>CM060436.1:51324015-51856515 GCA_030545235.1 Helianthus tuberosus
TATGGATTTGATGAATAGAGTCTGCAAGCCGTACCTGGACAAGTTCGTGATTGTGTTCATCGACGACATCTTGATTTATTCAAAGACGAAGGCTGAACACGAGCAGCATCTTAGAGCCCTTCTAGAGCTACTGAAGAAGGAACAGCTGTATGCCAAATTCTCCAAGTGCGAATTTTGGCTACGTAAAGTCCAATTTCTTGGACATGTGGTTAATGGAAATGGAATCCATGTTGATCCCACAAAGATCGAGGCGATCAAGGATTGGGAAACGCCAAAAATACCAACTGAGATTCGGCAATTCCTGGGTTTGGCTGGCTACTATCGAAGGTTCATCGAGGATTTTTCGAAAATCGCTCAACCATTGACGCTCCTCACCCAGAAAGATAAGAAGTTTGATTGGGGAATCAAACAGGAAGAAGCGTTCCAAATACTGAAGGATAAGCTCTGCAATGCGCCAATCTTAGCACTACCGGAAGGTACTGACGATTTTGTGGTATACTGCGACGCATCGCGTCAAGGATTAGGTTGTGTGTTGATGCAACGCCAAAAAGGTTATTGCTTATGCATCGCGTCAACTGAAAGTGCACGAAAAGAACTATACCACACATGATTTGGAACTTGGCGCAGTGGTATTTGCACTAAAGATCTAGAGACACTACCTTTATGGTACGAAGTGTACAATCTTCACAGATCACAAGAGCCTACAGCACATATTCGACCAGAAGGAGTTGAATATGAGCCAAAGACGATGGATTGAATTGTTGAACGACTACGACTGCGAGATAAAGTATCATCCAGGGAAGGCGAATGTAGTCGCCGATGCCCTAAGTCGTAAAGAGAGAATCAAGCCCATAAGGGTTAGGGCTTTGGAAATGATTATACGAACCGATCTTCCTTGCGCATTCGTGCCGCACAAAAGGAAGCTCTCAAGGAAAGGAATCTTGAAGAGGAATATCTCCGTGGGATGGAGAAGCTACTGGTACCAAACGAGGAAGGAACATTATGTTTTGAGAAAAGGATTTGGGTTCCTCTATTTGGTGATTTAAGGAAAGTTATTTTTGATGAAGCTCACAAATCACGGTACTCTATCCACCCTAGAGCGGATAAGATGTACCAAGACCTCAAATATTTTTATTGGTGGCCTAGGATGAAAGGCGATGTTGCTGTTTACGTGAGCAAATGTTTAACGTGCGCTAAAGTTAAAGCGGAATACCAGAAGCCTTCAGGACTTCTGCAATAACCTGAGATTCCTAAGTGGAAATGGGAACAAATCTCAATGGATTTTGTTACAAAAGTGCCAAGAACGCCAAGAGGCCATGATATGATTTGGGTAATAGTTGACCGCCTAACAAAGTCCGCACACTTTCTGCCAATCAAAGAGAAAGATAGCACTAGCAAATTGGCTGAAATTTACATGAGAGAAATCGTTGCACGCCATGGAGTGCCTCTCTCGATCATCTCTGATAGAGACGGAAGGTTTGTGTCAAGGATATGGCAATCCTTCCAAGAAGCATTTGGCTCACAACTGAATCTGAGCACTGCGTTTCATCCGCAAACTGACGGCCAGAGCGAGCGAACGATACAGACTTTGGAAGACATGCTGAGAGCGTGTGTTATGGATTTGGGCGGTAGCTGGGATAAACATTTACCTTTGGTCGAATTTTCATACAACAACAGCTACCACACCAGTATTGGTGTCGCGTCATTTGAAGCCCTATACGGACGCAAGTGCCGATCACCCCTATGTTGGTCTGACGCAGGTGATAGGCAGCTTGCTGGTCCCGAGATCGTCCAAGAGACGACAGACAAGATTGCGCAAATTCTTAAACGCATCGAAGCAGCTCGCCACAGACAAAAGGCCTATGCGGATCCAAACCGGAAACATGTGGATTTCCAAGTTGGAGAAATGGTGTTATTGAAAGTTTCACCCTGGAAGGGGGTGGCACGCTTTGGAAAGCGTGGGAAGTTGAATCCGCGCTACATTGGCCCTTTCAGAATTCTGGAAAGAATAGGACTAGTAGCATACAAGTTGGACCTACCTGCTGAACTGAATGGTGTTCACGATACATTTCATGTATCCAACCTGAAGAAAAGTCCAACTCAAGTTGACGTTGCCATTCCCATCGACGAGATTCATGTTGACGACACGCTCCACTTCGTTGAAGAACCTGTTGAGGTCACGGATTGGAAAGTTAACAAGACCCGCCGGAGCAGTGTCAAGCTCGTCAAAGTTCGTTGGAATGCCAGACATGGTCCTGAGTTCACCTGGGAACGTGAGGACCAGATGAAAGAGAAATACCCCCACCTTTTTCCTAAGAACCCTGCTTCTACAAGCAGAACTTAAATTTCGGGACGAAATTTATTTAACGAGGGGAGAATGTGACAACCCTCACCAAACCAGGTATCCGTACGACTTAATTAATGATTAATTACTGTGCTTATTTGAACTAGCTGATGAACTGCTACTTGATATCTGATACATGTACTTACTTGCATCATACTTTACTTATCGTCACTACATTATTTACATACGGCACCTTAGTGACAAACATGATGCACAAAAAGCACAGTAGCACTACCGGATAACCTGCTGAACATGCTGATAAAGCCAGCATCAGGCAAACACTGCCTCTAAGGCCTGTATGAGCCAGAGATATTTTGCTACACTAATGGTGAGTGTAGGGATATAAGGGTTGTAGAACTGCGTCTCTAGGGATAAGTCACAGTGACAGGATGTGCCTAAAACGTACTCAAAGTACAAAACTCAGCACTTTACATAATATTTCAGTTTCTAGCTAACTAATAAAGTGCCAAAACATGAGAAAAATAACACTAGACACTTTCCAAAGTGTCAGGAATAAGCGGTGTCACTAAAAATAACAATAACGACACTTTAAAGCTTTATTAAGCGCTTTAACGGATTACTATCCAACCGAACAACCGGACTATGCCCGGAACATGAAAATATTGTTATTTTCACTATCTATCTTTTTTTGAGCTAGTTAGGGTCCCTGATTACCCTAACACCCGTTGTAACACACTACACTTTAGTAACTAAGTAAACACTTAACCTAACTAATTACCTAACTAATGGTTGAAATCGAACCAAGGACCCCCCCCCCCCCTTGACCGAACTCGTCCCCTAGGGGACACCACATTGTCCTTACAAGATTATTTAAATCTTCATTGTCTAATATCTAGACAACATAGGGACCTTTGGATAATACTCTTGTTAATTGCCTATAAGATCTAACCTTAAACCACTAATCACTTCCATCACCACAACTTCACACAAACACTCTCCCTCTCCTCTCTAGAGCTCTCGGCCGAACCCCCCTATAACCACCCACCCATTTTCGAGTTTGATCATCATCATTCCAAGCATCTACAAACATCAAGGGTCACGTATTAGGAGGTTTGGAGCAAACGGAACGCGAAGGACCTCTCTACTTTGCTTTTATCCACGCCATTTTCGTCAAGATCCTTCCCTAGCCTTGAGCTAGAGGTATAATGCTTAAAACTCGTATTTGAACTAATCTAAAGTGGTTAAAAGGATTGTTATCGGTTAAAACTCGGAATCTTGCAAGAAGATGCTTTAAAGTTTACTTAAAACTCTAAAAATGGTGGTTAAAAGCTCACTAGTTGTGTAAATGTTGTAGTAATTGAAAGTCGTGTTTATTTAGACCCGATCTATGATGTGGTAGCTCGGATCATCGTTTAACCCGGTTTGGTAAGATCATGGATCTTAACATAAGCTTGTTTTTGAATAATACAAGGGTTAAAGGGTGAAACTCTACCACACGCGAATCATGAACTTGTGTAAAAGAGTTCTACTTGCAAAATAGCGTTTAAAACTAGCAGATCTACGTATCTGCAAGTGGTATTTTCAAAGGACCAAGCGTTAAAGAAACCATGTTTTCTAAAAGACGGATCTTACAATAACAAGTATGATATTTAGAACACACAAGTGTGTAAACACTTGTGTAACACAAATTTCGACAAAATAACTATCTTTGTAAAAATGGACAAGAAGTTGTAAGGACGGAACTTCTCTAAAAACAAGACTTTTACGAAACCGGCTTTATTTATATAAAGACCCACAAAATATAATGGGATTTACACTATAGTTTCGGAAAAACTACAAGTTCATGCGATTATGCGATTTACATACTTGTCGACTAGTTTGATGTGTCAGAAATTGTTTGATTGAATAAGGAAGTTGTTGAAATTGATTTTATAAAAGAAAATGATACGCTTGAAAGCGTGGCCACCTCCAGTTACAGAGGAAACTCTGGCGAAATTTTTCTAAAAACCTAACACTTAGAACTATTTACACCACAAGTGTTAGAATTATTTTTTGACATGTTTTCGAAATATAAATTTCGCCATGACTTTATTTACTAAATATTCGGAGGTGGGATTTTCACAAAATTTAAACGTGATAAATATATATTTTCACACACTGTTTATGATTATTTTGTGAAAATACATAGATATTATTTTTAGAGTAAAAATAATATTTACGAACGTTAACGATTCCAAAATAATACGAACGCTTTCACCATAAATATATATAAGTTACACCGGTAATTATATTACCACTCGATTGTTAAACGTAACTTACACACTTACGGAAATATGTATGAACGCGCATGTATTGAATCCCCCATTCTTGGGAAGGAGATTAACTACCAAGTATATACAGAACATAACCACGAAATAGTTGTCTAACTATTTCCCAAAGACTTAAACTATAAAGCTAAGGCACGGCCGTCCATCTAATAGAATTAGCACCTGTAGGTCGTCGCACAGCTGCGTGAGCAGGAGATACTTGGTAGAGACGCTTCACTGTGAGTTCATGTCCCCCTTTTCTCTAACTGTTTTCAGTTTTCTTAACTGCGGGGGTGAAATACATGTTACTATGATTACGAGTACTTTATACACGGTATGGTTAGCGTAAGGAGGTTTATTACTCAGATCATGTGAGTGGGTAGGAGCAATATGAGGCCATTAGTCCTCATGTCGGGACCGAGGGACAGGAGCGGTAGATCTATCTGGGTGTAGCGAGCCCAGCCCCAGGCCAAACTAGAAACGGACCTCGGGGTGACTTTGTCCACATACTATTGCCGTGGCGAAATCTGCTAGGTTTGAGTCTCCCTATTTGCACTTCACATATATCAGTGGCCTTGCAAACCATTGGTGATCACAAGTCCCCTTATTTGCTACGTACCACGACTATTTTTATACTCACAAGTGTTTTACATACTCACTTACACATGAACTCGCTCAACATTATTGTTGATTTTTCAACTTACATGTATTTCAGGAAATTAACGAGATCTGGCACGGTATGGCATGTTTTCCGCTGCACTAGTTTCCGAGGTCATCCGGGGTTTAGGGGATGTGTCTCTTTCCTGGACAAGACACAATCCTTAAACCATGTTTATGTTATGTTTCAAGTTTGTAATGTCTGTTGAACAAGGTTATGGTTGTTAGGGTATGTTCCCGTTAAAACAATGGTACTGTATTTGGTTTTCAAAACTTAATGGATGATCTTGCATGTTTTTAACTCATATAGCTTGGTTATGATTAAGCTATGGTATTAAGAAGTCACACCAAATTAACCACGCTTCCGCAAAGCCAGGGTGTGACACTGCAGGAAGAAACCCAGTAATGGAGTATGCTTCAATTGTGAAGAAACGGGGCATATCAAGCCCAACTGTCTGAAACTAGCTCCAGCCATGAACAACAAGACTACTAGGAATGCTAGAGCATTTGTTCTGAATGCAGAAGAAGCCAAGATGATTCCGGACATGATTGTCGGTACGTTTTTAGTTAATGATGTTTTTGCTAAAGTATTATTTGACTCTGGTGCGAACCAAAGTTTTATTAATACTTCATTTTGAAAACTTCTCAATCAACCATTAACTAAACTTCAACAAGAATGCCTGGTAGAAACAGCAAATGGAGAATCTATTATGATCACTGAAATCTTGCAGGGAACAAGAATAGAAATTTTAAACCATGATTTTATTGCTAATCTTTACCCAATGAATCTGGCTGGATTTGATATTGTGTTAGGAATGGATTGGTTAATAAGCAATAAAGCCAGTATTCTATGTGATCAAAATTCAATACAAGTAAATTCACCAAAGGGTGAAAAGATCACAATTAAAGGAGACAAACCAACTAGGTCCACAAAATTCATCTCTGTGATGAAAACAGCAAGTTTTGCAAGAAAAGGATCATTAGTGTATATGATTTCCATAATCATTAACACTAAAGGAAAGGAATTGAAAGATATTCTCGTAGTATCTCAATTCTCAGATGTGTTTCCAGAAGAATTACCTGGACTACCGCCGGACAGGGAAGTCGAATTCATAATTCACTTACTGCCAGGGACAGCACCAATTGCCAAGGCACCTTACCGTTTAGCACCAGCAGAGATGCAAGAACTGAAGAAACAATTGGATGAACTTCTGAAGAAAGGTTTCATATAGCCTAGCTCATCACCGTGGGGAGCACCAATCCTATTTGTAAAGAAGAAGGACGGGTCAATGCGTATGTGCATTGATTACCGAGAACTCAATTAAGTCACGATTAAAAATCGGTACCCATTATCGAGAATCGATGATTTGTTTGATCAATTGCAAGGAGCTCGATTCTTTTCTAAGATTGATTTACATTCAGGATATCATCAATTGAAGGTACAGGATGAGGACATACCTAAAACCGCCTTTAGAACAAGGTATGGCCATTATGAATTTACAGTCATGCCATTTGGTTTAACCAATGCCCCAGCTGCATTTATGGACATGATGAACATAATATGTAAACCATATCTGGATAAATTCATAATTGTCTTTATAGATGATATTCTCATTTACTCTAAGAGAGGAACATGCAACACATCTGCATGCACTCCTTACATTATTGAGAAAGGAAAAGCTTTATGCAAAATTTTCGAAATGTGAGTTTTTGTTAGAAGAAGTGCAATTCCTTGGACATTTAGTTAATCATGAAGGAATTCACGTAGATCACACAAAGATCGAGGCAATTACTAAACGGAAGGTTCCTGAGTCACCAACAGAAGTGAGGAGTTTTCTAGGACTGGCCGGTTATTATAGACGGTTTATCCGAGATTTTTCTAGAATAGCTATTCCTTTAACAAAACTGACCTACAAATCAATTAAATTTGAATGGGGACCAAAACAAGAAGAAGCCTTTAGAATTCTTAAGCAAAGATTAACCAACGCACCCATATTAGCATTACCAGAAGGAACTAAAGATTTTGTAGTCTATTGTGACGCTTCTAAGCTAGGTTATGGATGTGTGTTGATGCAACGATAAAAGGTTATAGCCTATGCCTCTAGACAACTTAAGAATCATGAAGAGAATTATACAACCCATGATCTAGAATTAGGAGCCATAATTTTTGCCCTTAAAATTTGGAGACATTACCTTTACGGTAGTAAGTTTACCGTTTTCACCGATCATAAGAGTTTAAGATATGTTTTTGGGCAAAAGGAGCTATATATGAGACAGAGACGCTGGATGGAAATTCTTAGTGACTATGATTGTAATATCCAGTATCATGCAGGAAGGGCTAATGTAGTAGCTGATGCTTTAAGTCGAAAGTATCACGAAAAGCCAAAAAGAGTATGTTCTCTTAAATTAAATCTGCAAATAGATTTAAGTAATCAGATTAGAGAAGTACAGGAATCAGTAATCAAGGACGATACTGAAAAATTAAAAGGAATGATTAAGGAATTAGAACAAGGAACAGATGGAATTTGGAGATTCCATAAGGAAAGAATTTGGATACCCAAACGAGGAAACCTACGCCACCGAAATTTAGAAGAAGCCCATAAGTCTAAGTATACGATACATCCTGGAAGTAATAAAATGTATCAAGACTTAAGAAAGAATTTTTGGTGGATAGGAATGAAAAAGGATATAGCAGTCTATGTTGCCAAATGCCTAACCTATTCTCAGGTTAAAGCTGAACACCAGAAACCCTTAGGTTTATTGCAGTAACTAGAAATGCCAATATGGAAATGGGAATTGATAACAATGGATTTTGTTACCAAATTACCCAAGACACGAAAGGGTAATGATACAATCTGGGTGATTGTAGACAGATTAACCAAGTCTGCTCATTTCTTACCAAAGAAGGAAACTTTCAGTATGGAACAGTTAGCTAAACTATATGTAAATGAAGTAGTTTCATTGCATGGAATTCCTTTATCTATTGTTTCTGATAGAGATAGCCGTTTTACTTTTCATTTTTGGACTAGTATCCAAAAAGCAATGGGAACCAAGTTAAATCTAAGCACAGCTTATCATCCTCAAACGGACGGACAAAGTGAAAGGACAATTCAGACAATGGTAGATATGCTTAGAGCTTGGGTAATTGATTTCGGAGGAAATTGGGACGATCACCTACCATTAATAGAATTTTCTTACAATAACAGCTATCATACCAGTATCAATGCTGCACCATTTGAAGCACTTTATGGACGAAAGTGCCAAACTCCAGTTTGTTGGGTAGAAGTTGGAGAGAAGCAACTGTGACAGCCTCAGACCCCACCCCGGGAGTGGGAGCCGCGAACCAGCCTGATGGTATCGGTGTTTATTAATTTGGCAGCGGAAATTTTCATCAGGACCGTAGTCAGGAAATATTTTGATCAGAGTTAAACACCAAAATGTTTAAAATAGATAAATGTAATAAAATCCAAGTTTCGTTGATAATACATTTATAATGACAAGTGGGACAAAACCCGATTTTCATTTGTAATATATTTATAGGGATTAACCCTAATTATTGAAAACAATTCTCCTTTTTAATTAGGTAACTTTTATGGCCACTTTTCTAAGCCTTCAATGCTCTCTAGCTAGCTTTTATTGGCTTCCCTCTAAGTTATCTGAAACACGTGTTTAAAAGATTTTATCAGCAAGAAATATTGGTGAGTGAATCCCAGTTTAATCGAAACAGGTTTTATCATTTTACAGCACTGAGGGCGGTCGCGCAATTACATTTGTTTGTTTTTTTACTTTAATTACCACCCACGGTACTGTCAACCCGACTTGTGTTCATGTTACTACTCACAGTGTAGTAACAAATTTTGTATACAAAACCCCAACATACCGACGATAATTGTAGAATACAAATACTCAATCACTGTTAAATATAAACTAAAACAATTGAGGCTTTGTAAAACAGTTTGCAAAATGGAGGATTACTCACATTGCTATTTTAGGGATTTCCTTGTGACTTCCTGGTTATAATCTATTAAATTAAACAATGCACACACGTTAGTATAATAACCCAATTTACATTAGTTATACCCTCCCCGAGACAGAACTCCAACTACTACGTCGGGCAGAGCCTCGACAGCCGTTACGGAGCACTAGATCAATCGGGCAGCGTATCTAATAACCGGGGGTTATGATACTTACATCGAGGCAGAGCTTCGCTATTTAGGGGGTATTTTACCCGGGAGTTATTACTGCTATTCAGAAAATTGAGAGAGAACGAGAATTGTGAATGAAAACAACTGAAGCCAATCGATCCCATTTATAGAGCTGTTCAGGGGCTCCCTCGCGCCCTGCGACGGAAATCAAAGGGGCCGTCGCGCCCCGCCAGGGCCAAAAAGGCGGCGAGAGGTTGCTGAGTCATTCCGGTTGTCGACGCGTGTCCTGCCACATGGCGGCTCCATGTTCTGCCACAAATCCCTTCGCTCGCGGCCTGCGATGGAGGAGATGTAGTCTGTCGCGCCACGCGACAGACTTAAAATATTGTTTTTATTTTAGTTTTATTAATTTAAATGTATTTCAGGCCTATTTCTCGCATACGGGATGTATTTAGGAGCGTTTAGGGTTTTTCTAAAATATTTTAAGGATGGTTGTTATATCCTGGGTATAACTCATGAACTATTTAATAAAATAAATAATGTATTCATATTAAGTACAGTAACCCAATTCAACTTTATCCCTACGTCACGAGACAGAACCTCAACGTACTTAGTCGGGCAGAGCTTCGACATGCGTTGGTGGGTCCTAAATCAATCGGACAGGGTATTGACTCAGTGGTCAGGGGTTACAATACTTAAAACGGGGCAGGGTTTGGTATAATATAAAAAGGAAATTTGGAATTAAAGGGCGATATCTACTGAGAGAGTAGAAAGAAAATGGACAACTTTCGCTTTTAACTTATGAATGTATTTATAGTGTTCTTTCCTACAGGAACCTTGGAGTGTACGTTTGAACAATTCATGTGAGGGAGACACGTACACCACCAATCAACTTTCAAATGATTTAGATTTATATTATTTTATATTTTGTTTTGGTTCCTTCTCATATGATATGTATACACGTACACATTACTATTTCATTTGTAAGTTTAAGTTTAATATTATTTTATTATTATTATTATTGTATATTAATTCAACTGATTCACTTATTTGGCGCTTTATAACTTCTAAAATATGACGTTTTATTAAATAACGAATATGCCATTAGAACGAGAATATTTTTGTCTACATTTGGATCTAAGTTTCACTAAAAATGGAGTAGGTTCAAATATAATGTATTTTTATAGTTAAATTATTAAACGGTTTCTACATTTGCCAAAATACCTTATATTTCTCTCGGTCAACTTACCCATGACCTACTCGTGTAATAACTTTATTTAAAATTTATAATTTTGGGAATGTTACACAACTGTCTGGACCAGAAATAGTACAAGAAACAACGGACAAGATTATACAGATCAAGATAGACTAAAAGCAGCACGCGATCGACAAAAGAGTTATGCTGATAACAGGCGAAAACCGTTGGAATTTCAAGTAGGAGATAAAGTATTATTAAAGGTTTCTCCATGGAAAGAAGTAGTCAGATTCATCAAAAGAGGAAAGCTAAGCCCCAGGTATGTTAGACCTTTTGAGATTATTAAAAGAATAGGACCAGTAGCTTACCAGCTACAACTGCCAGAGGAAATGGCAGGAATACATGATGTATTTCATGTATGTAATCTCAAGAAGTGCTTAGCAGATGAATCATTAGTAGTACCTCTTAAGGACATAGAGGTGAATGAGAAGCTTAAGTTTGTAGAGAAGCTTCTACAGATTGAAGACAGAAAGATTAAGAATCTCAAACACAAGAGACTAGTTCTAGTCAAAGTGAAATGGGATTCCAAGAGAGGACCAGAATACACTTGGGAGCTCGAATCAGAGATGCAGAGGAAATATCCACACCTGTTCCAGTAGACCTCGAGGATGAGTTCTAAAACAAGGTGGGAAGGATATAATAACCCTCCTAAAATTTATTAGAACATCCCTATACGCCCTAAAATACACCCTGCATACGAAAAGTGGGCCCGAAATACCTTAAATTTAATAAAAATCAAATAAAACAATATTTTATGTCTGTCGCGGGGCGCAACAGACTGCTCTTGATCTGTCGCGGGGCGCGACCTCCTTGACACCAGGCCGACCCTTGAGCTGCCACGTGTCCATGTCGTGGCCAACCTATACCATTGATTCGACAAAGCTAAACCCTAGCCAACCTAGCTCGCGGGCCGCGAAGGCCTTTCCTTTAGTTCTCGCGGGGCACGGCAAAGTGTTGATTAGACACTATAAATAGGGGATTTTGGCTTCAGTTGCAAATCGTTCATCTCACAATTCTCTCTCTAAATTTCTGAATAACTAAAGTAATTTTCGGGTATAATACCCCCCTAATTAGCGAAGCTCTGCCTCGTTGTAAGTATTATAACCCCCGGTTACGTATTAGATACGCTGCCCAATTGATCTAGTGCTCCGTAACGCATGTCGAGGCTCTGCTGACTCAGTCATTAGAGTTCTGTCTCGGGGAGGGTATCGCTAATGTAAATTTGGGTTATTATACTAACGCGTGTGCATTGTTTAATTTATTAGATTATAACCAGGAAGTCACAAGGGAAATACCTAAAATAGCAATGTGAGTAATCCTCTTTTTTGTGAAACCTTTTTGTGAGTAATTCCTCTTTTTGTAAACTGTTTTTACAAAACCTTAATTGTTTTAAATTATAATTAACAGTGATTGAGTATTTATGATTCTACAATTATCGTTGGTATGTTAGGGTTTTGTATACAAAAATTGTTACTGCACTGTGAGTAGTAACATTACCACAAGTCAAGATTGGCAGTACTGTGGGTGGTAATTAAAGTAGATGTAAACAAATGTAATTGCTGGATTGCCCTCAATGCTGTAAAATGATAAAACATGTTTTGATTAAACTGGGATTCACTTGCCAGTATTTCTTGCTGATAAAATATTTTTAAATGTGTTTCAGATAACAAAATGTGAAAGCCAAATAGAAGCCAGCTAGAGAGCACTGAAGGCTTGGAAAAGTGGCTATAAAAGTTACCTAAATAAAGCAGAAGTTTTATTTCAATAAATTAGGGGTTATCCCTAAAAACATGTTTGTAATGGAAACCTGGGTTTATCCCAATGTATTTATTATTATAAAATATGGTGTTTTACTCTGACAAAATATTTCCTAACTACGGTCCTGATGTAAATTCCGTTGTCAAATTAATAAACACCGATACCACGGGCTCTGGGTAGGCCGCGACCGCCCGCCTCCCAAGGCAGGGGTCGGGGTTGCGACATACGACCTATGCACTTGGTATAGAAATCAACACATGTTTTATATGACCGTAAACAATAGAAACATATTAATTGAAACTTATGATGAATAGTAAATCACATTTTTAAGTATTTATTTGTTATTTTAGTAATAAATAGTAACCAATAAGATTTAAATATTTTTTATTAGTAATATTTTATTGATTATTTAATTTTAGTTTTTTGTGTTAACTTTTTATAAAATCCGCATCTATGTTTATTTATTTTATTGACATTCCAAGTTATTTGCTTGCACGTTGTGATGGTACGTTACCACATGCATTAGGACACCATCATTTATAGCCGTTTATCAATACTTGCAAACAAGGGTTATTGGATTTTAATAATCCTAAGTTTCATCTGTTGGCCGATAATAATCCCAACTCTAAAAATTACCTCCAACGATCCCAACTTGTAAGAATTTGACCCACATCGATCCTTTTCAAACTGTAGGGGCACTTAATTCAATTAAGGAGGCTGCAGGGGCACTTGAATCTTTTGAGGAGACCAAATTCTTATATGTTATAAAAGGATCAATGGGGGCCAAATTCTTACAAATTGGGATCGTTGGAGGGGATTTTTAAAGTTGGGATTATTATCGGCCAACAGGTAAAACTTTGGATTATTAAAATCCAATAACCCTGCAAACAATCATTCATGGGGTTCTTACCAAGGGTTTTAATAAGTTACTAGCAACTAGTTTTCACTTAGGCATTTTATGAAACACCTAATTTGCATTGTTTTTAAGCTACTCTATTAACTTAATTTATCAACCTCTTACCATCTAATTTTAATTTTAACAAGCTCATACTTCCATTAACAATCAAATTAACATGCAATTTTCAGTTTCTCATCACTAAATACATACTTTAACCTTCTTAATCCATGGGTTCAATTCTCATGTCAAAATCACTCCCTACCTATGTTGATAATCATGTAACATCTATTTTACATCAAATGCTTCACATATTCTACAAGTATGATAATCATAACATCTATACAATCATTAATACACATTCTTATGATAACAAAATCACTAGGCCTTCTTACTTCATGAATTCCTCTTGAACTAGAAAACCCAGAAAATTTGAAATTGTAACATACCTTGGGTTTAGATGATATTATGTAACCTAAACCTTCAATCATGCACAAAAATCCCTTTTGATTTCAAGTCTAAATTTGCTGAATTTGTGTTCTTGTGCAAAAGAGGGTTTTCCCCTTCTACTCTCTCTCTATCACGGCACACACACATCCTCCTCTTTCTTTCTTTTTTTGTTTTAATTAGTTAAGTTTGTCACTTGTTCAATTTTACCCCTTTTATTTTCACTAGTTATTTGTTTGGTTAAAACCCACATAACACAACTAGTAAATAACTAATAGTTTAACTAGCTTAAGACTTTCCTAGTTATATTCTATCATGTTAATAATCAGTTTAACAAGATAACCGATTTTTGGAGTGTTACACTATGAGTTACAAAGGTTATCCAACTAGAATGATATGATTTGAATAAACGTAGAATTTGTAATGATTTTTGGCGTAAACTCTCATGAGAAAAACATTGCCACTTACCTTTCAATGTCCTATGATTTTTCATATTTTCTGTTAAAACTTTTACAACAAAAGAAAACTATTTTTGAGTCTCAAAAACCCATAGAAATATGCCATAAAATTTTCATAATTTAATTCATCAATTTATTATATAAATGTAATTCGTGAAAATACCTCAGAACTTGACCTTAAACTCAGATTCTGAAACTTGTGAAAACTTAACATCAATGGACTCACTCAACCTTAATAGTTCATAAGTAAGGTTAAAACCCTAATGTAAATTTAATAAACAATAACCAAACATATTTAACTATTTTTAACATAAAAACTCAAAATTCAACACACATAAACTTTTACCAAACAACTTCAATCACCACAAATGCTTATCTATCATTTAAATATAATCCTTACACTACATATTAAAAGCAATTGAGGTTGTAAAGTATTTAATCATCTTATTGATAAACAATGACCCTATATATAGGGAAGAATACAACCATGAAATAAGGAAAGGATATACACAATCAATACAATGATTATCTCTATATAACTAAATATAATCTATCCCTAATTTACATAATAATCGGCTGGCTAAGACACCCCCTCAGTTTGAGCGGGCGGAGGAAAGACGCTCAAGCTGGACCGAAATGATTGGAATAGTTCACGAGATAATCCTTCGGTAAATATATATCCGCATACTGCATAGAGGATGGGATGTGAAGAACTTTAATGTGCCCAAGACGAACCTTCTCTCTTACGAAGTGTATGTCAATCTCTATGTGTTTTGTCCTTTGATGTTGAACCAGATTATTAGACAAATAGACCGCTGAAACATTGTCACAAAAAACTACTGATGTGCGCGTTAAAGGAGTGTGAAGTTCAAGCAGCAGATTCCTAATCCAAGTCGTTTCTGCAACTGCATTTGCAACTCCCCTATACTCAGCTTCCGCACTGGATCGCGAGACAGCAGGCTGACGTTTAGCAGACTATGATATAAGATTGTTACCAAGGAAAACACAATAACCCGATGTGGAGCGTCTCGATCAGGGAAACCTCCCCAATTAGCATCAGAATAAGCAACCAAGCAATGGGAATCCGATTTTATAATCCGTATTCTGTAGTCGATCATTCCTTGCAAATAACGGATGATACATTTCATAAATGCAAAGTGAGGATCTCGAGGCTCATGCATGAAGAGACACACCTATTGAACTGCATAAGACAAATCTGGACGAGTAAAAGTTAAATATTGCAGCGCACCCGCCAGGCTCCGATATAATATCGGATCCGAGAATAGAACTCCGTCTGTAGCACTTAATTTAGATGAAAGATCAGCCAATGTTGAGCATGGTTTGCACGAGGACATTGAAGCGCGGGCTATTATGTCCTTGGCATATTGGGCCTGTGACAAGAAAATACCATTCTTCTGCTGAGTAACCTTAATCCCCAAAAAATGATGTAACCAAATCAGTCATGGCAAACTCCCTCGAGAGCGTGCCAATAATGTTGTCAAAGAGACGGTCATTAGAAGCTGTGAGAACTATATCATCAACATATAATAATAAATATGCAATATTAGATGGGTCCTATTGATAAACAAATAAAGACTGGTCACAGGTGTTGCTACGAAACCCCTTGGAGGTAATAAAATTAGCAAAACGAGTGTACCATGCCCTCGGTGCCTGTTTAAGACCATACAATGATTTCTTCAAACGATAAACGTGGTTAGGAAATCGTTTATCATAAAAACCCGGTGGTTGATGCATAAATACCGTCTCATGTAGTTCCACGTTAAAAAAAGATTTCTTGACATCAAGTTGATGAATATGCCAAGCCCGTGACACAGCAAGAGACAAAACTGTGCGAATAGTGGCGGGTTTGACCACAGGACTAAATGTCTCATCACAATCGATACCAACTGTTTGTGAATTTCCATTAACCACCAACCTAGCCTTATAACGTTCCAATGATCCATTCGATTTAAATTTATGCCGAAATAGCCACATGCAATGGATCACGGGACGGTAATGTGGGTGGGGTACAAGCTCCCATGTTTGATTATCCTACAATGCCGTATACTTGGTTTGCATTGCATGCAACCAATTTAGATCAGTTAGGGCTTTGGCATACGAGGTAGGAACCGAGAAAAAAGGAGATGGTGTTGTGTGTGGCCGAAGGGTTTGACCGGGATTTGGAACGAGTTGTCATGGGGTGTTTGTTAGTAATCAGACCGGCGGGCTGGATAGGCTGGGTTGGGGAAGCGTTTGGTGTAGGTTAGGTCTAGGCTTGGGCCGGTATGGGTGTAGGAGCTGGTACGATGACGGAAGGGTTGGATGAGCCGGTATTTTTGTTGGTCGAAGGTGGTGCAGGACGAGGACGATGCGAGTATGTGAACGGGTATGGGGCCGTGACTGGGTTAGGTGCGGGTTGGTTAATGTAAGGACCTGCAAAAATGTCCCAAATCGACCCGTAAGTGAAAACCCGGACCCGAAATAGCTTCGTGCTTGGAGAAATCAAGAAAAACAAGATTTTTGGTTCGCTCGCGGGCCGCGTAAAGGTTAAGCCAAGCTTACGCGGGCCGCGATAGCAATGCAGTTACCGGATAACGATCAAGGCCACGTGTCGTTACACGTGTCAAGACCCTCGATGACTCAGCAACCTCCGATCTGATCCAAACTCCCTCGCGGGCCGCGTAGATTGTTCTTTGAGTTTACGCGGGCCACGACGCGCCCCATTTCCAGCCCTATAAGTAAGATGTTCGAGCTTCAGTTGAAATCGTTCAATTCTTTTCTTTCTCTTAGCTTCTATTATAGCAGAATAGTAGCCCGATATTATATTCTAAACCCCGAAACTCTGCCCGTAATTAGGGTAATAAATCTAATCACTGGTACGATACTTTATCCGATCGATTGAAACCAATCCGATGGATGTTTAAGTGCTGCCAATATCTGGCTATACTTTGTCATTCGCTGTGAGGGATTCGATCTCGTGATTATCGTTAAAGTTGAAATGAGTTAATACGCTAATACGAGTTCCATTGTATCTAGCATTAGAACTCATAATCAGGAAGCTGTTAAACTAGTATATCAAACGTAGTAGTTAAGATAACTTAGCGGTTAAAGAAACCTTAATAGATTAGTTAAAATTAATCAGCTAAGTAAGATTAATTAATCAGTTAAGTATGATTAATTAAGTTAAGTATGATTAATTAACCAGTTAAGCAAGATTAATTAAGCTAAGCGAGATTAATTAAGCTAAGCGAGATTAATTAAGCTAAGCAAGATTAATTAAGCTAAGTGTAGGATCGTTCTGTGACCCAAACGAGTCTATCAGAAGAGTTCTCGGTCTAATCAGAGGCAGAATTCATTGATTAGACTTTGTAACAGCTTGAATCACTCTTAATTGTCTTGTATTATTGATATAACACGTTTACAGATCAGTAGACACGTCGGCAGCACTTCGGTACCGGAAACATGAACCTTACAAATGAAATCTCATCAAGGGTATTTATAGGAGTGTGATTTCACACGAAATGACACTTTTCTATTTCGTGCGAAATAGCTCAAACACACCCAAACCCTAATTTCCTCATACAACGTGCCCTGATCTAACAATTCTATTACAAGACTCGATACAAGATGAAGTCGACAGACGTATGCACCAACAGACTCCCCCTCGGATGTTGACGAAGTCTTCGGTGTCGAGTCTTCACAGTCTTTAGCCTTGAACAGTCTTCGGGCTTTTCCAAAATTATCTGACAAAGTAAGCATCCTTCATCCTCTTTTCTTTTCATCTCCAGAATCTCCACTTGGCTCTTTTCTCACTCTAATTCTCTTGATCAGATCTCTTGATTCCTTAAGTTCATCAGCATCAGCAATTAGCGAACTTCAGAATCTGAAACTGGCTCTAACATCTACATACTCCTCTCAACTAGCAGACTCCCCCTTAAGTTGTTCCGGGATCGAAAACCTAGCTCACCTTCTGCTCAGGTTTATACTTGGAGTCCTGCAAAAATCTCTGCCTCAAAATAAATTTCACAAATTAACAATTTGACAAATTTATTCTTCGTGTAGAAAATGATCAAATAATAATGATTTAACATTTATAATTTCTGATAAACCACTTGTAGACAAAACATTTTTCTAATCCACACTCTCCCAAACCTGTTCATCATGTTTAGCACTTGAAATTTTGAAAATCAGCTATTCAACATCAGTTGTCTAAAATCTTTTTGAATTTTCAAAAATTTTATGCTAAAACACGCTGAAACTCTTTTTGGATTTTTGACATTAAATGAAATGCAGTAAAGAAATATATACAAACAATATTTTTGTGAGTTTGTGTAAGAGGATCATATCAGTTTATGAGACAAATCACCAACACCGTTATGCTTTAAACATTTTAAGTTCTAAACAATTCACTTAGATTGTCAGTATACTGATCCACTTAAATTTTCACACAAAGTTCAACTGTTTCGAGATACGAGATTAGTGCCTTAAGAGACTTAAACTTATTCGCGTGTCCCACCTCAGAATATACTCCCGTATCCAGATCCCAATATTCAGTCTTACAGGTGAGTATACTTAGATGATATCTGTAAAGGGTTAAATGCGAGGGCCATGAGAGCTCAGGCTATTGCTTCCGCAAAATCAGAGAGATGATGGCTTCGACTTTAGGTGTGTTCCCTTTAGAGAATCTTTTCTTCAACAGCACATGATTAGCATTTTTCAATGTTTCATCATTTTTTATGCTGAGGGGTGTGCTATATTTTAAGCATGCGGAAAGTATTATACGGGGACTAGGCCATTGCTTCCGCAAAATCAGAAGTCCCGGGATAATACCCCAGAAATCACTGAGTATAAAGACCTAGTATCTCAGAAAGAGGGACCTTTCAAACAAGATTTCGAGGGTTACCCATATATCCGAGAGATGTTCCCCACGATATAAGCAAGTTTTAAATTTAGGTTTATATCTCGTCACAATCTACTAAATGTGCAAAAACCTACTGGCACATCATCAGTGAGATCGTTTATCACATTTTACTTTCCAATTCTTTAGCATGCTGTGAAAGTCCACTGATGTACTATCATTTCCTCTTTTTCACAACAAAACTCGATTTTTGATTTTATCATGTTTTGACTTTTTCAAATTTTCAAATGTTTTTGGATTTTCTGAAAAATTTCTTACTCCCCCTAAAATTCAAAATCATTAAAAGAAATTTGAAAACAAACTGTACAAGATAAAGTGACAACTGATTTTCAAGCTTCAATTCGCCATCCACTTGGCATAAACAATCAGAACCCCCCCTTACAACAAACTATTTTCCCATTATGATTTCAAAACACTTAAGTTTGTTTTAATCAAATGGTTTTTCCAGAAAATAAGTTTTATTGATTTTACCACTTGTAAGATTGGGGAAATCATCACTTTGTTTTTCAAACACTTTGTATGATGGTTAACTCAAGTTCAACTTAATGACCTTGATCAACCACTTGTAAGTGAAAACCTTCTTCAACCACTTGTAGGTTCACTAATCAAACAAAACTACTTGTAAAATAAAAATATAACAATTTCAAGCAAAACTACCACTTGTAGAAAATCAAGTACAACTTAATGTCCCTAATTTACCACTTGTAGATTTTCCATAAACACATAAAATTCTAGAAAGATGCCGATACCTGCTCCACACTTACCAACCTGGGAGCTCCGGCAAGTCAGGATTTTAAGTAGAAAATGCAGTCACCCAAGCCTGACCAGCCTTGGGTGATTTTGATTCAACTCTGTCCCAACCTCCTTTTGATCTGTAAAAATCTTTTTCACTTTTCACTTTCCCATCTACCATCTTTCCGAATATATGTTTGACTTTCCCATTGAAAGCCTTTTCAGCATCAAATTCTCCTTTACCAGCAAAGAATTGATCTGAAATATCAACTTTACCAACTTTCAATTTTAAGTTTTCTTTTGACAATGGCTGAAAGTTTTCATAGTTCAACTCTGGAACGGAATTCTCATTCTTTTTCTCAACAGATGACTCCTCTGATTTTATGGAATCAGATTCATTGTCAGAACTACTTTCAGATTTTACAACCCATCTCTGTTTGTTCAAATCGACTTTTCTTTTGTAAAAATGTTTTGAAACATCACCGGTTTCAAAAAATCGAATTTTCAAACACTTTAGTTTTCTTAGCTGATTGTTTCTTTTCATCAACATGTTTCTTAATCATTTCAGAGTTAGAATAAACTCCCTGTTTTGTATTGTTAGAATTTGAACAATTCCAAGCAATATGCCCAACTTTTTGACATTTGAAACATGTTCTTCTATCAACTCTTGGAATCAACTTCTTCTTCGTTTCAGCAAGAAATTCCTGGTTTGATTTTCTCCAGAAAGATTTCTTCTGTTCTTCTTTCGAACTTCCACCTGCAACAAATTTTGTTTTTGGTTTATAATTTTTCTCATTTTTATAATTTTCTGAAACAATAAATCCTAAACCTTTCTTTTTGAAATTACTGTAATGGTTTGGTTTCTTCTGAAAACCATAACCAGAATCGTAACCCTTTTTCTTGTTCAATCTCTGTTGAACTCTTGAAGTGTACTTTTTAGGTTTTTCTTGAAGATTTAAATCTTTTATTTCAGAAATATTAATTACTGTTAATTTGAAAACCTGTTTGATCATTTCAGGTTTGACACTTCTTATTGGAAATTCCTCATCAGAATATAATTTGTCTAAATCATTCAAAGTATATGCCACTTTGATTGGTCCGTCATTCAAATTAGATTTTGATAACAGGAATTCTTTATTATAAACCCGTTTAACCGGTGAACTCGGACTCTTTTCTGATGAACTCGAACTTTCAGATTTAGACTCCGACTTTGACTCTTCATCCATATCCAACACCTGATCAACCACTTTCTTTAACAACTCAGACTCATGATCAGTGTCAGACGCTGTGAATGTGACATCAATATTGTCTGGTAACTCATCAATGGTTTCAGACTTTAACTTTATGTTGAGAGCCTTATTTAAACGTTCCTCATTTGGCTTTCTGGGAGAATAACTATTCCAAATCGGGGGCGGACACTTGTTATACTTGACACTTTGTTTCTTACCAGTATCCGTATCTTCTGTCTTTTTATCTTGAAATGCTTCAAGACCTGCAACAGTAGGATAAACTCTATCAATCAAATAATCACAGGTTGTATAACTCAACAACAAACGTTTGATTCTTTCACTCTCAATCTTTTCAAGTTCCAAATCCTGCTTTAGCTTTGCACAGTCTTCAATATATTCATTGATGACTTTCTGCTTTGTCATTAAAGTTGAGCTCATCATTGTTATAGCAGCATCAACTTCTGAATTTGTCTTTTTCAAACCATCAACTGTTATGTTCAGCACGTCATAAGATTCCTTAACATACTTCACATCAGACAATAAATTTTCTTTCATCTTTTCTAATTCAACGATCTTCTTATCCTTCTCATCACAATCTTTGCAAGATTCTAAACATTTTTGACAAGGTTTAATGACCTCAACTATCTTTTCAACCTCGACAATCTTCTCAACTTCAACAATATTTTTTACCTCGACAATTTTCTCAACTTCGATGAGTTTTTCAACTTCGACTATTTTTTCAACCTCAACAATTTTCTCTACCACTTTCTCCACTTCAACAATTTTTCTATCACCTTCTCCATTACTGGTTCAACATTTGCTTCTTCAGCATCCATCTTTGCCTTTTCATCAGCTATTCTTCTTACTTCCAGTTCTCTCTTCAATTTGGCAATCTTCTTCTCATTCAGCATCTCAACTTTATCTGCAAAAAACAAATTAAAACTATCAGAATCTAGACCTTTTCTAGCTTTATTAATGTATTCTTCTTCATCATCAGTATCTACATCACTTCCAAAATCTGGAAAAATCGGTATTCTTTTCGGACTAATTTTGACTTCATCTTCTTCCAGAATTCTAGCAACAAGACCTGAACCAGGTGGAATGTATTTATCCCAGCTAAATCCCTCTGCAACCTTTCATCATCTTGGTCAATTATACCATAACAAGCTCTTTTCTCTTTTTCTTCAATGGCACGTGCATGTGCAGTTTGTGGTTGTTGAGCAATCTGATAAAAAATTGATTTTTGATAATAATTGTTTTTTTCAGACTGATCTTGTCTTCCATTTGCTTCTTTGTTTTTGCACTCACGCTTAAAATGACCTTTTTCTCGACAACGAAAACATGTAACCTTTGATTTGTCAAACCCTATCGGAGATTTAGACATCTCACTAAACTCATCTCTTCCGGTGATTTGTTGAAACTTTTCTGCCCTTCGAACAGGACTGGCTAAACACCACTTTACATCCATTAACTCAAGTTCCTCAGCATCAATCTGGTCATAATCCTCTTTGGTAAGCATCGGATTTCCAATTTTGCCAGCAATCAAGCTTTCATATGATTCCAACATAGCAACAAGTGATGCCATGTGTTGCTTAGCTATTTCTGGAGAAAGATTTTGACCATTTTGAATGTTCAAGGTAACGTTGCATTGCAGATTTGTAGAATTCTGTCGTTGAGGAGTTGGTGTTGTAAAATTTGGATCAAAGCTTGAATACGAAGACGAAGGTCCACCACTTTGAGTCACAGTACTTCCCTTTGTTCCAGAAGAACTATCAGCACTGAAACCAGTTTGAATCTTTGGGCTTGGAGTAACTTCAAATTTGTTTCCTCTGTAGTATAAACTAACATCTTGTTGAGCATTTGGATTAGTCATGATTGCCGTTTTCTGAATATCCAACTCATGCTCTTCAATCTTCTGAATAAACTGCGCCAGATTCATATTTTCAGATTTTCTCATGTGTTTTAGTATCAACAAATAAGTTCCCCATTTCTGCTGTGGCAATGCATCGGCTAGTTTATCAACCCATTCATCGTCGTCTTTCTTTATGTCCAATCTTCCCATTTCCAAAACCAAATGACAATATCTATCAACGGTCATTTTTATTGTTTCATTTTCAAAAGCTACAAACATATCAAATGATTTCTTCAGTAAAGCCTTTTTGTTCTTGATCATATCTGCACTTCCTTTAAACTTTTGAATTAATGTTGTCCAAATTGATCTAGCAGTACCCTCATGTTGAAGTAAAACAAATATATCTTCTTTAACTGCTTGTTGAAGAATACTGATCATCATTTTTTCACTTGTATATTTCAATTTTTCAACATCTGAATAATCACAGAAAGCTTTTTCAATCCCACGTTCATTTTTCGGTTTCACGTAATCTTTTTCTAATGAACACCATGCGTCAAACTTATAAGCTTGTACCCAGTTCTCAAATCTATTTTGCCATCCTCTAAAATCTTCGATGTACATAAGCTTTCGCGGCTTTTGATAAGTTCCCGTCTCGTTCTCACTGTAAAGAGTTTCAGCAGCAGTAACTAGAACAACTGGTGTAGCAAACGCATTGTAGAACTCCTCTTCCATGTTTCGGAAAAATTTCACAAAAACACAAGTTCACACTAAATACAATCTCAAGCGAAAACACTTCTGATGTGAAATACCTTTCAAGCGAAATACTCTTCAAACGAAATAGCACCAAATCAAACGAAATACCTCTTTGGTGCGAAATGACAACTGGTTTCGTGTGAAACAAGATGATTTCGTACGAAATGACAAGCTGATATCGTGCGAAATAACAAAACTGAATTAATTTTGTGCGAAATAAACCAAATACAGTGATTTCATGCGAAATCAAGTGTTTTTTTCAAGCGAAATAGCAATTTCAAGCGAAATAGATGCTTATTTCGTGCGAAATACTGCTGGCGTCATCATGATCGATCTGTTTTTCAAACGAAATGACCAAATTTCACCAGTTTTAGATCGAATTAAGGTCCAATTCTTTCAAGGATTAGTTAAAACTATGTTTCACACTTAATATGTGAAATTCAATCCATTTTGACCGTTAAAACATGTTTAATTTTGAAAAGAAGGTGTAGAAGTCAGATTTTTTAGCTGAAATGGTAAGAACTCTTCTTCCTGAGCTCTGATACCACTTGTAGGATCGTTCTGTGACCCAAACGAGTCTATCAGAAGAGTTCTCGGTCTAATCAGAGGCGGAATTCATTGATTAGACTTTGTAACAGCTTGAATCACTCTTAATTGTCTTGTATTATTGATATAACACGTTTACAGATCAGTAGATACGTCGGCAGCACTTCGGTACCGGAAACATGAACCTTACAAATGAAATCTCATCAAGGGTATTTATAGGAGTGTGATTTCGCACGAAATGACACCTTGCTATTTCGTGCAAAATAGCCAAAGGTTATTTCGTACGAAATAGCACTTTGCTATTTCGTATGAAATAGCTCAAACACACCCAAACCCTAATTTCCTCGTACAACGTGCCCTGATCTAACAATTCTATTACAAGACGAAGTCGACAGACATATGCACCAACACTAAGTAAGATTTATTAATCAGCCAAGTAAGATTTATTAAACACCTAAATAGATATATATGAAAAAAATAGATATATATGGGGTAGATATTATCTAAGGAAGATTTTATCTAAGGAAAGTGTTATCTAGGGAAGGTTTTATCTAGGGAAGGTTCAACTAAGGAAGATAACACCTAGGGAAATGCTATATAGGGGTAAAACTTATCCCTTGACTATAAATAGGAAGCTTATGATTCATTTTCCTTTGCTCATTTCGTTTCTTCTTCTTTCTATACGTTGGTGTTCTAACCAATAATCACAGATGCGATATTCTGTCCGATCGATTCAGGAACCAACTAACGAATGCCAAAGTGTTGTACTTTGTGAATTTCGTTAAACGGATGCCAAAGTGTTGTACTTTGTGAATTTCGTTAAACGAATGCCAAAGTGCTGTCTAAACAAGACTATACTTTGTGAATTTCGTTAAGGTTCGGATCTCGTGACCATCGTTAGGTTTGATGTGGTTTTACACTAATACGTATTCCACTCTGTTAAACTAAATGTTTAACTACCCGAAACTCTACACCATACTCTTACAATCAAAATGGATGCTTAATCATCAGAAGGTTCAAAACAATAAAGTATATGCTTAATTATCAGAAGGAGTAGAATCAAGAAGCTTGTTAAATCAATACTGCATGCTTATAATGTGAGTCATTCTCTTTTTATCAACAATGTTTTATAATACTCCAATTATTTTCAAAGGTTATAATTACAGGGATTAAGTCATGGTTATCTTGAATCACTGGCTAGTGGGGTATTGTGCACATTACTAATTTCTCACGGTTAGGTTCATTAACCTAACAGTGATAATCATCACTACTTGGGTGAAAGGACCCAATAGTGGTATGACCATCGTCACCAGGGTGTGACACGGCGCCAGATAAAAATAAGATAGAAGCCATTGTAATCGCTCTTATGCTGTAATTTATAACAATGTGTCTTTTTGTACAAACTGAATGAACTCACCAGTATTTCCTGCTGACCAAATCTTTTTAAAACGCGTTTCAGAGTAGATTGGAATAAGAGTGGGATACGTCACCAAAAGGCTTACAGAAGTGGCTTAAATTATCAATTAAATTAAATTAAGAAAAGTTGTTTTATGTATTCGGGTTTATCCCATATTAAAGCTACCTTTCAAAACATGGTTTTATCCCATCTATTTAATAAATAAAATCCGGTGTTTTCTAAACTCTGATATTTTTCCTAACTCACGGTCTTGATGAAATTTCCGCTGCACTACTTTTCTAAATAACCACCGGTACCACTGAACTGCTTCGCGGCTCCCGATTCCGTCCAGGGTGGGGTCGGGGGCCGTGACAGAAGGTGGTATCAGAGCCACTGATTTAAGCCAATAGGTGTTGTGATAATAATACTTAAGCTTAAATAAAAGAGTTAGGAATTTGCTATTAACTGGTAGAACACATGATAACATTTAGACTTGAACTTAAGAAAAGATGCCTTAGTATAAGCTTCAAGATAAACTAAATACTTGTGCAAATAAAGTGTGATGGGCATTGGTATGCCGTAAGGATGATAACTGTCACACCCCAACCACGTAGAACATACAAAACGTGGTGGAAATGTCAGGGAGTGTTGTAACAGAATTAATTGTTTCAAATCCATGGCAATTGAAGTTTCGTTTTATTTATTAAAAGTGTTACAATGTCTTAACAAACAAAGAAATACAACATAATTAACTAGTCTTGCATCTTTTATTGTCACTAAAGCCCAAGTCTGCCTATGTGTATCTTGATCATCTTATGCAATAGCTCCTGAAAAACACATGTGAAAATAGGTACGTCAGCATAAAAATGCCTGTGAGATACATAGGTTTTGTGAAAATAGGTTTCATGACTTATGTTTGAGAAAATGTTTAGTCATGAACCTTGTAATTTGCTTTGTCTTGTAAATCATTTGAAAAACGATAAGATCAGATGATATGTATAAATAAATGTCAGGTTAAATGAATAACCATGTAAAATGTTTTTGTATAAGATAAGTTGTTTATAAATCATTGTCTTGTGAAAAGTATGTTATTTGTATAAAATGTTATATGTATCAAACTGAAATGATTCAAATAACGCTACGATATGTAATACCATACAAACACTTATATGTAGGAAGTACCAGCGGCGTATCCACCATGCTTGTATCATATTACACACGCCTCGTTACTTAATCACTTACTCAAACCAAACCAAACAATGTAAGATGTCTATGTTTAAACCAACTTCCAAATGTATTGCAATAATATGTTAAAATGTTTATGTCAAGATGTAAATCATATAATGTATAACCAATGTCAAAAGTGTTTATGTGTCAAATGTAAACCATGTAATATGTATCCAAAATGTAAGCATGTGATGAATAACAAATGTACTAAGTATGCAACAAATAGACATACGTAGCATGTGACCTGTACTAAGTATGCAACAATAGACATACGTAGTATGTGACCTGTACTAAGTATGCAACAATAGACATACGTAGCATGTGACCGGTACTAAGTATGCAACAATAGACACACGTAGCATGAAATGTAATGTAAAACGATGTACTAAGTAATGCACACAATGGGCACACCTAGCATGAAATGTAATGAAATCATGTACTATAATGTACTAACGAACATAGCATGTATATGAAGTGAAAACAGGAAAGCTTGAAAGTAACAAGTAGGCACATGTGTTCCACCCCAAAACAGTTTGGAAAACAGTAAAAGAGGGGTCTATGTACTCACTTGAGATTGCTTAGTAGTCCTTGAGTAACAACCAAACAATGCTAGAGATCACGGATATCAAACGGCACCTAATATAGGTAACTATGTTAATAAACCGGACCTAAATCGGAGGATTTAGATAGAATGAGGGTTTGTAAACCAAACGAGTATAGAGACTCGTGTCATATGGTTTATCAAAGCCTACATGCTAAATGAAACCTAACCTAATAGCTTACGACCCATTACGACCCGTTTAGGTAGCTTATGCTACTTTAACGCGTCGTTCGCGTGAAATGCGTTCAGACCGCCTAACTAGTCCTATGACAAGTGTTATATGCCTAAACATGTTACATAATCAGTTATGTGACAAAAGTTTAGGTTACATATGCTTAATTACCAATTATACATGAAAAGGGTATTCTGGTAATTTACCTAAGGCATATAAACTACCTATCATACAACTACTTAAACGATGTGACCATAAGGTATAACCTCGGAAGGTTATTCCCTATATACTATGGTCACCTAATGTGTTTGGTCGGATCCTAATGATCGACCAAATGGGTCGGGTTCGAAGGTATAAGCGATTTATTAGATCGCTTACCCTTACGACCCTAGACAACGTGGTAATCAGTAGGCATAGTCCCAAGGGACTATAACCAACGTGATTACACTCACGTTGCGAAGTTCAAACGAACTTCGCATTGACCATAAACTGGTCAACGCAGAAAGTCAAACAAAGTTTGACTTTCAGACTCGAAAAGCAATAAAAGAACGAAAGAATACTTACGAAGGGTCCCCGAATGCTAATCTCGATCCAAGAATCTCAGGTATGAAACAATGGTTTCAACTTAGAGTTCCTAAGATCAAGATTCTAGTGATTTTAGCAATGGGGGTGGATGGGTATATATAGTTTTAGGAGAACCGTTAGGATCGTTTGTCGAATATCGTGCCTTAATCGCATCCGTACATGTGTCGGAACCTTATGGTACTAAAAAAATGGGTTCTTATCATCTGACTAAGCATGTGTGAGTATGTGGTTGTGGATCAATCAGCTGCAAACAGGCTGTGAAATACACTGCATCTGGTCTGGAGACCCCATACGCATCGTAGGGGAAAAGTCCCTACGCATCGTATGCCTGTAACTTTGGCAGAATTACAGTTTTAGTCCCTGTCATGCATTCAGCCCATTTTCGACACGTTTAAGGCCCGTTAACCCCATTTCAAAGCTCTAAAATGAAGTTAAAGTATAGGGAACTTAAAATGTGTTCAAAAATATCTCGGATGTCGGTTCGTTTAGCCGTACGGTTGCGATGTTCGGTTAATTACGACGGAATGCGCATAAGCGCGAAAAACGATCCAAATGACGCGACGAATGGATTTTTCTTATGGCGAACACTAAAATAAAATATTTTAGTGCTTACATAAATTTTTGGAAGTCCGGATGTATTCAGAACGTAAGTTATGCGTAAAAATGCAAACTTGTGCACTTTTTGACGCTTTTAGTCCCTGAATGACACAAAAGTTTATTTTAGCATACCGAACACCTCAAAGCCTATTTCTAAGCTATGTAAAGGATATTTATGGTATGTTTAACTTATGGTCATGTTCCGGAATGTTTGTTACAGTTCAAATTGGCATACCTTCGCAGTTTGTCAACTTTAGTCCCTGTAAGCGATTTAACTTTGATTTCACCACACCAAACCTTCCAAAACTTATATCTAAGTTATGTAAAGGTTATTTAAGGTATGTTAAGCCTATTTCACTATTCCGGAGTGTTCGTTGGATTAAACTGGTTATATCTACACATCAGAGCGCGTATAACCCTCCAGAAAGCGATTTAAAGCTTGAAATCGAACAAGAGTCGATATGTGCAAACGATACACATATTTTTACAAATCCCAAGTATGAAATACAATATTTCATTGGTTTGGCATTTGATTGATGGTTGGAGTGACACAGGTGTCACAGTCTCCCCTACTTTAGGAAATTTCGTCCCGAAATTAATTCGTAGGAGTCTATCTGTGGCTTTGTGTTAAGTAACCATCAAAGATAAGCAAGGCATAATCCTGTTATTTCTCTTTAACGGACATTTTTCAGAATTGAAAAATGAACGGAGTTATTTTCAACAGGCATTCTTCAGAAACGAAAATGAACGAAATGAGTCTTTTTCCACAACCTCTTCAGAACCGAAAATGAATAAAATGAGTCATTTTCCACAACCTCTTTAGAACCGAAAATGAACGAAATGAGTCATTTTCCACAACCTCTTCAGAACCGAAAATGAACAAAATGAGTCACAACCTCTTCAGAACCGAAAATGAACGAAATGAGTCATTTTCCACCACTTCTTCAGAACCGAAAATGAACGAAAAGAGTCATTTTCCACCATTTCTTCAGAACCGAAAATGAACGAGAAGAGTCATTTTCCATAACCTCTTCATAACCGAAAATGAACGAAAAGAGTCATTTTCCACCATTTCTTCAGAACCGAAAATGAACGAAAAGAGTCATTTTCCACCATTTCTTCAGAACCAAAAATGAACGAAAAGAGTCATTTTCCACCATTTCTTCAGAACCGAAAATGAACGAAAAGAGTCATTTTCCACCACTTCTTCAGAACCGAAAATGAACGAAAAGAGTCATTTTCCACCATTTCTTCAGAACCGAAAATGAACGAAAAGAGTCATTTTCCAGACACACGACCAAACTAGCTGTGGTTTCCGTGCACTGAATTCCATAATTATGTATGCATCCATAATTACGCAATTCCTTGCATAGTCCGCACAATTTGCTTGTAATGTGAAGGGGAGGAAAATCAAACCTGTGATGAGTGTGACTAGACTACCATAGGGTCCTTTTAATTAGATCGACAAATGATCCTTTTAATTAGGCCACCAAGGAGTCCTTTCAGCTATATCATCACATGATATTCCTAACCAGATTTTTGGATCAATCTGTTTACCTAGACCACTCAGGGGTCTAATTATGGAATGGTACAATATAATCCAAGGGTCTTTACTATTACGTACAAGCCCATTGAGGATTTAATATAGTACCTTTGGATATCCTACTATGAATTCCTTATACGAAGATATGGAAGATTCTACGAGGGTTTGGATAACAAGAATTTGGATCACACGAAAACATTAAAGAGAACACATAAGCACAAAATCACATAGTTGTTTAACTTGTTTATTAATTTGTTATCTTTGGACGCGGATACTTAAAGCACACCAGGAATCCAATTCGTGGATTTCATTTGGCACTTTAATCATTTCAAGAATCTATCTATGAAGATAGGATAATCTTAAAAGGAATTCGGCTTTGTCCTTATTGAATTGTGATGTACGTATTGAATCATACAAAGAATTCAATTAAGGACTCCGATGAATGATACCCATCCACAAGGATCTAATTATGAAGATAGAAAGATCCTACATGGATTTTTGGAGTTTGTGTAACGGGAGGTGTTCCGACACCTTGCACTAGGCGTGCTTACGTCGATACACAAGGTAGAAAGTTCATGAGGTTGAGGCGCCAGATATGTCAAGCGACATATGAAGCAGAGTTTGAAGGTTGAGCAGCAGCAGGATTTGTAACAGCTTTGCTTTGGATTGCAAGGCGGCACATGTTAACCAAATGTCTCCATCGTCCACCGTGGGTACATTTGAAACAGGGTATTTGGTTCGGATAATGGCAGTGGTATTAATTGCACCAAGGAACAGTTCCCTTTATACAGCTTCATCCCTGAGACAAGTCATGGGGATAGCTAAATCATCGGTCCTCTGGAGTACGACGCCTATTTGCTGGGTAGTTGCAGCACCTGGTTCGGACATTGTTGTTGCGATGAAGAAGCATCTTGAAGATAACGAAAGGCATAGGAGGAAACAAGCGAAAGATAGTCAAAAGAAAATGATAAGGTATGTAGATTGTGACCATTTGTTTGTTACCAAAGGCAAACAAATGAGACAGTGACTAATCAAAGTAAATGGGTCAATATAATGTATCGCGAAGACATGCTCGCCTATAAGTGAACACTCATCCCAAGAGTTCCCAGGTAAGCACAACTGGTCTCGCGTCTGATGAGATGTATACGAAGTGCTTGCCTAGACAGAAAACCCAGAATACAGGCATTCACCCTTCCAGTTTGCACGTGTTCACATTATTTAAAACCCAAAACCTTGACGAGATTTTGAAAACTCAAAGGGGTTCAAAACCATATAATAGAGAGTTCAAAACCTTACAATAGAGGGTTCAAAACCTAGTAATCAATCATCCTAGAACAGATGATTAGTTTTCGAAGCGGTTTTGAAATTTATGTTCTTGTTTTGGTCGTCGCCTAAGGATAGGTGACGGTATTGTTTTATGACTAAACGCAAGTAAACTCGCGTTAGGGTCCTAGAAAGGTTATAGACTAGGTCAAAGCATTACTAATAACCTAATTCCCTATAACCATTAGCTCTGATACCATCTTTTCTGTCACACCCCGACCACGTAGAACATACAAAACGTGGCGGAAATGTCGGGGAGTGTTGTAACAGAATTAATTGTTTCAAATCCATGGCAATTGAAGTTTCGTTTTATTTATTAAAAGTGTTACAATGTCTTAACAAACAAAGAAATACAACATAATTAGCTAGTCTTGCATCTTTTATTGTCACTAAAGCCCAAGTCTGCCTATGTGTATCTTGATCATCTTATGCAATAGCTCCTGAAAAACACATGTGAAAATAGGTACGTCAGCATAAAAATGTCTGTGAGATACATAGGTTTTGTGAAAATAGGTTTCATGACTTATGTTTGAGAAAATGTTTAGTCATGAACCTTGTAATTTGCTTTATCTTGTAAATCATTTGAAAAACGATAAGATCAGATGATATGTATAAATAAATGTCAGGTTAAATGAATAACCATGTAAAATGTTTTTGTATAAGATAAGTTGTTTATAAATCATTGTCTTGTGAAAAGTATGTTATTTGTATAAAATGTTATATGTATCAAACTGAAATGATTCAAATAACGCTACGATATGTAATACCATACAAACACTTATATGTAGGAAGTACCAGCGGCGTATCCACCATGCTTGTATCATATTACACACGCCTCGTTACTTAATCACTTACTCAAACCAAACCAAACAATGTAAGATGTCTATGTTTAAACCAACTTCCAAATGTATTGCAATAATATGTTAAAATGTTTATGTCAAGATGTAAATCATATAATGTATAACCAATGTCAAAAGTGTTTATGTGTCAAATGTAAACCATGTAATATGTATCCAAAATGTAAGCATGTGATGAATAACAAATGTACTAAGTATGAAACAAATAGACATACGTAGCATGTGACCTGTACTAAGTATGCAACAATAGACATACGTAGCATGTGACCTGTACTAAGTATGCAACAATAGACATACGTAGCATGTGACCGGTACTAAGTATGCAACAATAGACACACGTAGCATGAAATGTAATGTAAAACGATGTACTAAGTAATGCACACAATGGGCACACCTAGCATGAAATGTAATGAAATCATGTACTATAATGTACTAACGAACATAGCATGTATATGAAGTGAAAACAGGAAAGCTTGAAAGTAACAAGTAGGCACATGTGTTCCACCCCAAAACAGTTTGGAAAACAGTAAAAGAGGGGTCTATGTACTCACTTGAGATTGCTTCGTAGTCCTTGAGTAACAACCAAACAATGCTAGAGATCACGGATATCAAACGGCACCTAATATAGGTAACTATGTTAATAAACCGGACCTAAATCGGAGGATTTAGATAGAATGAGGGTTTGTAAACCAAACGAGTATAGAGACTCGTGTCATATGGTTTATCAAAGCCTACATGCTAAATGAAACCTAACCTAATAGCTTACGACCCATTACGACCCGTTTAGGTAGCTTATGCTACTTTAACGCGTCGTTCGCGTGAAACGCGTTCAGACCGCCTAACTAGTCCTATGACAAGTGTTATATGCCTAAACATGTTACATAATCAGTTATGTGACAAAAGTTTAGGTTACATATGCTTAATTACCAATTATACATGAAAAGGGTATTCTGGTAATTTACCTAAGGCATATAAACTACCTATCATACAACTACTTAAACGATGTGACCATAAGGTATAACCTCGGAAGGTTATTCCCTATATACTATGGTCACCTAATGTGTTTGGTCGGATCCTAATGATCGACCAAATGGGTCGGGTTCGAAGGTATAAGCGATTTATTAGATCGCTTACCCTTACGACCCTAGACAACGTGGTAATCAGTAGGCATAGTCCCAAGGGACTATAACCAACGTGATTACACTCACGTTGCGAAGTTCAAACGAACTTCGCATTGACCATAAACTGGTCAACGCAGAAAGTCAAACAAAGTTTGACTTTCAGACTTTCAGACTCGAAAAGCAATAAAAGAACGAAAGAATACTTACGAAGGGTCCCCGAATGCTAATCTCGATCCAAGAATCTCAGGTATGAAACAATGGTTTCAACTTAGAGTTCCTAAGATCAAGATTCTAGTGATTTTAGCAATGGGGGTGGATGGGTATATATAGTTTTAGGAGAACCGTTAGGATCGTTTGTCGAATATCGTGCCTTAATCGCATCCGTACATGTGTCGGAACCTTATGGTACTAAAAAAAAGGGTTCTTATCATCTGACTAAGCATGTGTGAGTATGTGGTTGTGGATCAATCAGCTGCAAACAGGCTGTGAAATACACTGCATCTGGTCTGGAGACCCCATACGCATCGTAGGGGAAAAGTCCCTACGCATCGTATGCCTGTAACTTTGGCAGAATTACAGTTTTAGTCCCTGTCATGCATTCAGCCCATTTTCGACACGTTTAAGGCCCGTTAACCCCATTTCAAAGCTCTAAAATGAAGTTAAAGTATAGGGAACTTAAAATGTGTTCAAAAATATCTCGGATGTCGGTTCGTTTAGCCGTACGGTTGCGATGTTCGGTTAATTACGACGGAATGCGCATAAGCGCGAAAAACGATCCAAATGACGCGACGAATGGATTTTTCTTATGGCGAACACTAAAATAAAATATTTTAGTGCTTACATAAATTTTTGGAAGTCCGGATGTATTCAGAACGTAAGTTATGCGTAAAAATGCAAACTTGTGCACTTTTTGACGCTTTTAGTCCCTGAATGACACAAAAGTTTATTTTAGCATACCGAACACCTCAAAGCCTATTTCTAAGCTATGTAAAGGATATTTATGGTATGTTTAACTTATGGTCATGTTCCGGAATGTCTGTTACAGTTCAAATTGGCATACCTTCGCAGTTTGTCAACTTTAGTCCCTGTAAGCGATTTAACTTTGATTTCACCACACCAAACCTTCCAAAACTTATATCTAAGTTATGTAAAGGTTATTTAAGGTATGTTAAGCCTATTTCACTATTCCGGAGTGTTCGTTGGATTAAACTGGTTATATCTACACATCAGAGCGCGTATAACCCTCCAGAAAGCGATTTAAAGCTTGAAATCGAACAAGAGTCGATATGTGCAAACGATACACATATTTTTACAAATCCCAAGTATGAAATACAATATTTCATTGGTTTGGCATTTGATTGATGGTTGGAGTGACACATGTGTCACAATAACTAGAACGTTGCAAGTATGATAAATAAGCAATAACACTTGACCACTGTTATTTCTTATTTATTGGTACTACTTTGTTCTAGAATATGATCCGTCAGGTGAATACTAATTTCCTGATTCTTTGTTGAAAGTCATAATGCACTTTCCAAATCATGATTTAAGAAAGATCTATTTATGGCAAATACAAATTTCTTCTCCGGCAAGACTAGGTATGGTGTAGCAGACACTCCAGCTTGTCCGGATATAATGGGGTTACCTCTCGGGCGAGAACCGGATAAGACATGGTATATAATATGTCAAACAAGTGACAAGATTTCCCTAAAACAGTATCATGACCTGATATCTGACTTGTTTTTGGAAATAAGAATTTGTTAAATACATTGACCTTATGAAGGGTATGTATATTACAGCATGTGAAATATATGATTCTATAGATATGTATATCTATAAGGAATTCCAAAAGCCATAACAATTGGCAATTAAGAATAAAGCACAAGCATATGTGTCAATAATAACTCTAGATTTCTTTATCAGGAATCTCTTGTATATATCTGATATCAAACATTATTTCGTTTGATCATCTACCTCGTAACTCATGCGACAATATAAACAATGGAAACCCTTTAAGTTGGGATGCCATCAAAAGCATTTCCAATGCGTTACCATATACTATTAACGCAAGTAAGAAGCATGTAAAGTTGTGCTAGTGCACAAGAAAACACATAAAACTTAAATTATACGACCACAGACGTCGAAGTATATCACACACAACTTTCAAGGCAAGACCTTTGTAAAATATGATTGGGCACGACGACACCAATGCGAATCCCGTCAGTGGAAGAACTACTAATCAAAAAGCCGCACTTGGCCACGTGATCCTACAAACGACATGAATCTTGCTGAGGTACGATAGAACAAGATTTCACAACAATCGGTGTATAGTCTAATCGAACTCATAAATTACTGGTGCTGCAAAAGGAGTCACATACCTTTGCAATTCCCCTATTTTATTTTATTTGATTTTTCCATGATAATGTCACTTAACAACGGTTATCACACAAAATTTCCAGATAAAATTCTTAAATTTCTTTCATTAAAATTCTGACCTCTGCATATAGTAAATAGACTTTTGCATTTCTACTCTCCGTAATGGTCATCATGAGGATTTCTTTCATAATCACGAATATTTATTTGGTTGTTTCATTTTTGGTAAATCCACACGTTACACATGCACTGTTTGTTGCGCATGTGGTTAGTTTGATTTATGAAGACCATTGGAGGGCTTCATTCCAATTTGTTGTTTTATCAAAACTCAAATATCGTTTCGCTATACTTGATCTTTGCATTGTAAACCGCGTTTCTTGCAAAACGATGACTCTTTGATATCGAGTCAATAAATTTCTTGAAAAACTCAATTTTCTTTAATGGCATACATGGTTTTTGTTGTGATCATGTCAGAACTTTCTTATTGATACATGAACTCGTTTTGTTTAAACCAAGTTCAATTATTTGAACTTTCTCGCATTACGTATTCAATTCAAAGTCCCATATGATGAAGTGAAGCCATCATCTTCGAAATAATCCCAACAAGCACTTCAATTCTCTTGAACCATAACATGCTTGTTTGGGCTTCGACTCCATTGAATCGTTTTTTTGATCACGATCACCTTGTGGTGACGTTTTCACAAAATTGAAGCTTGCGCTAACCTCGTTTGCACACATCATATACGGATTTAATTATTTATTTATATTGAATCCGCTTTGTTGGTTTATCCTATAAAAACAATCTTAACACAATCGTGTGCTAAGATAATGATACACAAATTCATGCCATATTTCAGTGTATCTCTTAATGGTTCTTACAGCATCAATCGAGCCTTTCGTGATAATTATTGCTTTATCATCTTCAATCGAAAAACATTATTCAATTTTTCAATTTCAAAACGAAAATCCTACTATATTTGTTTGAAACAAATATTCGGACTTACTTCATTTGATTTAAAACACGGTGAACTCGTCCAGTCACCGTTATTATTTCGATCACTACGACACCTTGTAGCGTCGGTATAGACTTGTAGCTTGAGCTAATCTATATATACCTTTCACTTGACTCATCCTTGAAAATGGTCTTAATACAACTATGTGTTAAGACAACGATACACTAAACTCTGTTGTATATCGGTGTATCCTTGTAATTCGATAAATGTCAACCCATTGATTTTTCTCAGTTGACAAATCATTTTCGTACTTCTATTTCATTCGAGCTTGTTGATTCTGAGTCTTCCTCAGTTGACAATCAAAGTAAATTTTCTATTTGATAGTGAATTCTATTGTTTCTAAAAATCATTCACAACTTGTAAACATTCACTTGGACCTAATCACCTTAGAAACTATATCATTTCATCTCATTCATTTGACATCAACTTCTTGAACTAATTCAGTTGAACCATTGAGCCCTAATTATAGTAAAACACGTATTCATCTTAGAACTGTTCTTATTGACTAAAACATGACATAATTTTAAAAGAGATATCGTTGCCCAAATCTCGAGGACGAGATTTAAAACAAGGTGGGGAGGATGTAAGGACCTGTAAAAATGTCCCAAATCGACCCGTAAGTGAAAACCCGGACCCGAAATACCTTCGTGCTTAGAGAAATCAAGAAAAACAAGACTTTTGGTTCGCTCGCGGGCTGCGTAAAGGTTAAGCCAAGCTTACGCGGGCCGCGACAGCAATGCAATTACCGGATAACGATCAAGGCCACGTGTCGTTACACGTGTCAAGACCCTCGATGACTCAGCAACTTCCGATCTGATCCAAACTTCCTCGCGGGTCGCGTAGATTGTTCTTTGAGTTTACGCGGGCCGCGACGCGCCCCATTTCCAGCCCTATAAGTAAGATGTTCGAGCTTCAGTTGAAATCGTTCAATTCTTTTCTTTCTCTTAGCTTCTGTTATAGCAGAATAGTAGCCCGGTATTTTATTCTAAACCCCGAAACTCTGCCCGTAATTAGGGTAATAACTCTAATCACTGGTACGATACTTTATCCGATCGATTGAAACCAATTCGATGGATGTTTAAGTGTTGCCAATATTTGGCTATACTTTTTCATTCGCTGTGAGGGATTCGATCTCGTGATTATCATTAAAGTTGAAATGAGTTAATACGCTAATACGAGTTCCATTGTATCTAGCATTAGAACTCATAATCAGGAAGCTGTTAAACTAGTATATCAAATGTAGTAGTTAAGATAACTTAGCGGTTAAAGAAACCTTAATAGATTAGTTAAACTTAATCAGCTAAGTAAGATTAATTAATCAGTTAAGTATGATTAATTAAGTTAAGTATGATTAATTAATCAGTTAAGCAAGATTAATTAAGCTAAGCGAGATTAATTAAGCTAAGCAAGATTAATTAAGCTAAGTAAGATTTATTAATCAGCCAAGTAAGATTTATTAAACACCTAAATAGATATACATGAAAAAAATAGATATATATGGGGTAGATATTATCTAAGGAAGATTTTATCTAAGGAAAGTGTTATCTCGGGAAGGTTTTATCTAGGGAAGGTTCAACTAAGGAAGATAACACCTAGGGAAATTCTATATAGGGGTAAAACTTATCCCTTGACTATAAATAGGAAGCTTAGGATTCATTTTCCTTTGCTCATTTCTTTTCTTCTTCTTTCTATACGTTTGTGTTCTAACCAATAATCACCGATGCGATATTCTGTCCGATCGATTCAGGAACCAACTAACGAATGCCAAAGTGTTGTACTTTGTGAATTTCGTTAAACGGATGCCAAAGTGTTGTACTTTGTGAACTTCGTTAAGGTTCGGATCTCGTGACCATCGTTAGGTTTGATGTGGTTTTACACTAATACGTATTCCACTCTGTTAAACTAAATGTTTAACAACCTGAAACTCTACACCATACTCTTACAATCAAAATGGATGCTTAATCATCAGAAGGTTCAAAACAATAAAGTATATGCTTAATTATCAGAAGGAGTAGAATCAAGAAGCTTGTTAAATCAATACTGCATGCTTATAATGTGAGTCATTCTTTTTTTATCAACAATGTTTTACAATACTCCAATTATTTTCAAAGGTTATAATTACAGGGATTAAGTCGTGGTTATCTTGAATCACTGGCTAGTGGGGTATTGTGCACATTACTAATTTCTTACGGTTAGGTTCATTAACCTAACAGTGATAATCATCAATACTTGGGTGAAATGACCCAATAGTGGTTTGACCATCGTCACCAGGGTGTGACACGGCGCCAGATAAAAATAAGATAGAAGCCATTGTAATCGCCCTTATGCTGTAATTTATAACAATGTGTCTTTTTGTACAAACTGAATGAACTTACCAGTATTTCCTACCGACCAAATCTTTTTAAAACGTGTTTCAGGTAATTACAGTAGATTGGAATAAGAGTGGGATACGGCACCAAAAGGCTTACAGACGTGGCTTAAATTATCCATTAAATTAAATTAAGAAAAGTTATTTTATGTATTTGGGTTTATCCCATATTAAAGCTACCTTTCAAAACATGGTTTTATCCAATCTATTTAATAAATAAAATCCGGTGTTTTCTAAACTCTGATATTTTTCCTAACTCACGGTCCTGATGAAATTTCCGCTGCACTACTTTTCTAAATAACCACTGAACTGCTTCGCGGCTCCCGATTCCGTCCAGGGTGGGGTCGGGGGCCGTGACAGTTAATGGGCCTATGGAATGTAAAGCCGGGTGGGGTGGGGTCGTCCAAAAAATTGTATGAGGTAGGATGATGAGGAAGTGTAAACGGGAACACGTGCTCATCAAAAGTCACATGGCGGGAGATGTGCACCTTGCCTGTGGTAGGGTCCAAGCAACGGTAGCCACGAAAGTCGGGTGGATAACCGAGAAAGATACAGCGCATGGACCGATGGTGAAATTTATGAGGCTGGGTAGCGGATGTGTTAGGGTAACACGCACAGCCAAACACACGTTAGTGTTCATAATCTGGGTGACGAAGATAAAGGGCAAAGGTAGGGGTGTAAAAATTTAGGCGTTTTGGTTGGTAATATATTGTGAAGATAAGTGGCAGTGTGAAGCCCCTACAACCCAAAACGAAGGAGGTAGATTCGCATGAATTAAGAGAGCTCGAATAATGTCATTCAGACGGCGAATCATACGTTCCGCCCTTCCATTTTGAGAGGACGTTTGAGGGCAAGAAAAACAGAAAAGCAAACTGTTTTGTTGGGAAAAAGTTTTAAATGCTAAATTTTCAAATTCACCCCCTAAGTCGCATTGAAAGGTTTTTATTTTGCGGTTAAATTGGGTAAAGATTAATTGATGGAATCTGGCAAAAGTTGGAAAGGTTTCGGATTTATATTTTAGGGGGTAAACCCACACGAAGTGTGAGAAATTGTCAATTAGCACCATATAATACTTATATCCTCTTTTACTCGTGATTGGCGAAGTCCATAAATCGCAATGAATAATATCAAAAGGAGCAAAAGTAAATGTATTAGACGAATAAAAAGGCAATCTTTTACTATTTGAAATTTGACAAGAATTGCAAAGATTGTGACTTTTGTCCTTATTACATTGAAAATTAAAATTGTGATTTAAAATATCTAGAACTTGCAACCCGGGATGTCGTAAACGATCATGCCAAGGTAGGTGGTGGGAAGAAATATAGGAGGCTTGAGGCGGCAGTTGAGGCGGCGTGAACATATAAAGAGTCCCGGTACTATTGTGGCGAGATAGTGTCTTCTTAGTTTTCAGGTCCTTCAAAGAAAAACCAAACAGGTCAAATTCGAAAGGCACTTGATTATCACGAGTAAAACGTCTAACGGAAATAAGATTTTTAATTATTTGAGGGCTATAAAGGATGTGTGGGAATATATAAGTTCGGTTTGGTAAAGGGTGAAAGCCCGTACCTGATCCTTTAATTGGTAAAAACATACCATTACCTACCAAAATATTACGACACACAGGAGTAGAATCAGGGATAACGATTTTACCTTGGTCTTTAGTGACGTGGGACTCGGCTCCTGTATCCAAAACATCTGAGTTCCAAGCCATATTAGGAGAATTAACCTGCATATTAGCCATTGCAGCACTCAAATCGGTTGGGCAGAGGGGGTTATACATGGGTTGGGTGAAGCCGGGTGGTGCAAACTGAGCTGGAGAGTAACCGGCGGCCGGAGTAAAACCGGTGAACTGAACCTGGGGAGCCGAGGGTGGGTTGGGTTGCTTATTGCTGGACCACTGCTGCTGGGTCAGGTAAGGACATGGTGGAGGTGTCCACCAAGCCCAAGTAGGAAAAGAAGTAGGTTGTCTGATCGGAGTGTCGCGCTCCGGTCAAAGATAATATTTATAAGCCCAAATTACCCTTAACAATGTGTTAGTGGTAGTAAGGGGTCGAACCACGAAGAGTATGTGGTTTGTGTATGGATTCGAATGAATTAAACAATTGTGTCACGATTATGAAGCTTACTAGAATAATTTTGTGTTTTTGTTTATTTGGAAGATATGATTTTAAACTAAATGATGTGATGAAAATGAGTAACAACTACTAATTAATGATTGCAAGAATTTTTGGATACTAGAACAATTATAATAAAAAGGAATCACACCCGGTTTCGGCAATTGTTAACCTAGGATTTCTACAAGTTTTAGTTTCAACTCAAATGCATTCGATTAACGGATTTAGTGTACCGTGACTTAGGTGCTACTAACTATCAACGCCCCGAAGAACGGACAAAAAGACACTTTGTAATCAACACAAGTAAATCCTAACAACGACAACGTACAATTACATATCACCGTTTCGCAAAGTCATAACTTTTAACATCGCTCGACAATTCACGAATTCATAACAAATGTAATACTATTGTCAAAAGTTTCAAAAACCAAATACAAATTGTCACTAAGATGAAACAAGAACAAATTGAAACCCTAAAAGTAACAACTACCTACACCGGGGTGAAACCGAGATGATTAGCCGCTCATGGTTGATGCAACTTGATCACCGGATGCTTGGAATGCGGATGGAGTCATCTTGAAGCTTGTAGGATGAAAGAATGATGGAGAATTAGGGTTTATGGAATGGTGATGATGAGAAGGATGATGGGTTGGTGAACTAGGGTTTGATGATTGATTGTGTGTTGGATGATGATGATTCGGGTTGTAGAGATGAAGTAGATGGAATCCTTGGTGAATGATGGATGGATATGGCTCCAAGAACAAGTTCAAAACTCAAAAGTGAGTGTAACTCCCGAATTAATTGAACAACCACCAATTAAAATCGTTTCTCACACCCCAAATCAAGAAATTCGCGAAAGCCACATTGGAGGACCGTCGCCGACGGTGGATGTGTCCGTCGGCGACGGCGTGTAGATTTTCAATTGAAGCCGACGGTCAATCTCGCTGTCTACGGTGAATTCAGGCGACGGCATATTACAAATACCGTCGGCGACGGCCCATATGGGCGTCGGCGACGGTGCCCAGATGTCTGACTTTCTGTTTCTTCCATTTCTTGAGTCCGGTTGACCCGTTTCGCATCCCGGTGGTTCCGTTTTTGCTCCGGTGGCCCGTAAAGCTTCCGAAAAGCTCCTTAAACTCTGCTAGATCTGCAAAATACATATCTAATCAAAAGTAGGCTATTCGAAATTAAAACTTATGCAATAACATCAAATTAAACAATTACAAGCACCGGTTTTCGACCACGTATCACATCCCCACACTTGTCTTTTGCTTGCCCTCAAGCAAATCTGTTTTTCACTTTCACGTGGGTCGAACAACAAATACACTCCCCATTCCCGAGACTAAGGTTAAGGTCCAATGTCATGCTAAAGTTCCAATTCTTTACAATTTTCAATATATTTAACGGTAATGTGATTTTACATACACAAATGGTTACCCAAGATTAACCCGCCCGTGAAACCAATCAATTCATGCACATCCCTCACAATGTTCTCTCCACTCAGCTTCTAAATTGGCTAATATTTATAATGTATTAGCACTACAAAGAATATTCACTCAAAACCGATTAGAACACATACCCGCATAAGCTTGCAACTCAATCATTCTCCACCATTGATCACAAACACTAAGCACAAGTCATAAGGTCTTTATGAGGGTTGTAACGGGGCTAGGCTAAGGGTAGGAATTAGGATATTTTAAAGTGGCTAAGGTGATGAAAATTCGATTTTTATTACAAATAACTAGTCTAACAAAACTAACTATAAACACCAAATATGAGGCAACAACATTCGCCTTTTATTCAACAACTACTAACACTTCTTTTTGTGTTTTTCTTCAATGATTTTCACTTCTTTTTCATGATATTTTCTGGTTTTTTTTTTTTTTTTTTATGCAAATAAACAAGAACAACTATACAAAAACGATTCCTATAATCGAATTTCCATCACACGGGTTTAAAAGAAAAGGTTTAACGGTTATGGGCTATAGGGTGGTCAAACGAAAGGTTTAGGCTCAAAATGGGCAACTAGGGGATTTAATTGGGTAAGGATAGATAAATGGTGTTAAGAGAAAAGGTTTACCTAATGCCTTAATCATTCTCGTGCTTGTATTCGGTCTATAGTCTCAAACGTATCAAAAGTTGCAAGTTCTACAATATATGACTAATGGTCCACTCAAACAAAGAAACATAGGTATGTAATCTATGATATAAAAGTGGCTCAAAACCTCACATATATAAAAGGGTATGGTATGTGACATGCATAAAAGACTAGTTTCTTAGGCGGATTATTCCCAAATAATCACCCGTTAAATACCCGTCATGCTATTAATTTGAACTTGACCATGACAAAAGACCAAATGGGTTGTGACATCCCTCGTTGACTTAGTTACTTGTGCTTTAAGACCGCTTTTGAAGCAAAATATTTTTGAAAAATTTTTGAAATTTTCCCCCATCCCCACACTTGAGGTGAACATTGTCCTCAATGTGTAGTATTTAAATGAACGGGTCAAAATCTAAAATTTTTACTACTCCCCCATCCCCACACTTGAGGTACATATTGTCCTCAATGTGTAAGAATTAGAGTTTTAAAACGCACAAGGGACGTGACACGGCTAACCTTCCCAAAATTTCACCCCGGAAAATAAAATACAATGTACAATCCACTTATTCCTAACTAAGAATCAAAGTAAAAGGAAACACATGCACCTGATTTTTTTTTTCGCTTGATACTCATATATATCCTTCGCCTCTTCATAAAAACGGTTGTCCCGCGAACATGTTGTACCTACAAATTCTAATCCTTGTGTAGAAGCATGCTTCTCACAACCATCAAAATTTGTTAGTTACCTAGTTCTACCCTTTTTATGAAACATATTACCAAGCCATGTGTTATTTCACTTCGATTTACGTGGACAATAATTTACAACAACAATAAACCTAACTCACTTTCGTAGGAATCACGGTTGCATTTAGCTTATGCAACAAGCCCTTTTAAACCCCCCAATAACTTGGGAGGACGAGTAGGTCTCGTGAGGGTTATATAGGGAACACACCCACAACGTTCATTTAACTAGGCGAGAATTTAAATACAAAATGGAAATAACGAAAGTAAAAAAAAATATATATACAACAACAACAAAAGACATACCTCGCCTCTACCGCTGATATCTATCATTAGGGTTCACTAGCGGGTTCGGCTGGTACGGATAACCAGTGAGGGCCTCAAGCATATCCCTATAGTTATCTAATGGGCTCGACTCTCCTTGGGGTCCTTGGGGTGGCGGTTGGTACGGCATCGGAACAAAACTCGAGCCAACGGCTTCGGGCCAATGAGGGGTTGGATCGGATGGCCCTTGCGGATGAGGAAGGTTGGGGTAATCGGTCCAACCCGAATGTTCAACATATGGGAGACCGGCTTGATAATCTCTTTGATGGCGTTCTTGATCATGGAGCACCTTGAAATTATTAATCGCCATTTGGTTAGAGAAAGCCAACGCTCCCCATCGGCGTTGATCCAACTCTCTTTGTGCATTTTGGTTCCTAGCCGCCTCTTCTTCCCATGCCTGTCTATGGGCCCTTTCTTCCTCTTGCAACTGTATCATACGTTCCATTTGTGATTGTTGTAACGCATGTTGCAGTTGTTGTTCCTCCAACTGCTTTTCCACCCTCTCGCGGAAAGATGCTTGAAAACCCCATTGTTGCTGCGAGTACGCCCCTTGCGCCTCTTCCCATTCGTTCCTACTAGCATGGTACTCTCTTGCTTCACCAATACCTACCGACACATTGTCGTAGATTGCTTGATCTCCACGGTTCCACAACCGATACGACGGTATTTGTCTTTGATTCACAAAATCTGCCACATTGGCAGAGATTTCCCTATGCTTCCTCCTATACCTTTGCCTCGGTCCCCGCGGACCGGAAGGATCAATTTCCTCCTCAACATCGGGCATCTCCTCATCGCCCTCTTCTTCATCACCTTCTTCATCACCCCCTTTGTCATTAAACCGATAACTATCCCCTTGCTCATCTTCAACCGTGTGCAAATGCCCAAAAGCTTTCACAGTTATTTTCCAATGTCGCCTTATAGAGGCGAAGTTGAATTGATCAATGGGCTTAGACACCCACAGTGAGTCTTGAGGTAATGCATTCTGTTGGAGAATCATGGCGCTAATCAACCTTGCACAAGGAATCATCTTTCGTTTAAATGATTCCTGTGTATCCCATGTGTTGATCATTATAATTTGACGCCACGAGAGCTTGGGCGTCCCATATAACAATGCATGCAAAACCCGACAGTCGGGTGCCTTCACCTTTCCACGGTCTCCGAACCGTACCATAACGTTCTCTAACGAGATACCTTGAAGTATCTTTCCCATCAAAGACAAATCGGCCCTTGCATCACCTGCACCCCCAGAACTTAGTAAAGTGTCCTCTAAAAGCCTCACTGGGTCAGCATCGTTTTTCTTGTTGTCCAAAAACTGATCATACCCATAATAGTCATACGCGTCGACCCCGAGTGAGTCAAACCTCGCTATAGCATTCATATGTTCGAAAGACATGACCATTTGATTTTTTCCAATGTTACCAATCAACTTCCACCTATGAGCCGGTCTATCAGAATGTTCAAAACGAAGGGTGGATAACCACTCACAAACTGCCCCCAAATATACCCGAGTAGTGATATCATCACACCAGTCAATCACCCGTTCCCAGCCAAGTTTCTCAAACCTTTGCACTATACCAATCTTCCTAAACTCTTCAACATCTACCGAACGTTCACAAACTGTCCTTTCGGGTACGGATTTTGAAACACCCGTAACCATTTTCATCTTCCACATTTTGGCTTCTAACCTCTTATTGTTGTAACGAGAAAGAGCCTTTGTTTTCTCGTCCTTCCATGCCAAAGCCGATCTACTATTTTTTTCTTCTTCCCAATCCTGTCGAATAAGTTGCCCATCACCCTCTACTACATTACTTAGTTGTTCCCATTGTCTTTGATATACCCCGGAGCCCGAACCGGCTCCCGAAGATGAACCTTGACCGGAGGTCTTTGCTTTCTTACTTCCTCGGAACATGGCTACAATCACAAGACAAAGACAACAACAATTAGTACACTCCAAACCTTCAACAATCTCAAACTTTGAACATAGTATGTAATGTTGAACTTCAATCAAATTTTAGATGTAAAATCGCCTTTTTAAACTTCCAAAGTTGCACATCTTATCATCTATATCGATTAAACATGTTTATTCCAAAAATTTCGCAAAATTTTCATGTTTTCAACAATATTCAACATCACAACTATGTTCAATCATGCACAAATCTAGTGTAATCACATCACCAAGACTAAAGCATGCTCAAATCCCACCCAAATCAAGCAAACATTCTTAAGTTTATGCTAAAACATCCTACATTATGATAAACAACCTACTCTTAAACAATAAGTTTAAAATTTCGGAAGAAATCAACAATATATATAATAATCATGCATAAATTTACTGAAATTCATACCTTTAGTGTTAGATAACAAGAAGAACTAAGAACAAGTGCAAAACAAGAGACTTGGATGAACACTCTTCAAAACCCTAAAAACTCACGTCCAGAAATCGTGCAAACGAGCAAGATTTGATGGGAACCGTTATGGGGGTTTTGTTCCTCTTGAAAAACTACACAATTTAGGCTCAAGAATCAAAGGATTTGGCTGAGAATTGAGAAAGTTATGAAGAAGAGAAGATCTAGGGTTCTTGAGGTGTTTGGTGAAGAAGATGAAGATGGAAGGAGAAGTAGGTGTGATGAATGTGATAATGGATGGTTTAGAATGTGTCTTGGTCAGATAAGGGTCCCAAAAAACGATTTGAGTAGCCTCAAACCCGTTACATAAGAGTTTGGAAGTGTTTAAGGGTTTTGGGTTCGAGTCCGGTTACAAGCAACAAATTCTCGTCGGCTGCATTTAGGAGAGCCGTCGCCGACGGCCTGATGCCACGTCGGCGACGGTGCTTGGATATGCTGAAAGTGGCCGACGGCCTAACACGCTGTCTACGGACGAAAGTGGGCGACGGACATTATTGGGGAACCGTAGGCGACGAAGTAATATGCCGTCGGCGACGGCTCTTTGATTTTCAACTTTCATCATTTTTTTTTTTTTTCGTAAAATAGGAGAAAATTATGAACTTTTAATAAAGGAGCTATGTACATACAAAAATCCTAAAAATTATTAAAAATCTTTTTGTGATTTTTTTATAAGTTAAATTTTGAAAACGCAATAACCGTCAACGGCCCTACCACCCCCCAAAAAGTCGTGTATTGTCCTCAATGCACATAACAAAGCCTAAAAACATACCTTGTGTCTTCATGACCCGTTCGGAATGTCCGGACTTCACACAATCAAGAGAGATTAGTATGGAACGAAAACGATTAACATAAACACACACAAACAAATAAATAATTGTACATAACTTTACACAAAATGTTACCGGTCCTTGTTAGTCGACCTCGTAAATCGGTGTGGTTACCACAAAGCTCACCAATTCCTTGTTTTCGTCTACCTTCTCGTTACCATCAAGAAACGGTTTTAGCCGATGACCATTTACCGTTTGTCGTATCCCATCCTTCGGGTCCTCGATGGTAACATCACCCAATTGTCCAACCCGAGTGATCACATAAGGTCCCATCCATTTGCTTCGGAGCTTTCCGGGAAAGAATTTGAGTTTCGAGTTGTAAAGCCACACCTTTTGCCCAATCTCGAACTCTTTCTTCCTTAACTTAGCATCATGCGCCTTCTTCATCCCATCCTTGTAATTGGATGCGCATTCATATGCCATTTCCCGTAGCTCCTCCAACTCACATAGCTTGAGTTTCCTTTCCTTACCTGCATCGTCATATTGAACATTAACTTCTTTAATAGCCCATAACGATTTGTGTACAAGTTCCACCGGTAAATGACAATTTTTACCATAAACCAACCGGTAAGGTGTAGTACCAATAGGTGTCTTATGTGCCGTACGGTAGGCCCATAAAGCATCGTTCAATTTAATTGACCAATCCTTACGGTCCGCCCGCACGGTCTTTTGCAAAATCTCTTTGATTTGCCTATTTGACACCTCAACTTGCCCGCTTGTTTGCGGGTGATAGGGGGTAGCAATCCTATGGTCAACACCAAACCGTTTAAGAAGTTTCCCAAACCGAAAGTTTTTAAAATGAGATCCTCCATCACTTATGATGACCCGAGGAATCCCAAACCTTGAGAAAATATCGGTTTGAACAAAATTACACACTACGGAGTGGTCGTTCGTCTTGGTGGCTATTGCTTCGACCCACTTTGACACATAGTCAACGGCCACCAAGATATACAAATTGCCATAGGAATTGGGGAATGGGCCCATGAAATCAATTCCCCATACGTCAAAGATGTCGACTACAAGGATTGGTTGCATGGGCATCTCATCCCTTTTTGAAATACCCCCTAGTTTTTGGCACTCTATGCAATTTTTGGCAAACTCATTTGCATCTTTGAAGATAGTAGGCCAAAAAAGACCACTATTTAACACTTTATGACCCGTTTTGTGACCACTAAAGTGACCACCACATGCAAATGAGTGTAGATGCTGCAACACGCTTGGAATCTCTTCGTCATCAATGCATCTTCTTATAACTTGATCCGCACACTCCTTCCACAAATGCGGTTCTTCCAACCGATAGTACTTGATTTGGGACATGAAGTGTTGCCTCTTCCGTCTATCCCAATGTGCCGGTAAGTCACCTGTAACAAGATAATTCACAATGTTAGCATACCAAGGCAACTTATCTAATTTCATAATATACTCATCGGGAAACGACTCATTGATCTCTAACGACTTAGGATCCTCATCAACCATCAACCGGGACAAATGGTCCGCTACCACATTCTCGGTACCCTTCTTGTCCCGTATCTCCAAATCGAACTCTTGGAGCAACAACACCCATCGGATTAACCTCGGTTTTGCATCTTTCTTCTCCATGAGGTACCTAACTGCAGTGTGATCAGAATAAATAATCACTTTACTACCCCATATATATGCCCGAAATTTATCCAATGCATATACCACCGCAAGTAGCTCTTTTTCGGTAGTGGTGTAATTTAATTGTGCATCCGAAAGAGTCTTACTCGCGTAGTATATGGCAACGGGTTTCTTATCGACCCGTTGTCCCAACACGGCCCCCACCGCATAATCACTCGCATCGCACATAATTTCAAAAGGAAAAGACCAATTTGGCGATTGCAAGATTGGAGCCTCAACCAACTTCTCTTTCAAATTGTTAAAAGCATTTTGGCAATTTTCATTAAAATCAAACGGTTGATCTTTTAACAACAAGTTACATAAAGGCTTGGTTATTTCACTAAAACCCTTAATAAACCGCCGGTAAAAACCCGCATGACCTAGAAATGACCTAACACCTTTAACGGTCGTGGGATACGGTAAAGTAGATATGACTTGTACCTTTGCACGATCAACCTCTATCCCACGACTTGACACCACGTGTCCCAACACTATTCCCTCTTGAACCATAAAATGGCTCTTTTCCCAACTTAAGACCAAACTAGTTTCGACACACCTTCTTAACACTTTATCTAGTTGATCCAAACAAGCCTCAAAAGATGACCCAAAAATTGAGAAATCATCCATGAAGATTTCCAAAGACTTCCCCACCATATCTGAAAAGATACTCATCATACACCTTTGGAAGGTGGCGGGGGCGTTACATAATCCAAACGGCATTCGCCTAAATGCGAAAGTGCCGTAAGGACAAGTAAACGTGGTCTTTGCTTGGTCTTCCGGATGGATGGCGATTTGATTATAACCAGAATAGCCATCTAAGAAACAATAAAATTTTTGTCCCGACAATTTCTCAACTATTTGGTCAATGAACGGTAAAGGGAAATGATCTTTGGAAGTTGCGGTATTCAACTTCCTATAGTCAATACAAATTCGCCACCCGGTTACCGGCCGAGTGGCTACCTCTTCACCTGCGTCATTTTTGACGACTTGTATACCCGATTTCTTGGGAACCGTCTGTGTTGGGCTCACCCATTGGCTATCCGAGATCGGGTAAATGATACCCGCATCTAGCCATTTTAGCACTTCCTTCTTCACCACCTCCCGCATGTTCGGATTTAATCTCCGTTGTGCATCTCGAACGGGAGTCACATTCTCTTCCGTGATGATTTTGTGCATCACCACCGAGGGACTAATACCCTTCAAATCAGCAATGGTCCATCCAATCGCCGCCCGATTAGTGACCAAAACATCCATCAATTTATCCTCTTGCTCCACGGTTAAGTTTGATGCAATGATAACCGGGAGCGTGTTGCCTTCACCAACATAAGCATACTTGAGATGCTTAGGCAACACCTTCAATTCAACCTCCGGAGGCTCTACTAATGACGGCTTCAACTTGGTGTCGATGCTCTCCGGTAAACTCTCAACTTGGTGCGTCCATGTCGGTTTTCCCTCTCTAACCGCAAGCACCTCCAAACTTCTCACTTCCTCGTCTATGCTCTTATCCATCTCCACCTGTGACCTGTTAAACATATAACAATCCTCCATTGTGTTTTCCCCATCTACGACTGTATCGCAAAGAGGTATACACGTGTCAACGACGTCCGCCATATAGCATTCATCATCAACTGGAGGGTTCATAAGTCCGGAAAAAACATGCAACCTCAACCTTCGGTTTCCAAATGTCATGTCAACCGTTCCCGTTTTGCAATCAATTTGAGAATTCGCGGTTGCTAAGAACGGTCGACCCAAAATCACCGTAGGTTGTTTGGTTGGGTCCTTGGCCACATAATCAAGCACTAAAAAATCCACCGGATAGTAGAAATCCTCGATTTTCACTATCATATCCGAAACAATTCCACGGGGTAGTTTAGGTGTCAAATCGGCTAACACCACGGTGGTGTTAGACGACTGAAGTGGACCAAACTCGTATTGGTCATACAAACTACCCGGTAGAATGCTCACGCTAGCACCAAGATCTAAAAGTGCCCGGTTGATTTTAAAATCGCCTACTTGAATTGAAATGATAGGCGCACCCGGATCTTGGAGCTTAGGTGGAAGTGCACCCGAAAGAATCGAACTCACATTTTCGGTTAAATCTAATTTTTTTGGAAATTTGTGAGTGCGTTTTTGGGTACACAAATCTTTCAAGTACTTAGCATACGACGGTACTTGTTTGATTGCATCCAAAAGAGGTAAATTTATCTTTACTTGTTTAAAAATTTCCAACAACTCTTCTTGTTGTGGACCTCTTTTGTTTACAACCTTTTTTACGGGTCCCTTCAATGCTTCGGGATAAGGGGCGGTATTAGCCTCCACACCCTTTTCCTTAGCCTTGGGGACGGGGATGGTCACAACGGGGGTATCATTGTTCTTTTTCAAGTCAATTTTCTTTTTACCCGTTTGACCATTCTCATTCTCATCTTCACTGGCATCCTCCACCACCCCTTCAACAAACTCGGGTGGTGGTGGCTCAACACCATTATCTATGACTCGACCACTACGTAAAGAAATTTTATTTATTGGTACCTCACGTGTGTTTTTCGAGTTCGACCCATGATGTTTAGGGTTCACCGTGGTGTCGCTTGGAAGTCCTCCCCCACTTCCGCGAATTTGAGCCATTTCTTGAGCAAGTTGCCCCACTTGCTTCTCTAGCACCTTATGGGATTTATCTCGTACCTCAAACTCTCTCTTCATCTCTTGATTTGAGTGATTGATAGCATTCATAATAGCATCAAATTTCGAATTGATCGAGTCATCACCTTGAGAGTTTGAAGCATTACTCCCATTTCCTCCTTGGTTGTAACCTCTTTGATAATTGCTTTCACGGTTTTGATACCCTTGGTTACCCCCTTGATTGTAATTCCTTTGGTAACCCCCTTGGTTACCACCTTGACGATTGTTGTACGAAGACCCACCTTGACCTCCTTGGTTACCCGATTGAAAATTCGGGTTCATTTGGTTTGAAGCATTACCATACCGGAAATTAGGGTGATTTCTCAAGCCCGGATGGTAAGTGTTGGAGTTCATGTCATATTGCTTTCGGTCCCCATACACTTGATTGACTTCCTCGGTGTAATCACCCGACCCCGTTGGACATTGTTCCGCTCTATGCCCAATATCACCACACTCGTCACACACTTCAAATTGAACCGCGTTCACTTCTTTCTTCTTCATTCGAGCCATTTCCCGCTCTAAAGTAGAAATCCGATCTTTAGAATCAAGATCGGGAAGTGACCGGGAAATGGGATGCTTCTTGGCTCGGTCGGCCGATTCTTTCTCTTTCGAACGCTTGCTCATTCGTTCCAAAAACTCCCAATCATCGTCTTCATGGTTGCTTAGGAGGGTCCCATTGCTTGTGGATTCCAGTCGGTTCCATGTATTGTCATCTAGACCCCGTACAAAACATTTAACTAACTCCCACTTCTCAATTTGATGATGAGGGCATCTTCGCATCATTTCTCTAAACCTTGTAAAGGCCTCATGTAACGGTTCGCCCGATAATTGGCGAAAAGACCTAATTTCATCACGAGCGTCATCGGTCTTCGCCATTGAGTAGTATTCATCAAGGAACGCTTGTTGCATTTCTCCCCAAGTGCGAATACTATTTGCGGGAAGTGTGAGGAACCATTGCTTTGCCTTATCCTTTAGTGAAAATTGGAATAGTCGAAGTTTGACCTCATCTAAAGCAAAGTTGTGACCCCCGATAGTGCTGCAAACCGAAGAAAATTCCGTCAAATGTGTATACGGTTCGTCGTTAGATCTTCCATTAAAATGAGGAAGTATGTTGATGTAATGTGGTTTACAATCAAACATCCTCCTCTCACAAACGATTGGTGAGTCGTTCTCGGTGACAACCGGCCTAAAACGATCATTCACTCCCCGTGGGGGTCGTTGATGACGATGAGGACCATTAACTTCTTGATCGACCGGTCTTCTATTATCCCGTCTTTCACCTCTTCGATCATCTCGTCTATCCTCTCTTCTATTATCCCTTGGGTTACCACCTCCCACGAAACGAGGAATCCGGTTAGGGTTTGCATTGTTGTTGTTATTATAAAACCCATCATTCCGGTTTCGTTGGTCATTGTTTCGTGGTTGACGGTTGTTCCCATAACCATCATTTCTTCCACCTCCGTAACCGTATTCATCGTTCCCAACGTAATTGGCATTTTGGTAGCCAAATTCCTCATCATCATACCTTCTAGCGTTGTAGACGTTTCCCCTATTCACGTAGCCCCAATCTTCATCATCATTGACTCGATCATCATAGTAGCCCCCGTCATCCGAATTTTCTGTATGAACACTCACATGCTCCGGCGATTGATAACCGGGAACACTATAAGGTTCATCATCGGGGATGGCGTTCCTCAAGTCGTCTATGTTGAAAAATGGGTCTTCATTTGCGGGATTGCCGCGATCACGATTTCCCCGACGGTCGGAATTGACATTCCGGTCATCTAGGTTAATGGGTAGGGAGTTGTGTCTATGAAGATTTTGTTGTTGAGGTGTTCTTTGATTGTTGTTGGGATTTTGGTTTTGGAAAGGTGGTGTAGGTGGTCCATTGTTGTTGTTACCACCCGGTTGCTCTTGAGGCATGGGTTGAACATTTTGAGCGGGATAAAAGGTTCCTCGGGATTGGAATTGGTTTTGGTTGAGGTTTGGGTGATTGGAGTTTTGGTTTGCCATTGAACTAGTTTCAATGGATGGTGTATGTTGTGGTGTTTGGTTGGTTTGATTAGAAGCAAGTGTTGCTTCTAACCGGCTTGCTAGGTTTCTCCTTGCAACTCGTTCGATTTCCGGTTCGTAGACTAAAGGTGAAGTCCTCCCGGAGTTCCGCGTATGCATGCACTACCTGTAATCTGCACAAGTAACACACCCCGCGTAACAAGGAAAAAGACAAGTACAAAAAGAAAGCTAAACAAATTAAACAGATAATCACACAAATTCAAACAATAATCCAAACACAAAGCGCACGCACTCCCCGGCAACGGCGCCAAAATTTGATCGGAGTGTCGCGCTCCGGTCAAAGATAATATTTATAAGCCCAAATTACCCTTAACAATGTGTTAGTGGTAGTAAGGGGTCGAACCACGAAGAGTATGTGGTTTGTGTATGGATTCGAATGAATTAAACAATTGTGTCACGATTATGAAGCTTACTAGAATAATTGTGTTTTTGTTTATTTGGAAGATATGATTTTAAACTAAATGATGTGATGAAAATGAGTAACAACTACTAATTAATGATTGCAAGAATTTTTGGATACTAGAACAATTATAATAAAAAGGAATCACACCCGGTTTCGGCAATTGTTAACCTAGGATTTCTACAAGTTTTAGTTTCAACTCAAATGCATTCGATTAACGGATTTAGTGTACCGTGACTTAGGTGCTACTAACTATCAACGCCCCGAAGAACGGACAAAAAGACACTTTGTAATCAACACAAGTAAATCCAAACAACGACAACGTACAATTACATATCACCGTTTCGCAAAGTCATAACTTTTAACATCGCTCGACAATTCACGAATTCGTAACAAATGTAATACTATTGTCAAAAGTTTCAAAAACCAAATACAAATTGTCACTAAGATGAAACAAGAACAAATTGAAACCCTAAAAGTAACAACTACCTACACCGGGGTGAAACCGAGATGATTAGCCGCTCATGGTTGATGCAACTTGATCACCAGATGCTTGGAATGCAGATGGAGTCATCTTGAAGCTTGTAGGATGAAAGAATGATGGAGAATTAGGGTTTATGGAATGGTGATGATGAGAAGGATGATGGGTTGGTGAACTAGGGTTTGATGATTGATTGTGTGTTGGATGATGATGATTCGGGTTGTAGAGATGAAGTAGATGGAATCCTTGGTGAATGATGGATGGATATGGCTCCAAGAACAAGTTCAAAACTCAAAAGTGAGTGTAACTCCCGAATTGATTGAACAACCACCAATTAAAATCGTTTCTCACACCCCAAATCAAGAAATTCGCGAAAGCCACATTGGAGGACCGTCGCCGACGGTGGATGTGTCCGTCGGCGACGGCGTGTAGATTTTCAATTGAAGCCGACGGTCAATCTCGCTGTCTACGGTGAATTCAGGCGACGGCATATTACAAATACCGTCGGCGACGGCCCATATGGGCGTCGGCGACGGTGCCCAGATGTCTGACTTTCTGTTTCTTCCATTTCTTGAGTCCGGTTGACCCGTTTCGCATCCCGGTGGTTCCGTTTTTGCTCCGGTGGCCCGTAAAGCTTCCGAAAAGCTCCTTAAACTCTGCTAGATCTGCAAAATACATATCTAATCAAAAGTAGGCTATTCAAAATTAAAACTTATGCAATAACATCAAATTAAACAATTACAAGCACCGGTTTTCGACCACGTATCATTGTCCCTGATAGGCGGTCCATGGGGACTGTTGCTGAGGTCTGCCCCTGCCCCTGCCCAGGCGGTTTGAAGCCCCACCTCTGCCTCCGCTGCCGCATCGATTGGTGGAGGAGTATGAGGCTTCTGATTGTTGGTTGGCGTTCGATGAGGAGCCGGCAAAAGGCGGCCCTGCAGTAGCAGCCATAACCGTATTCTGTGAACCCTTCTGAGCCTCAATCCGAATGACTTCGTCATTAAGCATTGCGATAGCTTGGTCCCAATCAACACCGTGCTGATTAATTAGAGATGCAGTAGTGTTATATTCGGTCGGAAGACCGCGAACAAGCTGAAGAACAAGTCATGATTCAGAAACGGGCTAATCAACATCGGCCAATTAGTTGGCTAAATCGGACAGCTGTTGGCTGTCACACCCCGAAAACATCAGAGCTGGCGTGACTGGACTGGTATCTTCATTGCACAGCGGAAGCAAATAAGCTAAGTCTTTTAGAAAATGAACGCCCACTAAGTACTCGACTCCACATGGCTCTCCTATTCCAACCGTGCCATAACTTTGAAAAGTAACCTGAGAAAGAAACATGCGAAAAATCAACATAAAGTTGAGCGAGTTCATAGTTTGTTCGTAAAAGATTTGAGATAAATCTTTTGAGTTGTGAAAGGTTTGAAATAAATCTTTGGTGTTGTGAAAGATTTGAAATAAATCTTTGGAGTAACCGGTTTTTGAAATAGTATTGAGAAAATGAATTTAAAAATTCATTTTCTTGCCAAGTTATATGGAAACGTTGTGTTTGTAACACGTTATGTTCATAAAACCATGTATTTGTAAAGCCTTGTATTTGTAATGTTCGCATAACCGTCAATGCCCACCCTGACTTTGACTCCTTACCCGTAAAATCATGTGCTTTGAATTTCATATAAAACATGGTATTTTAATTTGTATGAACAAGTAGTTTCGTAAGTATATATGTCCCTGGTATGTAGCAAATAAGGAAATAAAGAGATCACCAATGGTTTGCAAGGCCATTGATATGTGTGAAGTGCAAGTAGGAAGACTCAGACCTAGCAAATTTATGCGTTGGGTACAAAGTCACCCCGAGGTCCGTTCTGGTTGGGCCTGGGGCTGGGCTCGCTACACCCAGATAGATCTACCGCTCCTGTCCCTCGGTCCTACAATGAGGATTAATGATCCCAAGTTGCGCCTACCCACTCACATGATCTGTACGTTCTAATCCTCCTTACGCTAACCATACCATGTGTAAAAATGTCTGTAAAAATTGTAACATGTATTTTACCCCAGCCTCTAAGGCTGAATCTCCCCAGCCACTAAGGCTGATCCTCCCCAGCCACTAAGGCTGGCTCCTCATTCTCTATATATCATTACCAAACGATCCATCCCTAGTCATGAAAATCATTCATTTCGATAATACACCTTTGTTTTGTAAAAACCGGTATGTTTAGTATAAACCTTTCGTAAATCATTTGAGTTCCTTGAAATCCCTTCGTAATATGATTTAGAAATACTAGTGTTGCGTTTGTAAAAAAACTTTGTTTGTTTTTGCAAAACGTGCATGTCTTTCCACCCCGAAAACATTTACAAAACTGTAAAACAGTAAAAAGTGGGGTTATGAACTCACCTGAATATTCCTTGTGCAAAGCTAGCTAAATACGACTTCGTGATGTCGTTTCCAAGATGAGACTCGCTAGCGTGCATTCTACAATATTCCTAACACGGAATATCTAATAAGTTTCTAAATAAACGTAGTAACTAACTACGTGTCACCGAGCTCTACCGAATCGTTAACCGAACGATTCAACGGTAAATTGTCAACTTAAAATAAGCGAAGAAGTTATACTTGTTAGCTCGTTTTAAGAAGTCGTATGTTGATATAAAGGAATATTCGTATGAAAGTAATATATAATAAATTTGTATTATATATTACGTCTTGTATATACTTGCCATAATATACATATACGCCGTTTCGGCGTTTGTAATAAATATAAAAAGTTATATTTATTTTGCGAAAGTATTATCGAGTTTGTTTGAAGTTTGAAATAAATAGATAAACTATATCTATTTTATAAAAGAATTCGTGTCGTCTATTACTTCAAATAAATATATAACTATATTTATTTTAGCAAAACAATCGTCGTGTCGTTTGATATTTGAAATAAATATAAACTATATTTATTTTGATGAAACGAATTCGTGTTACGCGATGCTTGAAATAAATATATATACTATATTTATTTATACAAAGATTCGAGTTCGTTTGAAATAAATATAATAATAACTATATTTATTTTGTTGTCGAAATATTTTTCGTATCGTTGTTCTCGTAAGTTGTAAGTTGTGGTCGAAAGAAACTTTATATTCGTATCTCGTTTTATAAAAGTCGCTCAAAAAGCACGTCTTGTTTTATAATAAAACTTGGATTTTCTCGAAAAACGGGCAGAGTTTCCTCTGTTTTTGGACGCCCCCGATAACCAAAAAGTCGATATTTTTATCAAATAGCAACCAATATTCAATCAACAATATATCAATTTGACCAATATTTCATAAAATGTAAAATATAATCGTGTCGGTTCGAGCTCGTTATCACGCATAATTAAAATAAGGAATAGTTAACGAAAATAATCGCGGTTTAAACCATTACCCAAAACTCTCGTTGTTATGTTAACTGAGCTGACCGGCTGACCGAGTCAACCGGGTTGACCAAGTTGACTCGCTGAGTTGACTGGGTTGACTCAGTTTGACTGAGTCGATCCGATCCGCTTCATAAGTTGCTTCGAACCGTCCGACCCGAATCGCCTGACCCGAACCTTCTGAGTTGACTCGGTTGACCGAGTCAACCGAAACCGAAACCCGTACCACTGAATCTGAACCGGCTGACATGAACCGTGACCCGAAATTAAAACCCGTTTCCTTCCATAACTCGGATCTGAGTTTAACAATTTTAACCACAACAAATCTACATCATCTTCAATCAACAGAAGATAAAAGGAACCGAAGGGGGGGTATGTTTACCGTGAATCCGTTGGACCGAGACACGGACCGGGACTCCCGAACAGAAATCCGCTGGATAATGGCTAGAACCGCAGGACCAAAACGCCGACCGCCGGACCGAGACAAAAACTACCGGTCCGAGACAGGGACCACCGATCACCACCACCACCGCCGGTTTTTCTCTCTCTCTTCTCGGTCTCCTTCTTTCAGTCTCTCTCCCTCGTCTGTCGCACCACCGCACCATGAGCCGTTGCCGGCGTCTCCGATCCACCACCACCTCTGTCTTCAGTCCAAACAACTCAATAACCACCGCCTCCGATCAACGTAACTCCGTCTCGTCCCTTTTCTGCCCCCGTTTCGCTGGTCCCGCCACCGCACACGGCGGCTCTCTTGACTTCCGAGGGGTGTGGGTGTAAGGGGGGTGGGTGTTTGGGTGTGTGGCCGGTCATAATCGGTGCCGGAGAAGGATGGGAGCCGGAACAAGGTTCCCTGGTCTCCTGTGTTCGATCGAGAGAGAGGGGGGGGGGAAGAGGAGATTTGTGAAGGTGTAGGTAATGTTCTTGTTTTATTTGTATATTTAGAGAGAATGTACAGATCAGATGAAGGGGGGTTTTCATTGTGAACTTGGTTTGTCTGTGCATGTCATCAAGAGAATGTGAGGTTTTATAATCACTTATGTGGGTATTGTCTAATGTTTCTTCCCTAAGTCTTTTGTGTATGGATCTTGTATGGATTTCATGTCTCAAATCTTGAGACATAAATCTTATGTAGAGATTTTTAGCAGATTATTATAATATCTTGTAAGATTTTACAAGATTTCATAAAGATCTTGTATGATATGTACAAATTTAGGCTTGTGGGTTTTGGGCTTGGGCCTAGAGCCCACAAGCCCATCTCATGTGTAAGTGGCCCGTAATTCCTACGAGACACGTTAACGCGATCCAAACTCCATAAGCATAAAATATCCGGGTAACATCCATATTTGTCGGCGTTGTCAGTATTTCACACGGTTTTGGTCCGTTGTCATTTGCTGTTTCGCAGATTCCACGCGAATCTTCATACGCGTACTGTAGAGTCGGATAAGCGTTCCTGGGCACTCCAAAGGCCTAATTAAGTTAATTTGCTCTGTAAACACTAATTATTATTGCGTTAATCATCTGCTAATCACGTAATTAGGTGCCGTAAATCACCGGTTGTCACATTCTCCCCCTATTACAGAAATTTCGTCCTCGAAATTTAGATTATGTTATCTTTTCAGAATTGTGTTGTTCGCAGGTAAGTCCGAATAATAACAAAGTGAATGACGGCGTAATCGAAACAAGACTTATTCGAATCAGGTGAATTTAATGACCTTCCTCAACAATAAGAACCCACCGGTTTGAAAGAAATGTGTCTCAGTAATTGATGTCAACAGAAACGAGACGTAATGATACAGTCACCAGTGCGACTAAGTTAACAAGGATCCAACAATGAACAGGAACTTCGACCAATCGAATTCCATATGAACGTTTATAACATGTAAATGAGTTTTAGAAGCAATAACATCCACTGGATGAACTTAGAATCAACAATCTCAAATGTAATAGTTTGCATGAAACGTTCGATCGTGATCAGCGCAAGCTGCAAGTCATACCAACGCCACAAGGTGTCGTAATGAATTAAACAATTTAATAATAGAGGTGATTGAACAAGTATCACCTGTGTCTTGCATAAAACGCTCAATCATAATTAGCCCAAGCTACAAGTTTGTACTGACACCACAAGGGTCGTAGTGATTTAAAAAATTCAATAATAGCGGTGATCAAACAAATCCACCGTGTTTGAAGTCAAATGAAAACGTAATAAGGTGAATCCAAAAGTTTGTTTCAAATGACATCATAGAATTTTCAATTGAAATTTGAACATCAAAGAAATAATGTTTTCGATCGAAGGTGAAGAAGCAATGAATGTCGCAAAGCATTCGATCGATGTTGAAAGAACCGTTATGAGGTACACCGGAATATGAAATGAATTTGTGTACCATTGTCTTAACACACTATTGTATTAAGACCGCTTTGATATAATAAATCGAAGTGGATTGGAAAACAATCAATAAATAAATATTTAGATCCGTGCATAAGATGCGTAAACGAGTTTAGCGCAAGGTTCAAATAAGTGAAAATACCACCACAAGGTGTCGAAATCAACAATTTAATGGAGTCGAATACCAAACAAGTTTACCACGACTCGGAACAAATGCAGTGCTCGTTAAAAATTGATTTGAATATGATGCTCCCAATACATCATATGGTGTCTCGAATCGAATATGTGTAATGAACAAGTTCAAACAATTGAACTTGGTTTTAGCGCAATCCGACAATAAATATATGTATCGACAAGAAAACTTTCGGCATGGTCACAACGAAAAACCATGTATGTAACTTGTAAAGAAATGATCGTGACACAATGACCATTAAGAGGAGTAGAGGTACGAAAATCTACTCAGTAAATGCGAAATGTGAAATTCGAAATTTCAATAAAAGATATTTGAGGACTTTACCTGGGGTTGCGTGTGACGACCAATTGTTAGGTGACATTACCATGGAATGTCGAACATAGCGTATTCGTCATTAGTTAGGTAAGGGGAAATGCGGAGACAATCGTCTTCTCCCTGGCGTGATTCGTGTCGTTGCAGGATCGCGTGACAAGTTGTCGTTTCCTGATCGTTAGTTCTCCTGCTGACAGGGATCTAGCGTCGTCGTTAAATTCGCGTCATCGTTCCTTCTCAAAGGCCTCGCCTCGACAGTCGTATGTGACGTGCTTCAACCTCCGTTGACGTACATATTGAGTTTCGCGTATACCTGTGTGCTAGCGTTTCATTCCGCGTAGAACGTGATGTGCCCCGACATCCGTTGACGTAAAGATTGAGTTGCATATATTCTTGTGCACTCGTTTTGTTATGCGTAGGCTGCCTGCTCGGGAAGTTAAAATATCATAGACAATATGGATAATAGTGTGTGCCCGAGTCAATATTCGCGGTTCCTACGTGATGACCTTTAATAAACACACACATGCGCAAATAATCAATCATATAATCAAATAAACATGTTAGTCACCAATAAAGCAATCAAGTAATTCCCCTAGTCCCACTAGCCTATCCTCCCAGCCTCTCAGACTGAATCTCCTAGTCCCACTAGACTATCCTCCCAGCCTCTCAGACTGAACTTCCTAGTCCCACTATACTATCCTCCCAGCTGAACTCCCTTTTCCGAAGGTCTTAAATTCATGTTTCCTAAACTCTCAGAGTGTTGTGTACTATATGTAATCGTTTCGTGTACCGTGTGTAAAACACAACTTTAGCGTATGTTTGAAAACAAAGTTTTGACTGTTTGTTTTTCGGCAACGGTTGGAGACCACATTCGAGTACTAGGCGTTCTGTATGTATTCAACGTCTTAATAGTCTAAGTCCCAGAGAAAAGTGAGGTTAGAGCCTAGGTATCACAACAGAAACCTAATTCGCTGTAACCTATAGCTCTGATACCAATCTGTCACACCCCGAAAACATCAGAGCTGGCGTGACTGGACTGGTATCTTCATTGCACAGCGGAAGCAAATAAGCCAAGTCTTTTAGAAAATGAACGCCCACTAAGTACTCGACTCCACATGGCTCTCCTATTCCAACCGTGCCATAACTTTGAAAAGTAACCTGAGAAAGAAACATGCGAAAAATCAACATAAAGTTGAGCGAGTTCATAGTTTGTTCGTAAAAGATTTGAGATAAATCTTTTGAGTTGTGAAAGGTTTGAAATAAATCTTTGGTGTTGTGAAAGATTTGAAATAAATCTTTAGAGTAACCGGTTTTTGAAATAGTATTGAGAAAATGAATTTAAAAATTCATTTTCTTGCCAAGTTATATAGAAACGTTGTGTTTGTAACACGTTATGTTCATAAAACCATGTATTTGTAAAGCCTTGTATTTGTAATGTTCGCATAACCGTCAATGCCCACCCTGACTTTGACTCCTTACTCGTAAAATCATGTGCTTTGAATTTTATATAAAACATGGTATTTTAATTTGTATGAACAAGTAGTTTCGTAAGTATATATGTCCCTGGTATGTAGCAAATAAGGAAATAAAGAGATCATCAATGGTTTGCAAGGCCATTGATATGTGTGAAGTGCAAGTAGGAAGACTCAAACCTAGCAAATTTATGCGTTGGGTACAAAGTCACCCCGAGGTCCGTTCTGGTTGGGCCTGGGGCTGGGCTCGCTACACCCAGATAGATCTACCGCTCCTGTCCCTCGGTCCTACAATGAGGATTAATGATCCCAAGTTGCGCCTACCCACTCACATGATCTGTACGTTCTAATCCTCCTTACGCTAACCATACCATGTGTAAAAATGTCTGTAAAAATTGTAACATGTATTTTACCCCAGCCTCTAAGGCTGAATCTCCCCAGCCACTAAGGCTGATCCTCCCCAGCCACTAAGGCTGGCCTCCCCAGCCACTAAGGCTGGCTCCTCATTCTCTATATATCATTACTAAACGATCCATCCCTAGTCATGAAAATCATTCATTTTGATAATACACCTTTGTTTTGTAAAAACCGGTATGTTTAGTATAAACCTTTCGTAAATCATTTGAGTTCCTTGAAATCCCTTCGTAATATGATTTAGAAATACTAGTGTTGCGTTTGTAAAAAAACTTTGTTTGTTTTTGCAAAACGTGCATGTCTTTCCACCCCGAAAACATTTACAAAACTGTAAAACAGTAAAAAGTGGGGTTATGAACTCACCTGAATATTCCTTGTGCAAAGCTAGCTAAATACGACTTCGTGATGTCGTTTCCAAGATGAGACTCGCTAGCATGCATTCTACAATATTCCTAACACGGAATATCTAATAAGTTTCTAAATAAACGTAGTAACTAACTACGTGTCACCGAGCTCTACCGAATCGTTAACCGAACGATTCAACGGTAAATTGTCAACTTAAAAGAAGCGAAGAAGTTATACTTGTTAGCTCGTTTTAAGAAGTCGTATGTTGATATAAAGGAATATTCGTATGAAAGTAATATATAATAAATTTGTATTATATATTACGTCTTGTATATACTTGCCATAATATACGTATACGCCGTTTCGGCGTTTGTAATAAATATAAAAAGTTATATTTATTTTGCGAAAGTATTATCGAGTTTGTTTGAAGTTTGAAATAAATAGATAAACTATATCTATTTTATAAAAGAATTCGTGTCGTCTATTACTTCAAATAAATATATAACTATATTTATTTTAGCAAAACAATCGTCGTGTCGTTTGATATTTGAAATAAATATAAACTATATTTATTTTGATGAGACGAATTCGTGTTACGCGATGCTTGAAATAAATATATATACTATATTTATTTATAAAAAGATTCGAGTTCGTTTGAAATAAATATAATAATAACTATATTTATTTTGTTGTCGAAATATTTTTCGTATCGTTGTTCTCGTAAGTTGTAAGTTGTGGTCGAAAGAAACTTTATATTCGTATCTCGTTTTATAAAAGTCGCTCAAAAAGCACGTCTTGTTTTATAATAAAACTTGGATTTTCTCGAAAAACGGGCAGAGTTTCCTCTGTTTTTGGACGCCCCCGATAACCAAAAAGTCGATATTTTTATCAAATAGCAACCAATATTCAATCAACAATATATCAATTTGACCAATATTTCATAAAATGTAAAATATAATCGTGTCGGTTCGAGCTCGTTATCACGCATAATTAAAATAAGGAATAGTTAACGAAAATAATCACGGTCTAAACCATTACCCAAAACTCTCGTTGTTATGTTAACTGAGCTGACCGGCTGACCGAGTCAACCGGGTTGACCGAGTTGACTCGCTGAGTTGACTGGGTTGACTCAGTTTGACTGAGTCGATCCGATCCGCTTCATAAGTTGCTTCGAACCGTCTGACCCGAATCGCCTGACCCGAACCTTCTGAGTTGACTGAGTTGACTCGGTTGACCGAGTCAACCGAAACCGAAACCCGTACCGCTGAATCTGAACCGGCTGACATGAACCGTGACCCGAAATTAAAACCCGTTTCCTTCCATAACTCGGATCTGAGTTTAACAATTTTAACCACAACAAATCTACATCATCTTCAATCAACAGAAGATAAAAGGAACCGAAGGGGGGGGTATGTTTACCGTGAATCCGTTGGACCGAGACACGGACCGGGACTCCCGAACAGAAATCCGCTGGATAATGGCTAGAACCGCAGGACCAAAACGCCGACCGCCGGACCGAGACAAAAACTACCGGTCCGAGACAGGGACCACCGATCACCACCACCACCGCCGGTTTTTCTCTCTCTCTTCTCGGTCTCCTTCTTTCAGTCTCTCTCCCTCGTCTGTCGCACCACCGCACCATGAGCCGTTGCCGGCGTCTCCGATCCACCACCACCTCTGTCTTCAGTCCAAACAACTCAATAACCACCGCCTCCGATCAACGTAACTCCGTCTCGTCCCTTTTCTGCCCCCGTTTCGCTGGTCCCGCCACCGCACACGGCGGTTCTCTTGACTTCCGAGGGGTGTGGGTGTAAGGGGGTGGGTGTTTGGGTGTGTGGCCGGTCATAATCGGTGCCGGAGAAGGATGGGAGCCGGAACAAGGTTCCCTGGTCTCCTGTGTTCGATCGAGAGAGGGGGGGGGGAAGAGGAGATTTGTGAAGGTGTAGGTAATGTTCTTGTTTTATTTGTATATTTAGAGAGAATGTACAGATCAGATGAAGGGGGGTTTTCATTGTGAACTTGGTTTGTCTGTGCATGTCATCAAGAGAATGTGAGGTTTTATAATCACTTATGTGGGTATTGTCTAATGTTTCTTCCCTAAGTCTTGTGTGTATGGATCTTGTATGGATTTCATGTCTCAAATCTTGAGACATAAATCTTATGTAGAGATTTTTAGCAGATTATTATAATATCTTGTAAGATTTTACAAGATTTCATAAAGATCTTGTATGATATGTACAAATTTAGGCTTGTGGGTTTTGGGCTTGGGCCTAGAGCCCACAAGCCCATCTCATGTGTAAGTGGCCCGTAATTCCTACGAGACACGTTAACGCGATCCAAACTCCATAAGCATAAAATATCCGGGTAACATCCATATTTGTCGGCGTTGTCAGTATTTCACACGGTTTTGGTCCGTTGTCATTTGCTGTTTCGCAGATTCCACGCGAATCTTCATACGCGTACTGTAGAGTCGGATAAGCGTTCCTGGGCACTCCAAAGGCCTAATTAAGTTAATTTGCTCCGTAAACACTAATTATTATTGCGTTAATCATCTGCTAATCACGTAATTAGGTGCCGTAAATCACCGGTTGTCACATTGGCAGTAGTCGTCAACCCATGAACAAGCTGTCAGTGTGAGATTACAAAACTTTGTCTCGAGCGCCGCAGCATGAGCCTTTTTATTGCTCAAGAAAATCTTTTCGAGCTTTGTCCAAGCCGCTCTAGCTATAGTCGTATCCATAAGACGTTTCAGAAGATCATCTGAAAAGGTGCAGTAGATCCACTGAAGGACCAATGCATCGAGTTCTTGCCATTGGTCGTATTCGGGTGATGTGGCGGCTGGAGGGGCTGATTCATCGATGTGGTTGGATACTTTATATGCAACAGCCTGAAGGCAAAACAGTTTTACCCATGCTGAATAAGTAACTTTCGTTCCGTCCAAAGTCCGGATCTTGGATTGAATATTCGTCACGGAGTAGGCAGGATGAAGAGGGACTGGTTTGGTCGATGATTCAGCCAAGGTTTCTTTCGTCATGGTGACGAGGCCGGATGTATCCGGTGAGTTTTAGGGTGGAATCAGAAAAAAGAGAAGGTTATCAGAAGCCGATTATGGCTCTGATACCATAAAAGCAATTGAGGTTGTAAAGTATTCAATCATCTTATTGATAAACAATGACCCTATATATAGGGAAGAATACAACCATGAAATAAGGAAAGGATATAGACAATCAATACAATAATTATCTCTAAATAACTAAATATAATCTATTCCTAATTTACATAATAATCGGTTGGCTAAGACATATGTGTTGTATCCTTTGTCCATGACGAACCTTCATCAACTTTAGCAAAATTCTATGTGGATTTTAGCAACGTATCAGGTGAGATCATAGCCCATTTTCTGTTTTTAACTTTTTAGAATGGAACACGTACAAACCTAAATCACATTCTTTAATACAATTCTTCAATAACAATGATTTCACAAATGTAACATTATTGTAAACAAGTCATTAAGATTTCATCATTGGACACCCAATGGGGGTGTGCCACAAGTATTCTCTTGTGTCAAAAGTATTCTTATGTTCCATGTTTATCATACATCATAGGACACCCGATGGGGGTTTGCTCAAGCTATCATATCATTAGTGTTGATTATAAGGATTCTTTACACAATCATTAACTCATAAGAGCCAACAGTTAGTAGTAAATGAACTGGTTAAAGAGAAAACAACAAGATAAAGTTGTGAGCATTGAAATTCAAGAGTCAGGGAGCCATTGATCAAGACAGAGGCACTTGAAGACTTTAAGAGTTAGTAGATTTGTCACGCTATTCGGCGAGCACTCGATCAATATCGATTCGTTTCATTTAGGTACTCGTACGGTACTGACACTCGGAATAACAACTTAAAGAGAAAAAAAACAAGATAAAGTTGCGATATACCCAAAAGAATATTTGCACGTCTTTTTGTTCAATAGAAATCCATAAAAACGAACACTGGTACTGGTTCCAAAATAACGATACCGGTACCGATGTTCAATCGGTATTCGTTCGGGCCATCATCGATAACGTCACACGTTATAACTTACAATACTAGAAAAAATAGTCCATTTTAAATTCAAATCTATTTTCAACAAAGACACGTACTCAACTTTTTAACAAAAGTAAATGAACAAAAGTTATTAGAGAAAAATCAAATCAAATAAAAATTAAATGGGGTTTTCAACATAGTTGTGTATTTGTTAAAAAAAACAAGGTTAACGAATGTAAAAAAATGGTATATTATTTAAAGCTTTTTAAAGTTGTTTGATTGAAATTTAAAAAAAAAAAAGACACTAAAACAAGCGACTATGAATAGTAAATCCCCTCACAATCGTATTTATTAGGGTTATTGGATTTTATTACCCTCAACTATCAGCCTTTGGCCGTTGCCACCCCTAACTACCATTTTGACACCCGACACCTCCAACTTAAATTTTAGTTTGTGCTGGCACCACTCTGTTAACTCATTACCAACAGAGTTAGAGTCTGATCCTACGTGTCACAACTTAGCTTACGTGGAAAGGATGACATGCCTCCATCTTGGCACTATATGTATATATAAAAACCCTGCATTTTCTCATAACAAGGATGTAAACCTAATCTAAACCTAATTGATGAACACAAAGACATTGAAGCTAGAATCAAAGACGAAGATACAAGAATCAAGCCCTAATCTTTCGCATTGAAGGTACGATTAAACCCTTGTTCTTCCGTTTACTCCAATTCGTTCCAATTCTTCATGAGTTATTGTTCAAATTCTACATCTAGTGCAAACAGTAAGTGTAAAATCTTCAAAATTGATTTGGATGGAAACGTGTATCGTCACAACGAGATTGTTGCAGTTGTTCGCGTGGTTGGACGAAACAGCCAAAGAAAAGGTCAAGAATTTTGTGGTTGCTCTAAATGGCCTGTAAGTTCTGGATTGAATTTGTTCTTGTTTATATAGTTGAAAATCTGATCTTTATCATGTTTGTATGTAGAGAGCTGACTGCAAATTCTTCTTATGGAAAGAAGATGTTGATAACTTGTTCAAATGTAATTCAAATGGCAGTTTAAGTTACGGAATTCAAGTTCAAATAGTTACCATGAATTGAAGATTCAGAACTTGGAATTGCAGAATATGCTATTGACAGAAGAGAACAATAAGTTGAGAGGACAGTAGGTGCTACAGAGTGCATGTGGAAGAAGCCATTTGTGTTGACTTTGGATTTTGTCATTGTCATATGGTTGTATTTGTTCAAGTAGTCATTGTAATCGGATTATGGATCTTTTAAGTTATTAATGAAATTTCCCAGTCTTCAAATTTGTTATTGTTGATGATAGCCTTTGCAAATGCAGTCCATTGATTGAACCATTGACTTGAACTAAATGCAGTACCAGGTGTGACCAGATTGTTATCGTTGACTCTATACCAAAGTGCAAATGACCAGGTGTGACCATAATGCAGTCCATATGTGACTATAATATTTGATCATAATATGTGAAAACAGCAAATGACCATATTGCAGTCCATAGTGACCATAATATGTGCAGTCCTTGGCCAAACATAATATATGCAGTCCTTGACCATAATATGTGCAAACTGCAAATAACCATATTGCAGTCCATATATGACCACAATATGTGCAGTCCTTGGCCAAACATATGTGCAAATGACTTTATACCAAAGTGCAAATGACAAAACATGAATGTAGTTTCCACATATTATGGTCATAGTCATCTTCAAAAGTGAAGTCCTTGACCAAACATAAGTGTGGTGACCAAAATATACCACAAGTCAAATACCCCTCAAACACCACTGCTGTATAATTACCAAAATACCCCTGTAGCACCAAAACTAGTATACACAGCTGTATAATTACCAAAATACCCCTACAACATCAAAACTAATATGCATAGCTGTATAATTACCAAAATACCCCTGCAGCACCAAAAACAAATCTGCACTGTTGTATAATTAACAAAATACCCCTGCAGCACCAAAAACAAATCTGCACTGTTGTATAATTACCAAAATACCCCTTCAGCACCAAAAACAAATTTGTACTGCTATATAATTACCAAAATACCCCTGCTAATACATTAGTTTACCAAAACATTACATAAAACATTAAGTCATTACATAACATAGAGTCACTACATAACATTAAGCCTAAATAATTCTTGTCTAAAACAGGCAATACAAAACATCAAATTGTCCAAACACAAGTCAAACTTTGACCAATACAAGTCAAACTTTGACCAACTATAAGCTGCAGGTTTTTTTTTTATCCAAGTCAATAGATACATCATCAAAGTTTCTTACTTGGAAAACCTGATAAGATGAAGGGTACACTTCACACCTATAAGCTGCACCTTTTGAAAACTCTAGTTTTTCCTGGATATTAGGGTAGATGAGAACATATTTGGCAGCCATTTCTGTTTTTTTCTTTTTGTCACTAACCTACTCATGATCTGAATTCTAATATCCTATAACATGTGTATAATATGCTTTGACCTTGCATTGATGATGTAACCATTAAATGTTTCTGCCATGTTGTTTACTATTACATCACATTTAGTGTGAGTTTTCAAGTAGCATCTGTTAAAACAATTTTTATCATGTTTCAATAATGCCTCTACTGCATCAGGGTTAATTGATCTCATCTCATCAAGGGCTTGAATGTACTCAGGTTCACAATAAGCCCTTGCAGCTTTCCAATACAACTCCTCAACTCCTCATCCTTGAATGTCTTATGCCAGTTAGCATAGATGTGCCTTGCACAGTTTCTATGCTCTGCTCTTGGCCAAACGAGTGCAACAGCATCCAACAGACCCTGCATGATCATAACAACTACTACTAAGCAACATGGTAGAATAGAACACAAGTATTTCTGGTAAGCAACATGACAAAATACTACCTTTTGCTGATCTAATATGAATGTCCATGATTCCCCACCATCACTTATTCCCAAAAACTTCCTGAGCTCTTCCATGAACCATTCCCAACTATCATTATTTTCCCCTTCAACCACTGCCCATGCTAGGGGATACATCTGATCATTAGCATCCCTTCCAACAGCAGTTAATAACATCCCCCCCCCCCCCAGGAAAGTCTTAAGAAAACAACCATCTAAACACAAGACCTTCCTGCATCCGGCTAAAAACCCTCTTTTGACACCATCAAGACATACAAATAATCTAAAGAATGCTTCACATGTGCCTGTTGGATCTAGATTGATGAAACCTGGTGGTGCAGTTACAAGAACAAATGTTGATGTTGGATTTGTTTTCTTCAAAACATCCATGTATGAACCAGTTTTACTATAATGATCCCTTATTGATCCATGCAACTTCTTATGAGCACAAGCTTTAGCCTTGTAAGCCAGCCACTTGGTAATTATGACCTTATACTTCTGTTTTACAGACAATATGATCTCCTTAGCAGACCAGTTGGGCTTTGATCTAAACAATGGTTGGAACTCATTAGCTATAAACCCTACAGTTAGCTGTCTATTCTTTATCATGTTTCTTTGGTAGGTATGTTTATTCTTCACTCTTTTTACCATATAACACTCTTTCCTTTTATGCAGTGAGCACAATATAAAAAAAGGACACCCTTCTACACACTTGACAGCTATACGGCCATAGTTGGCCATCTCACTCTTAGCAAGGTACAAATTCCTACCATTAGTCACTAAATACCTTCTCACTGCCTCTTTAAAGGCATCCCTTGATGCTAACCTTGTTCCCACCTTCCAAATAAATTTCTTCCAGTTAGTGTGTTCAGTTACAGATGGAGCAGCTTCCTTATACTTCTTACCCCTGATATCATTATCCTCACTATCACCAGGTGTGAGAATGTCACCATCAGACTCCTCATAATTACTATACCCCTGTATATGTGAACCCACTACATCATTAGTTTCATACAACTTTCCCTCTGTTTCTTTTTCCTGTAAGTAGTCATCAAGCAACTTTTTTTGGCTTCACAATCAATTTTACTAGCCTTTCTAACTGCATCTTGTGACTGTCTCCATTCATAGTCCTCTCTATCTGACTGTGAACCAATTACCTCCTCCAAAACCTCCTCATCATCATCACTGTTTTCAAGTAGGTCATCAATATTATCAGTTGACTCTCCTGACCCAACTACTTCATTATAGTCACTATCATCACTGTATTAAGCATGTTCTATGTCTATATTCACTGAAACCCTATCAGTTGACCTAGCAGACATTTTGGATTGTGCTTTTTGTTCATTGGACTAGGAAGTGGCCAGGGAAGTGGGTTGGGCAGCTGGTTTAGTTGGCATGGAACTGGAGTGGGCTTCAGGTGCCATTAATGGACTTTGTTGGATAAGTACTTCCATAAATGGTTCAGTCCACTTAAAAACCTTAACAACTAATTCCAAAACATCTTTATCATTCTCAAAGTGATGAAGTCCCCGATCATCAGCATCCAACCCATACATATACATGTCCCTGGAATTGTAAAAACCTGATTCCATTGCATACTCTACTAGTTCAAAGTATGAAACGTGGTCTACATCTATTCTATCAAGTCTTGATTCACCTCCAACATATTGTGGTTGACCAAATCCTACTTCAATGTAACCATCATACCAAAGCATGACATCTACTGTTTCCACCATCTCAAAACAATGCCTAAATTCAAAATTCTGTTAAGTCGTGCCTTGAATGTGAGAGATTAGGGCTTCATTCTTGTACCTTCAACGTCTCTGTGTTCATCACTTAGGTTTAGATCATTGTTATGAGCAATGCAGGGTTTTTATATAGAGATATATCCCTCGATGGAGCCATGTCATCCTGTCCACGTAAGTTAGGTTGTGACATGTAGGATCAGAAACTAACTCTGTTAGTAATGAGTTAACAGAGTGGTGCCAGTACAAACTAAAAGTCAAGTTGGAGATGTCGGATGTCAAAGTGTTAGTTGAGGATGGCAACGGCCAAAGGCTGATAATTGGGATGATAAAATCCAATAACCCTATTTATTAATTTTGACATTATATGGTTATTCATGGCCAAGGTTTATGTCGATTCGGTAAATTTATATAATCTTAAAGAGAATGGTCGGTGGCTGTCACATCAAAGCCACCGACCCATTCTTTTATATATATTATCATAACCTGAAAGTTGTTAACAAAGTGAGAGTTGGATGAATTGGTTAAGTCTTTGTTGTTGTCCCACGTAGACTCAGGTACGATGCCTTTCCACTACATATTCTGTGGTATTTTTTTTCATTTAGTAGTCTCAGTCTTTTTCTGTTCCATTGGTTTTTTTTATTTTTTATTCAGTAGGTGTTCTCAAGCTGTTTTCCCTTTTCTATTTTTTTTTATTTTCGTTTTGTTTCTTTATTTTTCCTTTTCCAATGTACATTTGTTTATTATCTTTTCTTTTCCTGTATACATGCATATAATAAATATGATACCTATGAATATATGTAGGTTTGTATGTAGATGTTTGTTTTTCGTGTACGACTATCCACTTTCTAATTCATATTTTCATTGTTTAGCTTAAAATTAAAAAAAAAACTATATTTTCACATTGTTATTTTTAAGTATGGGTCGTTATAAGTTCACATTTCGACGTAACTTTTCTCACGTATTTTTTTCGGAAACAAGTCGGGTCAATATAATGCGTTTCGTGTTTATTTTTATGGGTGGCTATAAATTCATGTTTCAGTTTATATAAATTCACATTTCGACATAACTTTTTTCGGAAACAACTCTGGTTAAGTATAATACGTTTTCATGCTTATTTTTGCATACGATTTTGGTTGGTCTATGTTTTGACGTAAATTATGTTTGGAAACGAGTCTGGACTCTGGTCATTCGACAGTATAAATTCGAGTCACTGATTGTTGATGTTGCTAGGTCTTGATTCAAATATAAGGATGATGTAGTGGTTATGTGGAACCCTCACTAAACGAACCACCCCGGGTTCAGTTCTGTTTCTTTTGTAACTACAATGCTTATATAGGTTGTACTGAGTTAGATCGGATACGTGGAAACACACGTTTTCATATGATTAACGTATCACATAACGTGTCCTTAGCTATAAACAACTAATTCGTTGCCGCCGCAACGCGCGGCCTATGGCAAGAATCTAGTATTAATTATATTGTAACTTTGTATGAGCTTGTTTGATTGATAATGTTATCCTACCGTCCCAAAAAGTATTCACATTTTTTAACTTTAATCAAAATCACCAACTATTATTTAAAACGACCTAATAGACTATATTTATTTAATTTTTGAATTTTTATTGTCTATTTTATTAAACAAATTTTTTACACCTAAATACCACTCACTAGAACATTTAACCTACATTTTTTTTTTAACAAACACCATACCTCTAAACTTAGCATTTAAACCTACATCATTTTTTTAACAAACACCATTCCTCTAAACTTACGTCTAAACTACTAAGTGGTATGTTGAAATTTTATTATTGATAAGGAAAACTAGCTTTAAAACATTTAATATAACTAAGCATAATATTTCATAACATATAAGGGTGAGAGGGGCACTCCCCTAAGAGGGGAGTCCCCTCTCTTACGCACCACCAATCAGCATATGCCACGTCAACTCCCCTCTTAAACTCCCCTAACACCCCAATTTGATGGCGCCACTCCCCTCTTAACTCCCCTTGTTTTTTTATTCAAAAAAAAAAAAAAACAAATATGGTTTGATTGGTTGGAAAAATGGGGCCCACCATCTCTCTCCCTCCCCGCTCGCGGTGAACAACCACCGGATGTGGTCCCCGATTTCCCTCCCCGAATGGTTGGCAGCACCCCCCTAATCGGCAAAGTCGGTCCCCGAATGGAGTCCCCGACGGTGCCCCGAGCACCCTAATAAGAAGTTTTAGAGATGGTTCAACAAGATCTTCCGTGTCCAACCCTAAAGTGTCATATCTAATAACTTCAAAACGGTTAGCAATGAGTTCAGCAAAGTGCAAGAAGACTACAGGTGGACCCCTTTGACCAACAATCAACCAACATTTGACCTGAACCGCTTGGGTCTTCCTCTCTTCTTGATCACATCAATACGGAGGAGGTTGTCTTGAACATGAGTAAAAACACAACTGTTTCCTACATTCACCTTATTATCTTTCATGAAATCGGACCATTCTCTTCCAATGCGTGAGAGCCGGTTCGGCTCGCCGTTCCACAAACTCACATCCCAAGTATTTCCCTTGTTCAATAGTCGCAGACGGTCATAGTCATTGATCCCGGTAGCTTTTGCGAAACCCTCATTCAATGGCTGCAATAAATCCAACCTCATGAGTAAAACATTAACCTTTAACCCTAAAACTTCTCTCATAACAATGCATAATTAAATAATCACAAAATGGATTTTGATACTCTAGACAATGCATAACCCTGGCCAGTCTATATTGGCACCCGCTAGTGCACAAGCTAAGCTGCTCGTGGGCTAGTCAAGATTGACTCATTCTTAAAAACTCCGATTGAGTTGAGCTTAAAAGGGACCGAACCCAACCTTTATCAAGGAGCGTTTAATAACGAGGCGGAGCCAACTCGTGACCTTTGTTAATAAGAACAATGATTATTATCGATCGATATTTCATACTTTGAATTACTAAACTCCATTTATAATTATATAATTACCATTTGATGCATGTAGCTTTCCTTGACATCGATCTGAAATGTCAACGACCCCTCTACATTTTCCACCGAAACACTGTCACTGGTTGCTTCTTCAACAGAGAGTTTCTTCTCATTACCTGAAATGTCATCTGAACTTTGTTTGGCACATCTTTTGGGTCTTCCTCTCTTCTTGCTTACATGAACACGAAAGAGGTTGTCTTGAACATGAGTAATGACAAACCTATTTCCTACCTTCAGATTGTTATGTTTCCGAAAATCTGGCCATCCCCTTCCAATGACTGGGATCTTGCGCGGCCCAGACTTCTCGAAATCCGCATCCCACGTCTTTCCGTCATTGTTCTCCAGTCGCATGACACCGTATTCATCGATTCCAGCAGCTTTCACGAAATCCCTCGTCAGCGGCTGCAATAAATCAAACTCCATGAATAAAGCCTTAATCTTTAACTTCTAGGATAACAACATATATTTAAAAAAATTGTTTACAATATGTAATTCAATCTAATGAAAGGGTTTAACACCAATGGGATCTTTTTTTGTTTTCATACTAGTAGTTTGTTTGTCTACTTTCTTTTGCTCTATTAATTAAAGTTCATGTAATTAAGTATATATAATCATTATAAGTTAAAACTGGTTTCTTTAAAACTAGTTCGGACTTGGAAACATAATTGAATGTTTATATGAGGCATGCTATTTTTCCCACACCAACAACTTTCAAACGGCCGTTCGACAAAACTTCAAACGACAGTTTAAAGGTAGCAGATTATGACGCAAGCCCTAAACTTCAAACTAACCTTCCAACAGGCCTCAAACGGCCGTTTAAAAGTATGGGACAACTTCAAACAATCATTTTAAAACGGTGTGAGACTAGAAAGCAAACCCGGAATAGCATATATGCCCAGTTTATATATACCAACATAGTTACCATTTTATATATGTAGTTTTTCCTGACAACCCTCGGCAATGTCAACGGCTCCTCCACATTTTTCAATGAAACACTATCACTTGTTGCTTCTTCAACAGAGGGGTTCTTCTCATTACCAGAAGCTGTATCATCTGAACTGTGTTTGGCACATCTTTTGGGTCTTCCTCTCTTCTTGCTCACATGAACACGAAGAAGGTTGTCTTGAACATGAGTAATAACACACCTGCTTCCTACCTTCACATTGTTATCTTTTGTGAAATCAAACCATCCTGCTCCAATGACTGGGGCCTGGCGCGGTCCAATCTTACCTAAAGTAGAATCCCACATCTTTCCAGCGATGTTCTCCAGCCGCAAAACACCATAGTCATCAATTCCAGCAGCTTTCACGAAACCCCTCGTCAGCGGCTGCAATAAAATCCAACTACATGAATAAAGCTTTAATCTTTAACTTCTAGGATAACAAGATGTAACTAAATAAGTTGTTGAGAATTACTCAATTATAAAAAAAAAAGGTTTAACACCAACATGATCTTTTATGTTTTCATATTAGTAACTAAATAAGTTGTTGACAATTACTCATGTTTGTTTAGCTTCTTTAGCATAATTATTAAATTCCATGTAATTCAGTATATGTTATCATTATGTGTGTGTTCAATAATATTCACAAGGTGTCAGTGAATGCATCCCCATAAGAGAGAAACCTAAGGGTGAGGCTGAATGTAAAGGTGTACAAAACCTCTTTTTTTTTCCTAAATCGGTTATGTTTTTCCAAACCGAACTGATTTTTTTTAAAACCAGTTCAATCTTGGAAACATAATTGAGTGTTTATATGAGGCAATACACTCCACCAACTTTCAAACGGCCGTTAGATGAACCTCAAAACGACAGTTTAGACGACCCATACCGCCCCCTAGGGCGTTTTTTGCAAATTTTTGTTGAGCGTTTTGATTAAAACTTAACGCCAGATTGTTCAAAAGTTTCAAAACCAATAACAAATTTCCAACTCATTTATTTTTTTTATTTTTCTAGAAAAAGATAATAACTGGGTAATCATTGTTGGGCGATATGGGTCATTGTAGATACACCCATTTTAACAAATGCCCCTTTGCTGACTAGGAGGCAACGTGTCGCTAAACGCCCAAGGGTGTGGCATTTGTTTCACTCACCACTTATGACGCAATCCCTAACCTTCAAACAGCCGATCGACGAATCATCAAACGGCCGTTTAAAATTAGGGGACAATCTCAAACAATCATTTTAAAACGGTGTGAGACTAGAAAGCAAACCCGGAATAGCATATAATATAAGCCCTGTTTATATATACCAACATAGTTACCATTCTGTATATGTAAGTTTTCCTGACAACCCTCAGCAATGTCAACGGCTCCTCCACATTTTTCAACGAAACACTATCACTTGTTGCTTCTTCGACAGAGGAGTTCTTCTTATGATCTAAACATGTATCGTCTGAACTAGTTGTGTTTTTAAGACATCCATTTGGTGAATAGATAATGACTTCAAACACTGGTTTTGGATCAAAAGACCGAAGCCAAAAGACCAGAAGGTCACCAAGTTGAAGATGATTGTTGTTCATGAACTTGAGCCATCCACCCATGAAGTAATACCTGTCTTCAATCCTTGTATATTTGACTCTCCATTCAGCACCAGATTGTGTCTTGAGAACAATGATTTGCTTCTTGTTGTCACCGTTTTCCAAATACTTTTTGGCAAAAGCAGACGGTAATGGCTGCAACATATGCATAATGAAGGTTAGTGTGATAACGATCATAGAAAATGGTGTGTTAAAAGATATGATGGAACTCACTAGGTATTCTGAGTCGTTGTTGGGCAAGATTCTGTAGAAGGAAGAAGCTTCTTCATCTCCTTTTCTGAAATTCATTTTCAAACTGTGAATGAACTAGTTACCACTACCACCTGCAAATTAAAGATATTGATTAGTTACCACCACATGTAAATGAATTGGCGGACTAATGATTAATTATACGTAATTGGTGACGATTCCTTGGTGCAATATGTAGACTAGTTGACAGTTATCCATATCCTAATTAATGGATATTTATATAGGCTCAACCTATTCACACACCCTATCTGCCCCTATCCGCCTATTTAGACACTCTTTGCATCGTATAGGCCTATACGAGGCGTATAGGGTTACATCAAAGTCAGTGTCTGACTCATGTCACTTCTGGTTTGACTGCTTCAATATGCCTCGTATAGGCCTATACTGGGCGTATAGGGCCCCTCGTATAGGTCTCGTATATGACCATTTGCCCCTTATATGCCTCGTATAGGCCTATACTGGGCGTATATAAGGTTTTTTTTTTTTTTTTTTTTTTTTTAACAAACATTTTATACAATATTAATCGTTTTAACAAACTTTTATACAAAAACAAGTTTTTTATTTTAAATAATTAATATTAGGACCCCTTGTTGGTGTTTTTTTGAGTTGAAAAATGGATGTTTTGGTAGGGTAATTTGATTGTTTTTTGAGGGTGATGTTTTTTTGAGTAAAAAAATTGGTGTTTTGGTGGGGTAATTTGAGTTGTTTTTTAAGAAAAGTTTTATTTTTTTATAAAAATATTTTACCGTTTTCAAGACCGGCCTTTAAAAATATTCGATCGTAGAAATATTACATTGTTTTTAACATATAGTGTAGTATAGGTCTCGTATAGGTCCCTTATAGGTCTTGTATAGGCCTATCGACGTATACGGGCGTTGTATCATATCCTATAGTATCGTATCGTATTGTATCGTGTTGTATCCCATTGTATGGGCCTATGGATGTAGTATCGTATCATATAGTATCGTGTTGTATCGCATCGTATCGTATAGTATAGTGTAGTAAAGTCTCGTATAGGTCTTGTATAAGCCTATCGTGTTGTATCGTATCGTATAGTATAGTATAAGTCTCGTATAGGTCTCGTATAGGCATCGTATAATTAATATTAGTGTTATTATAATTAATATGAGTTTTTTATAATTAATATTAGTGTTATTGATATTAATATGAGTTTTTTATAGTTAATATTAGTGTTATTGATATTTGAAAAGAGAAAACAAAAAAAAATAAAAATAGACGCCCAGTATAGGGCTATACTGGGCGTCTATGTGGACCAAAAGACCATTATACACCTGAATTAGGCCTATACTGGGGGCAAAACATGGTTATAATGGTCTTTTGGACCCCTCGTATAGGCCCCAGTATAGCCCTATACTGGGCGTCTATTTTTATTTTTTTTTGTTTTCTCTTTTTAAATATTTAAAAAAAGAAAACAAAATAAAATAAAAATAGACGCCCAGTATAGGGCTATACTGGGCGTATACTGGTGTCCAAAAGACCATTATAGCCCTGAATTAGGCCTATACTGGGGGCAAAACAGGGCTATAATGGTCTTTTGGACCCCTCGTATAGCCCAGTATAGCCCAATACTGGGCGTCTATTTTTATTTTTTTTGTTTTCTCTTTTTAAATATTAAAAAAATAAAGCAAAAAAAAAAATAAAAATAGACGCCCAGTCTAGGGCTATACTGGGCCTATACGAGGGGTCCAAAAGACCATTATAACCCTGTTTTGCCCCCAGTATAGGCCTAATTCAGGGGTATAATGGTCTTTTGGTCCACATAGACTCCCAGTATAGCCCTATACTGGGCGTCTATTTTTTTTTTTCTCTTTTTAAATATCAATAACACTAATATTAACTATAAAAAACTCATATTAATATCAATAACACTAATATTAATTATAAAAAACTCATATTAATTATAATAACACTAACATTAATTATACGATACCTATACGAGACTTATACTATACTATACGATACGATACAACACGATAGGCCTATACAAGACCTATACGAGACTTATACTACACTATACGATACGATGCGATACAACACGATACTATAGGATACGATACTACATCCATAGGCCCATACAATGTCTATACGAGACTTATACTACACTATACGATACGATACAATACGATACGAGACTATATGATAAGATACAACACCCGTATACGTCGATAGGCCTATACAAGACCTATAAGGGACCTATACTACACTATATGATACGATAGTATCGTATTGTATCGTATAGTATGGTATCGTGTTGTATCGTACAGTGTATAGTATAAGTCTCGTATAGGTCCCATATAGGTCTTGTATACGCCTATAGGCCTATACGGGACCTAAACCACACCTATAGTCCTATACGAGACATATACTACACTTACATGCCTATACGAGTGTTGTATCTTATCATATAGTCTCGTATCGTATTGTATCGTATAGTATAGTGTAGTACAAGTCTCGTATAGGTCTTGTATAGGCCTATCGTGTTGTATCGTATCGTATAGTGTAGTATAAGTCTCGTATAGCTCTCGTATAGGCATTGTATAATTAATATTAGTGTTATTATAATTAATATGAGTTTTTTTATAATTAATATTAGTGTTATTGATATTAATATGAGTTTTTTATAGTTAATATTAGTGTTATTGATATTTAAAAAGAGAAAAAAATAAATAAAAATAGACGCCCAGTATAGGGCTATACTGGGCGTCTATGTGGACCAAAAGACCATTATACCCCTGAATTAGGCCTATACTGGGGGCAAAACAGGGTTATAATGGTCTTTTGGACCCCTCGTATAGGCCCAGTATAGCTCTATACTGGGCGTCTATTTTAAAAAGAGAAAAAAAAAATAGACGCCCAGTATAGGGCTATACTGGGCGTATACTGGTGTCCAAAAGACCATTATAGCCCTGTTTTGCCCCCAGTATAGGCCTAACTCAGGGGTAAAATGGTAATTTGAATTATATACATACGCCTCATATAGGTCTATACTAGGCATATAAGAGAGGCAAAAAAAGACTAATTTACCCCCCAGTATAGGCCTAAATCAGGGGGTTAAATGGTCTTTTTTCGCCTAGACGCCCAGTATAGGCCTATACGAGGCATATACGAGGCAAATAAGACAAAATATGACATAATCAGAGATTCTCTTAGAAATTGAAAAAGGTAATACGCCTCGTATAGGTCTATACGAGGCGTCTTGAAGGGTGTGGAAATAGGGAGTTGGGTGTGTGAATATGTAGACCCTTTATATATTGGGATGTGAATAGATATGATCATTTCCGTGGGGTATGGTGGGGCTTGGGTTGGGTTGGGGCATTTGCTGACACGTGGCTTGGGGGTGCAGACATGGGGCGACCCACATTTAAACAGGGTATGGTAGGGCGGGGGTTTGGGGCGTGGGTTTGGTGGGCTTCGCTGGGCTGACCCGGTGGGCTGTTTGTTAAACTACAAATTTAATTTTTTTTTAATATTTTTAATTAAAGAAAATTACATAAAAAAATTCCTAATGTTTATATTTGTTTTTATCTCTTCTCTCATCTCCAAGACTATTTGTAACTCGTCACCCTGTAGGTGATCAATCGGCTGGGATATAATTTTCAAATCATCACGTCTTTGTCTCAGGGTATCTCTAGCTTCTTTGCTCTTTCGTTGTTCGGTCCTTTGTTGTTGGAAGACGTTGAATGTATCTAACTTGGATGAAATGTCATCCAACTGGTCGCTGTATATTCCCCTACGCAAGCCCGAACTCCCAGCTGAAGGCGATGCCGTACCAGATCTTGATTTTTGAGCACGGCTTTTTGCGGCATCTCTTCCATACTCAGGCCGGTTTGGGCTTGGCGAATCATCCAAAAGGTCCTCAAACTCTTGATCTCGTGCATCAGATTGGGCTTGGGACGAGGCCCTTGACCTTTTGGAACACGTGTTACTTTCGCTACCACTGGGGATATTCGACCACTTTGGATGGAACTTACAAATCTCCCAACAATGCATGAAACGGAAGTCGGTCCCCACATTTGACTTGAATTGAACCAATGCATTCATCACAATGTCGGCTTCGGTTTCACCACTTTTTGGGTTTTGTTTTGCTTTATTTAAAAAACCACTATATTTTGTAAGTTGGCCGCTTATCTCGGTCCACTTCGAGGATAAGCTATCGTTTTCACGATAAACCTCTCTTCCCAATTCTTTATGGAATACTCTACTAACCCCTTGCCACAAATGGGTTCGATGTTGAGAATTTCCTATTTAAAAAAAAAACAAAATTTAATATATTACAAAGTTATATAAAAAAAACCATTAATATAAACAAAGTTTAAAAATACCTAAAGTTGCATGTTGAGATTGTTGAAACCAACCCCTCGCCAATGCAAGTTCTTCAGGAACGGTCCATTTTAGTTGTTTTCGCTTAGCGGTTTCAAGTGTTTTATCCGCCTCGGTTTTTTCTTATGGCTTCTCTTTTTGATGGGTTTCGATGCGGAAGGACCATCGTTGGGTGGTTGAGTTTCGGGGACGGTTTCGTTTTGTGAAAGGTCGATAGAGGTTGGTGAAAGGTTGATGGGCGTTTGTGTAAACGGGGTAGGTATCGCATCATCGGTGTGTGGGAAGTTAGTAAACAAACAATTCCCAAGATACGATGCATAACTCGCTTCTTGGGGCATAGAAAAGTGTATCAAAAATGGACGAGGCATTGGACGAATGGGTGGTGGGCTAGGATTATTTTCTTGGAATGCATACGGGTTGTTCGGGTCAAAAGGACGGTTATGAGGATGCATTTTTTCGTTTTGTAGAAGGAGAATTGAAGATGATTATAGAAGATGTGGTTGAATGTGGTAAAAAATGGAAGAAAAATGTGAGTTTTATAGTGGAAAAATATTTTTTTTTTTTTAAGATAGCCGTTGGCCAACGGCTAGCCCAACAGTTACTTTGGTTTGTCCAGTGAGAGCCCGCCATGTCAGCTTGGCTAGACCGCCCCACGCCCGGCTTGAAACCCAAGCCCCAAGGGCCACGCCCAAACCCAAGCCCACCCGGGGTGGTGGCTTGGGCGTTTTCCCCCAACCCACGCCCAAACCCCCGCCCCATACCCCATGGTCTTAAGTGATTCTGATTTTTATTTGTTTTGAAGTTTTTTTTAATGAATAGAAATCAATCTTGAGCACTCTTAGATTACCCACTGGATCAAACGGAGTACTCCTAGAGTAATCCGAGTTCACCATCAATTTTTGAGAAAAACCCGGTAATTCACCCGCTCGTAGTCATGACGGTGAAATTATTGGTAAAACTCGTTTGGCTTAATGATCGAACCCAGATGGGACACCTCACACTCATAAGAAAAATACAATCTTTTCACAACTTGATCTAGAGACCATTGGCATTTGTTTAGAAGGTTAATAAAAAAGCAAACATGATTTCTTATTATACAACATCTTAAAAGACAAAGTCGGTAGAAACCCCACTGGCTTTGTCTTTCTCCCCCCTCAACTTTTACGAATGTTGTAATTTTAGCCCCTTGACTTTGGTATTTTTAAAGTTTCATAAAATAGCAAATTTAGTCCCTAAATTACTACTACATTTTAAAAATAGTTTGCTTTTACCACCCCAATTTTGTGGTAGTTTCCTTTTCAGCTCCAACTTTTTTATAGTTTCCTTCATACCCCAAAATTTTATCAAATTTATCTTTACCCTTTCTTAGCCCTTAGGTTTAGAAAATGCAATTTTTAACCACTTAGCTTTTTATGAACTTTGTAAATGACACTTTCACCCCCTCAAGAGTTTTTGTCTTACGACACCAGCTTTGCCTTCCTCCCCCATACTTTCACGGGTGTTTCAATTTTAGCCCTTTGACTTTGGTATTTTCAAAGTTTCATATGATTGCAAATTTAGTCCCTAAACTACTACTCCATTTTACAAATAGTTTGCTTTTGACACCCCAACTTTGTGGTAGTTTCATTTTCAGCCCCAACTTTGTTATAGTCTCCTTACCGTAAAACTTTATCAAATTTTATCTTTACCCTTTCTTAGCCCTTATGTAACACCCCGAAAACGGGTTTGGTAATCAAACCCCGTTAATACTAAAAGACGGGTAAAATACCATTAGTAGTAAAATTTACCCGGTGAATATGAGGATTTAAATAAATAAGTCTAATATTTATTAAAAGGATGGGAAATACTTTGAGAAAGCAAAGTATATAAAAAGGCCCGAGATTTAACGGGACTTAAAATAAAACGGGTTTTTTTTTTGAACAAGATGAATAACTAGGAAAATTATAACCTAGTTAACTACAAGTCTAGAAATAACTTGAAATAAGGTTAGAATAACCAAAATTTAATGTTAAACAAAAAGGGAGGGACCAATGTTGTTAAACTTGAAACTATTATTATTAGTTTTAAACAAAAAATAAAAACCAAACACCTCAAATGAGGTCTGGTTCGATCAGAAGCAGGGAAGGGCGACCAGGGTTCTTCAAACCCAAAAACTTCACAAATCTCAGAAATTGAAGGTTCAAATCAAGTTCTAAGCGAAAATCGAACATAGATTAGTGGTCCCCATTGCAAGGAGATCATAAGGTATGTAAAATTTGACAAGAATTCACTACTTGAAATTCTCATGAATTTAGAAAAGTAGAAATCTGATGTTGCATGTTTGCTATGTGGATAGAATAGGGATGATATAGTGTCTAGGAGTAAAACCTAGACAACAACATGTGAAATAATGTCTAAATTCAGGAAATCTCATGAACACATTGAAGGTGGTTCATGGGTTTTGTGAGAAAATGATGAACACTAGGGTTTAGAAGACTATTCTAGTGCAAATTGACTCATAGAAACTGAATTCTGAAAAATATGATGTTTAAATTCTATAAGTGATAGCTCAATGTTTGTTAATCTAGGCTAAGTGACAAGCCATGAATTAGAACATAAAAGATATAAAATTCTGCATGTTAAGTGTTTGTAAAAATGCCCCAAAGAAGGCTTGAAAGTTAAAAATCGGACAAAAACGCATGTTTGATGGATATGGAAAATTGTGCGTTAAGACTTATAAAAAGGGTTCTAAACGGATTGTGAATTGAACTCTTTAGGCGAGGAATCCGGATCGTCAAGTGGACAAGCCGGTGGAAAATACGCGTTTGAAAAAGGATGCTAAAAAGGTACGTAACTACGGTTCCGTTACATTATGCTTGATTTCGTATTTTCGTTAATAGACTTTAAATTAGCACAATACATGAAATTGGCATTTAGTGGAAGTGACGAAGATCACTAGGTAAACAAACGGGTCAAAAGGTGAAATTATCACCCTTTGACAATATCGACTAATGGTTTGTCGAGTTACATGTTTATAGGAATGAATATCAAATGGATACGCACATCGCTATTGCTTAGCGGCTACTAAGTCAAGGTATTGAAACGGGTCAATATATTGATCTGAGCCAGGTATGTATAATAACACAACTCATCACGTAGAATTTGGAGTTCTATAAGAGTTAGACAAGGTTAAGGTATAGATATTCGGTTATCTTTAGGTAAACCGAATAAGTTGAATTATGTTTATGGTGTTTTAGAAACACATGAGTTTACAAACAAGAATTATAGTTAAAAGGTTGGATTTTTAGTCAAACAAGTATTTAAAGGTCCTTGTAGTTAAAGAAGGATGAAAATTGACCAAATTGTCCTTGTAAACTAATTCGGACGAACGACCTTAAAAGGTGGTTCGGAAATGAGTTTTATGATTATATAAATACTTAGGATAAGTTAGATAGTGAAAAACGTAAATTCTTGGGTCGAAAGGCTTTATATGAGTCTTTGCCGTAAAATGGTAATCCGAGGGGTAAAACTCGGAACATATAGATATCCACATTAAACCCAACACACATATAGTTGTAGGGGAAGATTACTTGATAAGGAATGTAGGAATAAGATGCTAGAAATGAATGAAAGCGATTTCATGTTTTAAAGTGCTTAAAATACCCTTAACGGGTCGAAATAAGCATACGAATGAAAACGGGTTTAAATTGTGTAATAAACCTATGATTAGAACCTAAAATGGTAGATAACATTAATTTGAAGAAGTGTTTGTGATGTAGGAATCAAACAAATACGTTTGTTTGATAAATTGCGTAGACGGGTCAAATTTTTGTAAAAAGGTAATAAACCGAAGCTATAAAAGTTTCAAAATTTATTAAGCCGGATGTCGGATTTTAACTCCATATGATGGAGAATCAAATTACAATCACGTAGGAAGAAACGGTAGGTTAAACGGATAAGCGGATTGAAAGATACGAAAGTTTTCGTGTCAATAAACGGCAAAATGGAAAGGTTGCATGCAGGGACCACCGTAACTTACGGTGCCACCGTAAGTTACGGTGGAGCTGACTATGTTACGGTGGGTGCCTACTGAAGTACGGTGGGAAGATTTGTAATTCAGGCGCCACCATAACTTACGGTGCCACCGTAAGTTACGGTGGAGGCCAGGTTCAAGCATTTTGTTTTGAATCAAGACATAAATGTTGGATTTTTCCTAATTTCCTTGTTGTATTAGTTATTTACTTATCAAAACTGACTTTTGAGTTGGTTTTGATCACAGGTGAATGTCGATGTTCCCGGATGAAGATTAAGCATCGAGCAAGAACCGAACACACGTTAAACAAAGCTTCCGCAACGTTGTTTTGTCGTTATTCTAAACGGCGAATTAAACCACATTATGTATATCACTTAAATTGTAAAAGTTTTTAACAAACCCGTATTTTCGATGTATATGTAATCATTAATTACATGATTATTTACGCAAAATATACGTTAAACCTTGATTTATAAGAACGGGTGTTACACCTTAAGTTTATAAAATGCAATTTTTAACCACTTAACTTTTTATTAACTTTGTAAATGTCACTTTGACCCCCTCGAGAGTTTTTGTCTTGGCGATATAAATTCGAGTTAGTCGAGTCGCGTATAATACGTTATGATTGTACGATATAAATTCGATTTACACTACATTTTTTTTTCCAATCGCAATGCAACTATAGGATACATTGAGTTCAATCAGATACATCAAAACGTGCATTTCCATATGGTTAACACATCACATAACGCTTAGACTAATCCGTTCGATATTTGCGAGGTACCCGGGCCGCAAAGCGCGCGGGTCTTATTACTAGTTTTTCATGAAAAATAAAGTTTCGTAAAAAAGACTTCTTTTTGGAATGCTGCATTTTTTATTAAAAAACAAAACAAACTAGCTAGCAACAAACTAGCTACAATTCCGTCAACATTCACGGAATAAATTAAATAAATCAGTTACTTATAACAGTGTCTTTCGCCGTGAATGTTGACGCGATGCTAACGGGTTGTGTGGGAATTGAATTGAAGGGATGAAGGTTAGGCCATGGGGTCTCTAACATCTAGAGTGTTAACAATGACATGGCATGTTAACTAACATTGCAAACCACTTCCTCCTTGTGTTAAAGTGCATTAAATGAGTTATGTGCTAACATGTTAACCCAATGTTAAGAGATTGAATTAATTATTATTTTCTTTTTTAGACAAAACCCAATGTTAAAGTGCATTAAATGAGTTATGTATTAACATGTTAAACCATTTCCTTAGAGTGGGACAAAGTGAAATGAGGGAAAAAAGTTGATGTGTCACTTAGGTAGAGTTAAGTTAGGTTAAAGTATACCCAAATGCCTTGGTGTTTGAGAGAGAAATTGGGTTTTGGGTGACGAAGTGGAGTGTGATGGTGGCAGTGGTGAATGAAGTTGAAGATGATGGTAGGAGGGTGAGGTGGTGGCGTTTTTTTTCCTGCAGGGTGAGGTGGTGGTGGTGAAGATTGGGGAAGATGAAAAGGGTGGGGTTGGTGGTGCCGTGGTGGATCCCATATAAATTTTTAAATATTAACAAGTGGGATGCCCGTGCGTTGCGGCGGGTGTGTGAGTCTAATAACCTCTCGTGATAGATTGTGCAATACTTCTATGGGAAAAGAAGATGAAGCATCAGAATCGTCTATCCCGCATCTCGTCACTTCTACAAGTTGTTATAACTTATAAGGTACTAAATATTCACGCATGTTTGCTAGATGTCCACATGCGAAGATGGAACATATACATGTCCTATAATCACATTATACATTTTATTATATAAATAATATAAAGTATGATTTAAGAACATGAAAAACTATCAAATTTAGGACTCTAATAAATGGAACCATCGTAAGGCTGGCAAATCGTGTTTTAACAGGTTTAACAGGTTTCTGACGGCGCGCACAACATAAGTTTCAAACATGATTACGACTCGTTTAACTACTTTCTACCTCATGTTTATAAAAAAGTTTTATGTTTTATGTACAAAGATGAATAAATGATAGATCCTAATATTGTAATTTTAATTATTTTAAAAATTAAAAAAGTCAAAGGGTGTATTTTTCAGTCAAACAGGTCTAATCGTGTCTTAACAGGTACCCAATTGCCAGCCCTCCATGTAGTGAGTCAGTCATGCATTTGACATATGAATCAAAACTTTTGACTTTCTGGGTCATATCTTGTTAATTATGGTCTTCAAAAAGAATTAAAAATACCTTTATTCTTTGCAACGATTTGAACGTAAATACAACACCAAAACTACATTATATCACAAAATTGTTGGCAGCATAAAAAGAGAAATAGGGCAAAAAAGAGAAGTGAAAAGTGACTTAGACCGTGGGGTATGGTGGGGCTTGGGTTGGGGGCATGAGTTGACACGTGGAGTTCGAGCCCTCTCACCGCTTAGTGACGTGTCCGTGGGGTATGGCGGGGCGTGGGTGCACCGCGTGGGTTGGCGGGTTATTAAAAAATATATATATATATATATAAAAAATTTAAAACCCAAGGTGAATAGGAGGCCGCCACATCAAACTCAAGCCCGCCCCACGCCCGGCTTCAAACCCAAGCCCCAAGGGCCACGCCCCAACCCAAGCCCCATACCCCACAGTCTTAGAATCTTAGACAATAGCTCCACCATGGACGCCAACTCAGTAAAGGTTTTCTGGCCCTTTTAGCTTGTTATCATCTAAGAGACTGACTGAGAAGCGAGTAAATTAAGGAATAAATAGATCTCTGTTGGAATTTTGGTGAATGGATATTAAATATATTTATAATTTAATGAAATTATAAATATTAATTAGAATATTCATGTGGTAAGTTAAAGAGTAACTCTTGAGTATTTAATTAGTTTTATTAGAGTTTTTAAGTCTCTAATTAAGTGACTAATTAAATATATTTTTAAGTGATACTTTCACTAGTCTTGTACATATAGTAGGCTATGTGCTTTTTTTTGTGACAAGATAATAGGGTATTGTTTTATACATGAAGAATACTAGAAGTAGGAAAAACTCTTTAAGACCAACTAGAGAGATGAGTATTCTCTACTTGTTTTCCACCACATGAGTTCAAACACTGCAATTACCGGATGTAACCTTGGGCTGGTGAGCCATCTCCGGCAGTACAGACTGCTTCGGCTGTTGTACCCTGGGAGACAGACGCGTCGTCTTTAGTAGAGGCGCGAAATCTGTTTTAAGGGAAGCGTGTTGAACACGTGCCTCAACCAAAATCGTCAACGTTTTTAGTGTGCTATTTGTTGCAGTCAAGGAGTATTTTTCAATACTCAAGATGATGAATACTCGAGTCTAGGATGCTATCAAGTGCGCGCGAAGAACCCACCAGAGATGTGGCTTGAATCAAGATTGGTATATATAATTATAGTTATATTCTTTTTATTTAGTTATTGCAACCGGTGTTGTACTATGATATTTCCTACGAATAACGAGAGTCTCGTTATGATATATTTTGTAATTATATTTTACAAAAGGTGAACCTAATTCCTACAAACTTAAAACAGATTTCGTGAGATTGTTGCTACAATCTTAAAACCTTATTTATAAGGATTTTGGGTTCACAAAAGGATTTATAATAGAAAAATATTTTAAAGATTATGATTTTGTAAATATTTTCTTTTGGGAAATATGTATGTGGTACAACTTGTTGTGTTTGGATTTCTTGAGATTGAGATACAATCTTAAATCCTATACCGTGGTACAAAACGAATAGTTTTGGTTCAACCGTTTGGTTTTTGAAACGATTTTGGGAATCGTTAATTTTTCTAACTTTTGTGTTAGATCGGGTTTATTAGTGTAAACCATACGTTTTCTGTAAACGTTAAATTTTCTAGCATGTATGTTAGACCGGAGTTATTGGTGTAAACCATACGTTTTTTGTAAACGTTAAATTCTCTTATGTAGAGTTTTTTATGTCTTTAAATAAGAGTTTTATGTTACTTGATTAGAGTTTTATGTCTCTAATTAAGTCTCTATTTAAAGTAGACTCTTGATCCACCCATGGATTGATATGAACAAATAAGTCTAAAAATGATTTTTGTAATCATTTGTCTTCTAACAATTGTGTTAGAAACGATCATGAAAAGCGTTAGTTTGGAAGCAATTTTTTAATTGTTTAGTTTCTAACGTGTGTATTAGAAATGACTTATTTATTTGAACCATATATGTGTTTAGCAAGTCGAATTAACATTTTGTGGAAATGTTAATATTTCTAACGTGCGCGTTAGAATTTCTTTCATTTTAACATGATTGTTAAAAATGGTTAAAATACAAATGCAATGAAATGTTTTATGTAAACATTTTATATAAGCAATTTGTTGTAGCATTGTTTTCAATGCTTTGTATGACTTAGAAATATAATGTCATACATTGAAGTTGATGTTTGATTGGCTTCAAGGAATTAAAGCACCATAAAGTGATGGTGTGGTATTTATATGAATTTAATGAAATTAAAATCATTTACTAGACTCTTCATATGGAAGATAAACTCTTAAGGAGAGTTTTATGTCAATTTATTAGTTTTTATTAGAGTTTATGTCTCTAATAAAATCTCTAATAAAGTGAGACTTTTATTAGAGTTTAAGTCTATAATTATTGAGACTTTTAACTATTCATATGTGAAACTCTTGAGTAGAGTTTTAATGGTGACATTTGATGAGTTTTATTAGAGTTTAAATATATAATTATTGAGACTCTTAACTCTTCATATGTGAAACTCTTGAGTAGAGTTTTAATGGTGACATTTGATGAGTTTTATTGGAGTTTAAATATATAATTATTGAGACTCTTAACTCTTCATATGTGAAACTCTTGAGTAGAGTTTTAATTGTGACATTTGATAAGTTTTATTAGAGTTTAAATATATAATTATTGAGACTCTTAACTCTTCATATGTGAAACTCTTGAGTAGAGTTTTAATGATAACATTTGATGAGTTTTATTAGAGTTTAAGTCTATAATTATTGAGACTCTTAACTCTTCATATGGTGAAACTCTTGAGTAGAGTTTTAGTGATGACATTTGATGCTTTAATTTAGTCATGTTATATATATAGATAAAATGACTTTAAGTTTTCTAACATGTGTGTTAGAAAATGTGTATCAATAATACGAGGTTAGAGATTGTTCATAATGAACAAAAATGTTTTATGTAAACATTTAATTGCCTATGTGAGCATTAAAGATGATGAGAAATGGTTTATTTTATAAACTATATATTTGGAAAACGTTTTATGTAAACGTTCGATTCTATAATGTGCTTGTTATAACGTTTTTTTTAACATGCGTGTTAGAAAATGTTATTTGGTGAAAAACAACTTGGTGTTGTTGTGAACAAATTTAATTGTTCAAGTTTACTACTTAAATGTAGTATTTGTAACAACTTGGTGTTGTTTTGAGCATAATTGTCCAAGTTTAAAGTTTAAACATGAAATAGGAAACTTGTACTTACAAGTGCATGGAGTCTTATTGAGGGAGTACCTCAAGACACGCCATGGGACAATATTGTTGAGAAGATTTCGGTCAGATTATAAAGTGTTGAAGATAAAAGCACTTTGCTATTTAATGTCTACATATTGTCTATGCTTCCGTTTAAATTTCAAAAGTGATTGACACTTATGATTTAGTTTCCAATGTATTTTATTGTTTTGTGTTCAATATCTTCGGATAACACATGCAATTTTTTACAAAGAAATAAATCACTAATGGTTGTGACGTATAAATTATTTTTGTGGAAAATAATTATAACGTCGGTTATACATTGTTTAAAAGAATATGGTTTTAAACGGATAGTACATGAAAATACTTGGACATAAACAACTTGAGAGTTGTTACATTGACTAAAAGTCAAAGACGAAACATCAAATGTATAACCACATCATGAATGAGTAATGAAAGAACGTAGTGAGTGTATTGAGATGAAATACACTAACGACATTCATGTCGCATACTTCATTAGAAGTCATTGAAAAATTCACAAGTGTGAATTCTAACATATGAAAGTAAAAGTACTATATGTTATTGTATACCTTTAATAAATCTTGCGAGATTTATAAGTAGATGCGTCTACCACTTGATTATTGTTAGATCTATATGGAGATTTTACCTTCATTTGGGAGAGCATCCTAAATATACATGTCTCCTAATGAATAACAATAGATGTGTGCAAATCACTTATGGAAAAATTATGAATGCCATGTTGTTGAGTGTCAATCTAGTTGACTCTATCTCACACATAATAGTGATTGTAGATGAGAAACATTCATCTTGTTGGTGATGAATGTGTTCACCAAGTGACTTGGATTAAGGCTTATGTTTAAGTACTTATGAGTCAATGGTAGATCGTTGGAGATCAAAGGTAAACAAGTTATGTTCCTTAAATGAATGATGAAATTTAGCTTTGTGCTATATACAATAATTTGTGAGACCTTCCTAAATATTGATGTTTTAGGATTATGAATAAGTCTCATTATTTTGTCTTAACAAGGGATGAATGTTGCAAAGTGATATTATGATATCCTTAGGGCTGTGAAGAATCAGAATGATGCATCTTATGTTCACAAGCTAAAGTATTGTAGTCTAAAGCATGCTAGACTAGTACTTGGTTAATTATGGGTCTTGACGGAGACTAATTAACTCTAAACATTCAAATTTGTATGAACACAAAAAGAATTTGTGTATGGACAAAGTTGAGAGAGAATTTTCATTCATTATAAGGAAATGACATGTAACTTTTAAAAGTTTGTTTGAAAAGCTAATGAGGAGAACTCATTGTCTAAGCTTATTCTAGATGTTAAATTAGAATTATTCTAAGTTGGTGACAAACTTATGACAATGGCATGTGTTGCTTTGGTCAGCTCGGAAGCTTGTGTAAGCTAATGCAATATGAGTTGAATTCACTGATATAATAAGGTTGGTCTTGTTCAATCATATGTGTATAAATGTCGCCATAAGTGGTGTTACGGAAATGTTGATCAAATGGCAAGAAATGTGGGGGAGGAACCATTTAAGAAACAACCCTATAAGGGTATGTAGAAATGGTTCTCATTAACACATCTAAATGTTATCCAATAACACTTAAATGTGGGGGGTGTCTTGCATTTGTTTTTAGCAATAAGGATTTTGTAATCCAATCTAACATTGCAAATAGACGACTAAGTGGAGGACACAAAGGTCGTAGTGCATAATGGAGATGTGTTTGCCTTAAATGATACACGTATCTTACGAAGACATATGTTATAACCAGATTCAGATGGCCACTGAGGTTATAGTCTTAGAAGTTGACAATAGGCAAAATTAACTTACGAGTTAAGAACACATCATGACAACTGATCTCAAATACGCAAAGTTATTTGCTAATGTTATGGATCCAACAACCTGGGGGTTTATTAGAGATCAAGTTGTGGAATGGGACTGAAGCCCTTGGAAAATGAAGTTCATATGATGGAAACCTAACTCAGTAGACTGGAGATCCCAAGAATTGAGTTCAATAGGAAAACCTAATTGTATGAATAAGCGAGGTCACTGTGGGGGAATAACCCTACGCATTTAATAAGGTAGTTTATTATAAAGATTAATAAACTTCCTAGTCCATTCCTAAAAGTGACAAGTATGAGGCTAAGCATAATATGTGGTAAATGATTTGGATAGATCACGATAACCACAATGCTTTTAATGATCTAAGGAGAATCACCTATGTTAGAGAGAAGTGGGGTCGCTTCGAATGGAATTGAGGGCACAATTCCTAGAGCTCTCGCAGAACCAGGAAAGTGTTCCACGACCATTATTGGACACGACTATGAGGAGATGACCCGGCTAGGGAGAGTCTTGTGTGAAGTGTATTGTCGTCTACACAAACGGCAGACGAGTTCAAAGACAACGAGATCTACTCAGAGCTAGTGGGCTAAGTGCATTTCATGAGCGAAGGTTCAAAGGGTAACACCTACCTATCGTATGCAAAACTCAACTGTCGAGGTTACATTGGAAATTTTAAGTGTTTTGTATGATCTCCATTCATGTGGGGGATTGTTGGAATTTTGGTGAATGGATATTAAATATATTTATAATTTCATGAAATTATAAATATTAATTAGAATATTCATGTGGTAAGTTAAAGAGTAACTCTTGAGTATTTAATTAGTTTTATTAGAGTTTTTAAGTCTCTAATTAAGTGACTAATTAAATATATTTTTAAGTGATACTTTCACTAGTCTTGTACATATAGTAGGCTATGTGCTTTCTTTTGTGACAAGATAATAGGGTATTGTTTTATACATGAAGAATACTAGAAGTAGGAAAAACTCTTTAAGACCAACTAGAGAGATGAGTATTCTCTACTTGTTTTCCACCACATGAGTTCAAACACTGCAATTACCGGATGTAACCTTGGGCTGGTGAGCCATCTCGGGCAGTACAGACTGCTTCGGCTGTTGTACCCTGGGAGACAGACGCGTCGTCTTTAGTAGAGGCGCGAAATCTGTTTTAAGGGAAGCGTGTTGAACACGTGCCTCAACCAAAATCGTCAACGTTTTTAGTGTGCTATTTGTTGCAGTCAAGGAGTATTTTTCAATACTCAAGATGATGAATACTCGAGTCTAGGATGCTATCAAGTGCGCGTGAAGAACCCACCAGAGATGCGGCTTGAATCAAGATTGGTATATATAATTATAGTTATATTCTTTTTATTTAGTTATTGCAACCGGTGTTGTACTATGATATTTCCTACGAATAACGAGAGTCTCGTTATGATATATTTTGTAATTATATTTTACAAAAGGTGAACCTAATTCCTACAATCTCCTTGTACATTAAACAAGAAAATGTTTTAAAGACATAGCCAAAAATATGTCTAAAACAACCAAATGCAAATATGGATAAGGAGTATAGTGTGGTTCAAGAGCAGACTTGTAACCCATAGTTGGACCTTCATACACAGAACAACATCGAAGTCCATATCAACTTTATGAGCTTAGGCCTTAGAAAGTCCATATACTGGACTCAAACAACAGCCTTGTAGCCCAACAACATTTCCAGGGATCTTTACCAGTGCCTACAGACAGCATGCCTCAACCTTCTTGTCTGGACCAGCAGCCTTGAAACCCCAACTTGGGGCCTTCAACTGCAGTGTAAAGGGCCAGTTACAGGCCTTGTACACCAGCATGAGAACAAAACTATCAAAATATTTATAAACAAATTAGGTATTTTTAAATACATATACTAAAAACAACTAACTTACGTTCCTGTCATGGCAGAATCAAAATCTGTAACATGCACCAGACACAATTCTTTCAAGTTTGTTTATGTCCAGCCGAAGCTCTTGAAGGGTTCTTAAGATGCTACGTAGTGTTATGTTTCCTAAATCTATTTTTAACCAAAAAAAAAAAAAACAATATTTGCATTCAAGGTTCCAATATATATATAATATAATAAATATAAATACTAAGAATTATCAGTTTCAAAACCATATATAGTATAATAAATATAAATACTAAGAATTATATCAGTTTCAAAACCTATAAGTGAATGATAACTATGTTTTTGGTAAATACAAATTTAAAATACAGAGAAGGTGGAAGGGGGATACTATGATTTTGCTCAAGTATTCAACTTTACAGCACAAAATTCACAGGCTTTTATTTAGTCTAAGTGGACCCAAGCAAGTTCATGCCAAAAGCACTAAAGAACCCCCTCACACCATGCTCCTTCAGCAGCACCCCGAACCCTAACGAGATGCTCTTATATTAAGCCGGGTCAATATGAGTAATCATAATAGAATTGCAAGCATCGGACGTTAGGATACATTTGGCACCAAAATCCATATACAATTCGCAATTGACAGTACATTTGGCTTTAAAAGTCAAACTGTGGCTCATCTATCAGGTCCATATAACAATTTCAATAACTATAAAAGATTTAAAAGAAACTTAAATTCACTAAATTTTTGTTCAATCGAATGATACATATATCAGATCATCATTCCAGCATAAAACCACTTAAATTTAATCAACCAATAGAAGCTAGAGAACCTAATTTCACGTAAGTATTATGATAAAAGTCGACAATGAAAAAGATTTAAAAAACAACTCACTGGTTTTGTGGCCAGCAAGGTAATTCCAGAGAACGTGTAGTTTCGATGTGGCGAGGCGTTTTAAAGACCATAGTTCTACTCCTCTTTGAATCAACGATCAGATTATGCCATGCTTATAAAGCACTAAAAACCATCTATTAAACGTAAAATCATAACAAAATCAAGCAAAAAACAGAGGAGAGACAAGGGAAGAGTAAGGGCAGGAAAGAAAAAAAATAAGTTCTTCCCCTTAACTTATTTCTCTGAAGGTAATTCATAAATTTTAAAGCACACATCCACCTTTTGAACATTGTCGTTCCCCTTTCAACTGTCATCAGCAGAAAAAACAGAAGTTGAGGTCAAAATTATCACCTGTCCCTGCAAACAAGGAATGTGAACCAGAGATCAACAGAAAAGAAAGACAAAACAACTTAAGTATACCTTGATTCATGGCTTCCAAACGTCTATCTTCCCCGTAGATGCTCGACTCAAAGTTGGTCATAGCTTCCCTACCATTACATTGTTAAATGATGATCTGAAATGTCATTAAACACATTAACTTTCAAAGATTATGTAATTAAAGAATTACAAGACCCTGGTAGCTTCCACTTCATTGTCGAATAATCCAAAGAAAACATACCTGCAAATCAAGCTTGTAGATAAAAGAACTGCCCTTATCACAATTACTAAAAGAACTGCCCTTATCACAAGCTTGTAGATAAAAGAACTGACCTCGGTTATGCTTTAAAATGGGCCATCAAATCGTCAATTTTCGAACTGCCCACAGATGAGGCTTGTTTTTTTTGCTGCTGCCGCTCTTTTGGCTTTGTCCCTTCCTGTGGGACGTTCCTCCTTCGGAATTTCATTCACATTCTTGTTAAACTCAGGCTCGTTTTTTATATTTATTTGACAAAGTGCGTCTGAGCCCCCCGCACTGTAACTTCCACTCCCCGGGATTTTGGTTCGTTTAGCTATTGCAACCTCGTTTGGTATCGGCGCCCACTTGTTAGCTTTCCTCATAACTTCCCACGCCCAAACGTGTGGGAAATGATGTTTGTGGCGATCTTCGTATCTACGCATCGCCTTTTTGAAAATATCCTCGTCGTTCCACCCACTTAGAGGATGAGTATACAAATTGTTACAAATCCCACAAAAAAGTTGGACCGTGGTATTCATCTTCCGCCACTTGAAAGAAATCTATCTCTTGATATGGACCTTGCTCCATAATCGAATGAAATATATATATATATATATATATATACACACTTTTTTTACAATTTTAATAATGTATTTAAAATATAAAAATATTTACCAACAATTGGGCATTTTGATGCAGCAACCCTCGCGTTGGCCAATGCCCCCTCCTCAATTTTCAACCAAGCTTGTGCTTTTGGTTTCGAAGTTTGGTTACCGCTTCCACGCACCGGTTGCTTTTTTTTCCGTTTGGAAGTTTGGGGTTGTGTTTCTGGCACAAATTCTTGAATCTCGTCTTCTACTGGCTGTGACGATCCAATCGGTGGAGGTGGTGTTGATTGAGGTTGCGGTTGAATTTGCGTGTTAAACGGGTTTCACATTAGCATTTGTTGCATTTGGTTCATTTGGATGAAAGCGTTAGAGGTTTCTTGGAAACCCACCAAAGAAAATTGGGATGCCGACCACTCCGGATCGAGCGTTGGAGCATAGCCCGGTACCACGAAAAGGTTTGGAATCGGGTTACGATTCGGGTTTGGATTTGGATTCGGGTTGTTTGGATTGTATGGATCCATGGCAAAAGTTGAATAGTTTTAAAAAAATGTAGAGATTTTATAAAAGAAGAGAGTTTGGTGGAGATTATGTTGAAAATGGATAAGATATTTGGTATATCTATAAAGAGTTAAATAATTTTTTTAATGAAATATAGCCGTTATCAAACGACATTTTTTTTGAAAAGTGGGCCGTCGGTGACATTGTTCAGGAGACGTTGGGGACGCGACGGGGCCGTGGAGGTGGTGTGGACGTTCCCTACGGGCCGGGACGTCCCCCACACCCACTAGCCAATGGTTTCTTTACTTATTTTTTTGTATTGAAAAACGCCTCTACCTACGAAATCATCATTTCAACAACTATCCATAAAAGTTTTGATATCTCAAAAACTCACACCCAAGTTTAATTACGCCATATATGAAACAAAATGCCAGATATGTTAAATTACATCAAAAGGGCCAAAAAGGTGAAACAAAATGTTGCAGAAAACTCACGAAACGGCTAGTATAGTCCCTCCAAGAAAATGACATACGATAGAACAGATTTCAAGCACGTGCGCGCCTAGACCTGAGTCTTCCAGCAATGCTATCCCCTAACACGATGCTACAACGTTTCTTTCGTGACCCCGGCTTTGTTTCTGGTGTAAGAACAACGGTTTTGACCTCCTCAATAATGTTGTTGACTTTATATTCAGCATTTGTCAACTTTGACTTTTCATTTTCACCTTCATGGATTTCTGCACGTGTCGCACCATGCCCCCAACCCACGCCCCACCATACCCCACGGTCTTATAAACGAGTGTGTTTTTAAACGTATTCTACGTGTCATGAGACCCACCATTAAAAATATTTTTCTTCTCACATAGGGGGCTATGTTAAGTAACAAAGGAGGGTACGTTTAGACAGATCATAAACAAAATTACCTGTCAATACAATGCAACTTAGCATGACTTTTGATTGATAACGTTATCCTAATGTCCTAAAATAATTAAGTACGTACATATTTTTTAAACAAAATCATTAACAAATATGTAAAACTAATAAGAGTAACTAGCTAGAAAATACTTAATTTGAGTAAGCATAGTATTTTCATAATAAACAAAATAAAAAGTTCTTAAGCTTGTTTAACAAGATCTTCTGGGTCCAAACCTAAAGTTTCATATCTAATAACATCAAAACGATTCATTTACCATGACTGCACAGTCAACCTAAGCAAAACACAGCCATGACCAACAATCAACCGACCTTTGACTTCAACCCATAGGGTCTTCCTCTCTTCTTGATCACATGAACACGAAGGAGGTTGTCTTGAACATGAGTAAAAACACAACTGTTTCCTACCTTCACCTCATTATCATTCACGAAATCGGACCATCCAATGACTGGAGTCTGGCGCTGCCCAAACTTCCCTAACTTCGCATCCCACATCTTTCCATCGTTGTTCTCCAGCCACAAGAGACCGTAGTCATCAATTCCAGCAGCGTTCACGAAATCACGCGTTAGCGGCTGCAATAAATCCAACTCCATAAATGATCACCTTTAACTTCTAGGATAACAACATATAATTAAATAAATTGTTGAGAATTACTCAAACTAATGGAACTGTTTATATAACACCAATTGGATCTTTTTTGTTTTCATATTAGTAGTTTGTTTGTTTAGTTTCTGTAGCTCTATTTAATCCAAATCGGTTTAAGTATCAGTTATCAAAAGTTAATTAACTAGTTTCTTTAAAACCAGATCAGGATTGGAAACTTAATTGAGTGTTGATTTGAGGCATGCTATTCCCACCCCACCCCCAACTTTCAAACGGTTGTTCGACGAAAACTCAACAAGCCCTAACCGTCAAACAGTTATTTAAAAACGGTGTGAGATTAGAAAGCAAAATGGATATAGCATTCGCTTAGTATATATACCAACATAATTACCATTCTAGGTATGTAGCATTTCCTGACAACCCTCGACAATGTCACCGACCCCTCCTTTGGGTCATCTGAACTGTGTTTGACACTTCCTTTGGGTCTTCCTCTCTTCTTGATCACATGAACACGAAAGAGGTTATCTTGAACATGAGTAATAACACACCTGTTTCCTACCTCCACGTTGTTATCTTTAACGAAATCTAACCATCCTGTTCCAATAAATAGGCTCTGGTCCTTCCCAGACATCTCTAAATTCGCATCCCACATCTTTCCGTCGCTGTTCTCCAGTAGCAAGGGACCGTGGTCATCGATTCCAGCAGCTTTCACGAAACCCCTCGTCAGCGGCTGCAAGAAACCCAACCACATGAATAAAGCTTTAATCTTTAACTTTTAGGATTACAACAGATAATTACATAATTTGTTGAGAATAATTCAAACTAATGGAACGGTTTAACACCAACGGGATAGAAGAACTGAAATTCAAGCTTTAACATCCAACTTTCATCAAGGATGCTGCAACAACAACTACCAAAGAAACATGGGATACCTTGTGCATTGAACTTTAAGGTGATTCATAGGTTTAAGCTATTATGCTACAGTAGACCTAATGAAGATTATTGTGTCAACAAACAACATGTTCTTGCTTTATGTTTCGAAGACACAACCAGTGAAGATGCACACACCAAGTTATGGCACCTTAGATATGGGCATATACACTGTCAAGGACTGAAGTTACTAGTTGACAAGGGAGTAGTGCATACGCTACCCAAGATCAACAACTTGGAAGTATCTTTATTAGGTACTTAAGCCAAACCAAAGGCTACAAAATACATAATCCAATAACCAAACGAAAGGGTTGCTTGAATGATTTGGTGTGACAACGCTAATGAAGTGAGTTATAGAAGCTTGGTTCGAGGTGATGCATACATATATATACAAAAAGCTACAAAGAATCTCATACTTCACAATTCACATTAGATCAAAAATTACAGAATACAGAAAGCTACATATATATAAGAGTTAATTGTCATTTCCGTCCCTGTAGTTTGTCTAAATATGCCAATTCGTCCCTGATATTATTGAAACATGCCAATTCCGTCCAAAAAAACATGTGTTAGCTGCCATTTTCGTCCTTGTGGTTCGTCCAATTATTCGATTCAACCTTAGTTTTTTTGGACAAAACTGACATATTTCAAGGATGTTAGGGACGAAAATGGTACAAATTTGAAATTTGGCCTGAAGTGGCATAATTGGACAAACTATAAGGACGAAAATGGCAGTTAACTCTATATATAAAATACAATGCTATAACAACTCTTCTATGTCTATCAAAGAATCTCATACTTCACATTAGATCAAAAATTAAGGTGCATAAAACAGGTTTTTCTTTCTCAAATCGGTTTTGGTATAGGAAATCAAAAGTCAAAACCAGTTAAACATTAACAAGTGTTTATATGAGGCATGTTAATCCCACACCACTCTCAACCCTCAAACGGCCATTCACAGAAACTCAAAAAGCAGTTTAAAGGTAGGGAACTACAATGCAAACCCGAACCTTCAAACTGCCATTCGATGAATCCTCAAACGGCCGTTTGAAACGCAAACCGCTAAATTTCCAACCAACGTTTATACACCAACATAATTACCATTCTATATCTGTAGCATTTCCGGACAACCCTCGACAATATCACCGAACCCTCCACGTTTTCCAACGAATCACTATCACCGGTTTCTTCTCTAACGGAGGGTTTCTTCTTATGATCTAAACCTGTATCGTCTGAACTAGTTGTGTTTTTAAGACATCCATTTGGTGAATAGATAATGACTTCAAACACTGGTTTTGGATCAAAAGACCGAAGCCAAAAGACCAGAAAGTCGCCAAACTTAAGACGATTTTTGTTCATGAACTTGAGCCATCCACCCTTGAAGTAATACCTGTCTTCAATCCTTATATATCTGACTCTCCATTCGGCACCAGATTGTGTTTTGAGGACAATGGTTTGTTTCTTGCTGTCACCTTTTTCCAGATACTTTTTGGCAAAAGCAGATGGTAATGGCTGCAATATATGCATAATGATCATAAAAAACGGCGTGTTTAATATGTGTGTGTTAAAAGGTTAAAAGAAATGGAACTCACTAGGTATTCTGAGTCGCTGAGTAAGATTATGTAGAAGGAAGCTTCATCTTCTTTGTTGAATTTCATTTTCAAAACTGTAAATGAATACCCGGAAAAGATATTGGAAGACTAAAATGATTAACCAACGTAATAATTGATGACGATTTTTTTCTGTGATATGCAGACCTTCGAGTAGACACCCATCATCTCGTTATCGATGTATTTTATATGTTGGGATGTGTATAGATATGATCTTTTGGTAATTCTGATTTTATTTCTTTTTTAAATTTAAACAAATAGATTTGCAAAAACATCTTAGACCAGTGGGTATGGGGAGGCTCATCCCCATTAGTATGGGCCGCCACATAGGTGCCACATCACCATCACATGGAGGATGGGCCTCCTTCACTTTTGAGGGGGTGGAGGATGGGGCTACCCCACCTAAATATTTTATAATTTTCTAAGTTTTTTTTTATTAACTTAATAAAAACTTTATAAAAAATAAAAAATACAACATAAAACAACATAAATAAATTCATTTCATAACATAAAAAAATTACTTTTCCTAAAAATAAAAAATAAAATACATTGCCGAAAAATAAAAATAAAATTACATTTCCTAAAAATAAAAAAAAACCTACGACGTCCATTTTTTCTTCACCTCTTTCTTCATCCTCCGATAAACCTCGCGTTCATCCTCCGGAACCGAGTCGAGATCCAACCTCATTATCCTAAAATCCTCCGCTCGAGCATAGTCGGCCGACACGTTTTTCTTGTGACTATATTTTTCGGCCGCAAAGTCTTTAAACGAACGGAATTCGGAAATCAACTCGTCCATTTTCGAAGACGCCTTCCCGCCACCTCCACCCGAGCCACCCCCTCCACTCGAGCCGGCCCCTTTGCGCTTTCCGGCCGCCTCTTTTTTTGCTTTGTCCCTTCCGGTGGGACGTTCGATCTCGTGAACGGGCAACACATCCTCGTCATATATCGGGTCGTCGTTTATGTCGATTTGACAACTAGCGGTGGAGCCTCCCGCACTATAACTTCCGGACTCGGAAGTTTTAGTCCGTTTGGCGGTTGCGACCTCATTTGGAACCGGCGCCCATTTAGGTTCTTTCTTTAAAATGTTCCATGCTCGGAGGTGCGGGAAAGGCGCAGGATTTTTTGTATCTCATTTAGCCATCGCAAGGTTAAGAACGTTCTCGTCGCTACTCCCACTAGGACGATTGTTGTAAATTGGGTTATAATACCCGCAAAATTCATTCACAGTCTTGTTCATTTTCCGCCACTTGCCCAATACGGAATCGATATCACGTATCGGGCCTTGCCCCCTAAGCTCGTTAAATCTATCCGTTGTCGTCTTCCAAAAACTAGAACCCGTTTGATTGTTCCCTAAAATTAAAAAAAAATGCATTAGTAAAACTAAAAAATAAATATTTTTAAATTTAAATTAAAAAAATTAACTTTGGTTCGTACCGACAATCGGGCAAGTTGAGGCCTTAACATACGCAATTGCTAGCGCCTCCTCCTCTATTTTTGTCCAATGTTGTCTCTGCTTCCCTCTCGAACCGCTTTTTTTTGCGGTGTCGGGTTCGGTTTCAACCGCCTTCCCCTTCCCCGTGTTTTTTTTTGCGCTTGAGTTCTTCAGGTGGCGATTCGGGGACGACTTCTTCATCATCATCATCAAGTTGAACCGGGGGTTGCGGTTGGGATTGTTCAAGTTGAAACGAGTTGCGTTGCATGAATTGTTGGAGTGCTTGAAGTTGTTGCATTTGTTGAACTTGGGACATTTGTGAGAAGGCGTTGGGTGATTGTTGATAACCAGAAAACGTAAATTGTGGAGACCCCCACGAAGGATCCATAGTCGGAGTGTAAGCAGGACTCGAAAAAAAGTTAGGTTGGTTCGGGTTGGGGTTGTTTGGGTTGAATGGATTCATGATTGTATAAAAAAGGGGAGTGTTTTTTATAAAAATGGATGAGAATGAGAGAAGAATGGGAGAAGTATCGGTGAAATGGTATAAAAAATGGATGAAAAGAGGGTTTATATTTAAAGTGAAATTTTTTTTTTTTAATATTATAGCCGTTGGTAACGGCTAAAAATTTCAAATTGAGGCTCGTCATCAACGTCTTCGTGCAGCCGGTTATCACAAGCCGGGCCAAAGGGGGCGGTGTGGGGGACCGGCGCCGGGCTTCGCCGGGCCTAAGTCGGCCCCCATACCCTTTGGTCTTATACATTGTTAAAAACTAGTAAGATTATCCATGCTTCGCAGCGGAATTCCATCCGACATTAGTTCGGTATGGTGTGGTATGGTATGGTATCGATATTCGATATAGCAACCGAAAAATATATGCTCAAGAGAATATCAACATTTATTTTACATCGATCGAAAACCAACGAAAGGATATAGGTGTTGGTACCGATGTTATTCGATCGATATCGGTTCGATTCATCACGATACTGTTACCGTACTGGTACTCGCTATAATGTACGATATAAAAAAAATAGTATGTTTGTAATATAATTACTTTAGCTCAAAATAATAATATAGTATTTGAACGGTTCGCCGACGTCCGAGTTCAAATACAAGAGGAGATTAAGACAGGGGGTCCCTTTTCTCCTTTCCTTTTTATTATCGCATGGAAGTCATAAATTTGTTCTTGAAAGGGGCTTTGGAATTAGGCCTATATCATGGGTTTCAACTTCCTAATGGTGGGCTGAATTTATCTCATCTCTGTTACACGGATGATGTTCTCTTTATCGGCAAATGGTCGGATCAGAACGTGGCTACTCTCAGTCGTCTTTTAAGGTGGCTAAATCTGGTTACGGGTCTGAAAGTAAATCACCGTAAGTGTAAGCTTTTTGGGATAGGAGGTGTCTCGGTTGGCGAAAGTTCTCAACTGTGAGGTTCGTCTGTTACCTTTTACGTATCAGGGCATTCCAATTGGGGTTAATATGAAACGGGCGAAGTTTTGGAAACCTGTTGTTGATAGGCTAAACTCGAAATTATCTGAATGGAAAGCAAGAAACCTTTCGTTTGCCGGTAGAGTGACTTTGGCTAAAACGGTTCTGGGGAGCCTTCCGGCTTATTACACCTCTTTGTTTGCTGCCCCAAAATGTATTCTCAACAAACTTGAGAAGATCCGAAGGGATTTTATATGGGGTATCACGGACACGTGCAAAAAGCTCAGATGGATTCGTCGGGATTCGTTGATGAAATCTAAGAAACAAGGCGGCATGGGGGCTGGAAGTATCACTGAGTTCAATTATGCGATGTTGACGAAATGGTGGTGGAGGTTCAATTCAAACCCGAATCAGCTATGGGCTAAGGTGGTCGCTTCGGTCCGTAAAAATAACATAGTGAACCAGTTAATTCCATTAAAAAATCGATCCCGGGGGTGTGGATGGATATCGGCAAAATGGACTCAGAGTTATCGAAACTGGGTATCAACATGAATCTGAATCTGGTTGTGGAAAATGGGGCATGGAAATGGAGGAATGACTCGGATGACCTATTTTCAGTCAAACAGGTACGCATCGATATCGAAAGAGCGAAGTTTGCCGATTCGACAGACGATACGCCTATTCTGTGGAATAGTTGGGCGCCTCCCAAAACCAACTTCCTGCTGTGGAGAGCTCTTATAGGCAAGATAGTGATGTGTGCAAAATGCAACATATAAATTACATCAAATGAGGCATAAAACTAACCCTTTTTAGTACTAATGTTGGAAAGAGCGTGTTTCGTTCTTCCTTTTGAATTTACAGGACCAAACCAGCTTAAAAGAACAAAAGGAGCAAATAAGCAGCCAAAACCAACATAAATACCAAAAGAAGGAATACACGTGACATGCCTGACCCTTCGGCAGCATCCCCAAAGCAAAAACAAGGCAACAGAAGCCTGACCACGGGGCCGTGCCCAGCTGGGCATGGGGCGTGGTCAAGTGCCTGCACAAAAGACAAACCTGTAGAAGCTTCTACGCCCACCACAGGGGTGTGCCCAGCTCAGCACAGGGCGTGGTCAATGCAAAGAAACGCAGAATCTTGATAGTACAGATAAGAGTTGACCACGGGGTCGTGCCCAGGTGACACGGGGTTGTGTGGGGCCCTCTGCTGACACTTGCAGTTAATGAAGGAAGAGAAAAGGCTAGCCACGGGGCGTGCTCGCTGGACACGGGGCCGTAGCCAGAGCTCTGTGCAGGCTATAAATAAGGGTGCTTGGTTCACTTGAAAGACATCCCTTGGCAAACCACTACTCTCCCACTTTGCCACCACTCCACCACCACTATAACACCAACACCCACCACCATCATCCATCTTTAGAGTGTGTAGTAGTCTCGGGATCCAAGATTGATTGTAAGGGTTCTTGCCAATCAAAGGCCATGTTTGGTTAAGCCTCTTACATCACTTGGTGAAGACAAATCTTTTATGTATTACTTTTGATTTTTAATCTTTCGGCACTTTTAATTTGGGTTTGTATTAATGACTTTAATAACTAGTGTCTTATGTTGAAGGTGAATTTTCTTTATCATTTTTACGTGGTGTCTTGAAGTTACTTTACTGTCTATATAAAGTAAAAGATTGCATCATTCATGTCTTTACGATCTATATAAAGGCATGTTGACTACCTAGTCGGGGGTTAGGGGAATGGTTTGGTAAGGTTCTTGCCTTATTCAGTGTATAGATCCTACAAGGACCTGGTTCAAGCTTACTAGGAACTCCTTCAATACCCACTGGTATTGGATGTCGGGGGTGCGAATAGCTTGAACCCCTCATATATAAACTACTATTAATACTTTAAACCGGCTTCTTGGGATTGTATCCTTGCTGACTCAAACCACTTAGCCAAGGGTAACGTCACCTTCAAAAGAGGGACCTACCACTTTTCGCCTTAATAACTTACTTAATTGTCTTTCAATACTCCGACCCTTTGGGATTGTATCCCTGCTGACTCAAACCACTAGAATAAGGGTAACGTCACCTTCAAAAGAGGGGCCTACTGATGCGTGTGAAGTGTTATATATATTAGGTGTATATTTTTAAGCCCCTTTAACACTTTTTAGTCAAGTTTTAAATTTATAAAACACGATATTTACTAACACTAAACACACATATGGGTAAGTGCACCCATCGTGAGCGTAGTATAGTGTTGGTAAGATACCGAGGTCGTCCAAGGACACAAGAGCTTTTAGTACCGGTTTATCCTCAACGTCTAATCAAATCAAAAAGTTTAGAAAAATGTTTTAAACTAAGAAAAATAAAAACTAACTAAAATGCTGAAAAAAAAACAAAAAAAAAACAGATAGACAAGATGAATCACTTGGTTCCGACTCGTGTATAGTGTAACCTTTGATTATTTCCGCACTTTTGCACTTATTTAAGAGTTTATCTTAGTTATTGTAGTAGGCCCCTCTTTTGAAGGTGACGTTACCCTCAACCCAGTAGTTTGAGTCAGCAAGGATACAATCCTAAAGGGTCGGATTATTGAAAGATAATTAATTAAGTTATTAATGCAAATTATGGTAGGCCCCTCTTTTGGAGGTGACGTTACCCTCGACTAAGTAGTCTGAGTCAGCAGGGATACAGTCCTAAATAGCCGGTTTATAGTATTAATAGTAGTTAACTTATGAGGGGATCAAAGAGTTTGGACCCCCGCCATCCAATACCGTTAAGTATTGAAGGAGGTCCTACTAAATTTGACCCAGGTCCATTGCAGGACCTCTAAACGCTGAACAATGGCAAGACTCTTACCAAACCGTTCCCTTAACCCCCGACCAGGTAGCCAACATACCTCCATATAGACCGTGGAGATATGAATGGTGAAAATCTTTTATTTTATATAGACAGTAAAATAATGTCAAGACACCACGGACAAATGATAAGGAAGAATCACCTTCAACATAAGAAACTAGTTATTAAAGTCATTAATACAAAACCAAGTAAAAAGTGCGAAAAGATTAGAAATAAAAAGTATTACATTAGACACTTGTCTTCACCAAGTGATGTAAGAGACTTAGGCAAACATGGCCTTGATTGTCAAGAACTCTTACGATCAATCTTGGATCCCGAGACGACTCACACACTCTATGATGGACAATGGATGATGGTGGTGGATGATGGTGTTATGGTGGTGGTGGGTGGTGGGTGAAGTGTGAGAGAGGTGGTGTGCCAAGGGATGGTTTGAGCTTGAGCCAAGCACTCCTATTTATAGGCTGAACAGAAGCTCAGGCACGGCCCCGTGTCCACATCCTTCTCTTTCTTCATTTAATGCAGCTTGTCTTATTAGTTGACCACGCCCCCGTGTCCGCTGAGCACGACCCCGTGTGCAGAAGAATCTTTGTACTATGAAGATTTGCCTGGATTATGCGAATCTTATAGTTGAGCACGGCCCCGTGTCCGCTGAGCACGGCCCCGTGGTGGGCAATAGAAGCTTCTACCACTTTGTCTTTTCTGTTGACACTTGGGCACGCCCCCGTGCTGGCTGAGCACGGGGCGTGTTCAGTCTTCTGTCTTCTTGTTTTGCTTGGGAAGATGCTGTCGTGGGGTCGGGCATGTCACGTTTGTTCCTTTTCTTGTATTTATGTTGGGTTTTGCTGTCTTTTTGCTTCTTTTGTTAATTTGAGCTCATTTAATCCTGAAAATACAAAAGGAAGACAAAAGCACACTTTTTCCAACATTAGTACTAAAAAATGGTTAGTTTTATGCCACAATTGATGTAATTTATATGTTGCATTTTGCACACATCAAATACCCCCACACTTGAATCTTTGCTTGTCCTCAAGCAAAACTCTTTATAATGTGGCTTTACACACCCAAATGGAATGGGTAGAGAAGAAGGTTTTTGGGCTTGTCATAGAGTGTCGGGATTTCCAAGATTCTTTATTTAGTTTTATTTTTATTTATTTACAATCCTATTCGTCATGATTTATTTAAAACTTTTCATAAGATAAATTACTTATTAGGGCATAACATGTTTTTTTTTTAAATTCTATTTATATACAAGTTCACATACCTCACGGGGGATCACTCAACACTCGGCCGAAAATGTATTTTTGTGGATCACTCGAGAGCGGCATGGAACTTACTCCTACCATAGGCTTGCCAAGCAATCAATCTTCCTCCTTTTTAACTTATATACCTTTGTAAATACCAAGAGGACTTTTGGGTGAAGGGTTAGGCTTGGGTTAAAGGTAGGTGGTTGGGTTAGTGGTTAGTAGAAAAAGGGCGAAAAGCTTAACAAACATCGGTTTTTGTAAGACTTTTTATTTTTGTAACTTTTATTTTGATGAAGCTATTATTCAAACAAAGTTATTTTTGATGAACTTGTTTGTTTATTTTCTTTTTGCTTCATCATCAACAAATTTTTTTTTTTTTTTTTTGAAAAGTCATACGAAAAACCGAGCTTGTTACTAAAACAAAGGGTTAAAAATGAAAAAGGTTTTGGTGGGTAAAAGGGTGTTTGATTTGGGTTATGAAATGAAAAGGTTTAGGCTCAAAGGGGCTAACTAGGGGGATTTTGGGTAGGTGGTAAAAAAAAAATAATGGTGTAGAAATAAAAAGGGTTAGTCCTAATGCCTCCATCATTTACTTACTCGGGTTTAAGTTGGTAAGGACCGGGAATGTATCGTCATGGCAAGTTCTAGAGTCGTAAGAACCAAGCGGCTATTCACACAAGAAACGAAAAATGAGCATTTAGTCTAAAGATATGTATTGTATGCTCAATAAAGGCTCAAAACTCACTTTTTGTGGGAATGGGTTTTTAATGTGATCAAGTATATATAATCAAATTTTAACTAGATTTGTCATGCCGTTTCATAATTTTCTTATGTTGGTTCTTTTTATCACGACGCTATCGGTTGTAAATTTGTAAAAATATAACCTTTTTAGAACTTGAAATTCCCAAGTTAAACCTAGACAAAAAAAATGAAATTTTTTTTTTTTTTTTTGAAAAAATTTGGGGTGATTAGCGGTTCCAATAGAGTTTTGTGTAAGGCTTATAATTAGGACTTTCAAGATTCAAGGTTTTAGCATCCCCCCCACACTTAAATTACACATTGTCCTCAATGTGTCCCAAAAATAAGTTTTTCGGTTGATTAAAATGTGTAAAAGTGGGTTAAAAACAAGATTTTATGGTACTGGGTAGCTGAACACGGGGTGGTGTTGGCTGAGCACGGCCCAGTGTCCAGACTGCCAGTACCAAAATTAAACAGAAAGCTGGGCACGGGGGCGTGTTCAGTGAGCACGGCCCTGTGTCCAGGTACCTGAACTGGGCATTTTCTATAGAACCTCGGGCACGGGGCGTGTTGGGGTGAGCACGGCCCCGTGCTGAACTTGCTGTAATGAAGAAAAATTGTCGGGAGGCTCTGTTTTTGTGCATGGGTTGTTGGTTCAAGCTTCCCTTAGTATCCTTCACCATCCCGAGTGTGTTTTATTCCTGAAAATTAAAACTAAACTAGAAAATATAAAAGTTAATCTAAATTAAAACTACGGATAATTCCGCGGAATGCCTCCGTGGTGCGCCACGTTTATAAGGGTCCTTGGCTAGACCCTCCTTATCGGGTGGTTCCGGCTCATCTTCAATTAGGGGGTCGTCATTGCCGATTGGATATTTCATTGATCGTTCAAGATCGACACACCTTTTGAAGGCCCCTAATTGAATAGGTAGGTTGCTGTATTTCCGGTTTTTCAAAGCTTCGTGAGTTTTTACAAATGGCCGTCCCAACACTAGAGGAGCGTCATCGAGGATGACCAAGTCGGTCGGGATTACCATTTGATTTGTTTGAACCAAGACATCCTCAACTACACCGATTGATTTTATTACTTTCCGATTGAATAGAAAAATGGGTATTTGAAGTGGAGAAAAATCACTAATACTTAATTTTTCGAAAATGTAGTTAGGCATTATGTTAACCCAAAGATCTTTATCAATTGTGACAATACTAATAAACGAATTTTGAAAGAAACATGGAACCGGTGTAATGTTAATTTCAAATGGGTCTTCTTTTATTAGAGAGGTTTGATCATTGGTTAACTTAACACTTACTGTTTCGTCAATTTTAGTGTTAGTGTTTAATTCTTTTAAAAACTTAGCATGAGTTGGAACTAAACAATGATTTTCAAAAGAAGGTGACAAGAGATTAATTTCTTCAAAATTAGACTCTTCTTGAATTTTAACGTTGTCGGACTCACCTTTTTCGTTGTTTAACTCATGTGTCGGTTTTTCACTTATTTGTTCTTCCATTTTTACACTTTCAGTTATCTCTTCTTTATTTAATTCTTCTCTTGCGCGGGACTCCTCATCCCTTGCGCGAGATTCTTTTATATAGCGATCGATAACTCTAAGGTGTTCTAATATCATATCGGTCACTTCGGTTATAGAAAAAGGATCGGGATTTTCAAAGCTTGAATCCGGTTGTTCGATCCTTTGTTCCTCATAATACCCATATGAAGTAGAAGGTTCACACCATTGTTCTTCATTGTAAGCATATGATGGATAAGGGTTGTAATTTTGTTCTTCATAATACTCATATGAGGTGGGTTGTTCACGCCATGGTTCCTCATAATAAGCATACGAAGGTGGTGGCTCATATCTCGGTTCCTCAAAGTATGAGTAAGAAGGCTCATACCTTGGTTCATGAAAATATGAGTATGGGGGAGGAGGCTCATACCTTTGGTCTTCATAGGATGTGTATGAAGTTGATGGCTCGTACATGGGCTCCTCATAGTAGGTGTATGAATTGGATGGTTGATATGAGTGACAATATTGAACCGAGTGTGGGTTACTACAATTAGTGCAATAATTACTCCTATAATCATCCTCCTCATAGGTGTAGTTGTAACCTCCTGAGTATTGATCCATAAGAACCACTCAGTAGACCACAACCAAGTCTCAAGATCAGAAAACAAAAATAAAAACGGAAATAGAGGCTGGACACGGCCCCGTGTTCAGTGGACACGACCCCGTGTACAGAATCTGTATCTGGGTGTTTTAATTAAATTTACTGATTTCGCTGAGCACGGGGCGTGTTCAGTGAGCACGGCCCGTGTTCAAGCTACTGTTGCTGGGTGTTTTTATGAAAATGTGCAGCATGGCCCCGTGTTCAGTGAGCACGGCCCCGTGTACAGCTTACTGTAAATGCAAAACTAAACTAAAATGCAGAAAAATGTGTGCGCGTTTTAAAAAGGTTTTGAAAAACTGATTAGGCCGTCGATTTTAAGCTTTCTTAAAATCCTTGTGTCCCCGGCAACGGTGCCAAAAACTTGATGCGTGTGAAGTGTTATATATATTAGGTGTATATTTTTAAGCCCCTTTAACACTTTTTAGTCAAGTTTTAAATTTATAAAACACGATATTTACTAACACTAAACACACATATGGGTAAGTGCACCCATCGTGAGCGTAGTATAGTGTTGGTAAGATACCGAGGTCGTCCAAGGACACAAGAGCTTTTAGTACCGGTTTATCCTCAACGTCTAATCAAATCAAAAAGTTTAGAAAAATGTTTTAAACTAAGAAAAATAAAAACTAACTAAAATGCTGAAAAAAAAACAAAAAAAAAAACAGATAGACAAGATGAATCACTTGGTTCCGACTCGTGTATAGTGTAACCTTTGATTATTTCCGCACTTTTGCACTTATTTAAGAGATTATCTTAGTTATTGTAGTAGGCCCCTCTTTTGAAGGTGACGTTACCCTCAACCCAGTAGTTTGAGTCAGCAAGGATACAATCCTAAAGGGTCGGATTATTGAAAGATAATTAATTAAGTTATTAATGCAAATTATGGTAGGCCCCTCTTTTGGAGGTGACGTTACCCTCGACTAAGTAGTCTGAGTCAGCAGGGATACAGTCCTAAATAGCCGGTTTATAGTATTAATAGTAGTTAACTTATGAGGGGATCAAAGAGTTTGGACCCCCGCCATCCAATACCGTTAAGTATTGAAGGAGGTCCTACTAAATTTGACCCAGGTCCATTGCAGGACCTCTAAACGCTGAACAATGGCAAGACTCTTACCAAACCGTTCCCCTTAACCCCCGACCAGGTAGCCAACATACCTCCATATAGACCGTGGAGATATGAATGGTGAAAATCTTTTATTTTATATAGACAGTAAAATAATGTCAAGACACCACGGACAAATGATAAGGAAGAATCACCTTCAACATAAGAAACTAGTTATTAAAGTCATTAATACAAAACCAAGTAAAAAGTGCGAAAGGATTAGAAATAAAAAGTATTACACTAGACACTTGTCTTCACCAAGTGATGTAAGAGACTTAGGCAAACATGGCCTTGATTGTCAAGAACTCTTACGATCAATCTTGGATCCCGAGACGACTCACACACTCTATGATGGACAATGGATGATGGTGGTGGATGATGGTGTTATGGTGGTGGTGGGTGGTGGGTGGTGGGTGAAGTGTGAGAGAGGTGGTGTGCCAAGGGATGGTTTGAGCTTGAGCCAAGCACTCCTATTTATAGGCTGAACAGAAGCTCGGGCATGGCCCCGTGTCCACATCCTTCTCTTTCTTCATTTAATGCAGCTTGTCTTATTAGTTGACCACGCCCCCGTGTCCGCTGAGCACGACCCCGTGTGCAGAAGAATCTTTGTACTATGAAGATTTGCCTGGATTATGCGAATCTTATAGTTGACCATGGCCCTGTATCCGCTGAGCACGGCCCCGTGGTGGGCAATAGAAGCTTCTACCACTTTGTCTTTTCTGCTGACACTTGGGCACACCCCCGTGCTGGCTGAGCACGGGGAGTGTTCAGTCTTCTGTCTTCTTGTTTTGATTGGGAAGATGCTGTCGTGGGGTCAGGCATGTCACGTTTGTTCATTTTCTTGTATTTATGTTGGGTTTTGCTGTCTTTTTGCTTCTTTTGTTAATTTGAGCTCATTTAATCCTGAAAATACAAAAGGAAGACAAAAGCACACTTTTTCCAACATTAGAACTAAAAAGGGGTTAGTTTAATGCCACAATTGATGTAATTTATATGTTGCATTTTGCACACATCACCTACTACTATAACTAAGACAATCTCTTAAAAAGTCTGAAAGTGCGAAAATCATCAAAGGATACATTAAAGACGAGTCGGATACAAGTGATTCTATCTTGTCTATCTGTTTTTATTTTATTTATCTTTTCAGTTTTAGTTTTATTTCCATATTTCAAAACTTTTATCAAAGCTCTTGTGTCCTTGGACGACCTCGGTATCTTACCAACGCTAAACTACGCTCACGATGGGTGCACTTGCCCAAGTGTGTGTTTAGTGTTAGTAGAATATTGTGTTTTATAAATTTAAAACTTGACTAATGTGTAAAATGGGCTTAAAATATCAATAAAAACATATCGCGCTTTGCACACACCAATAGCATCTAGAGAGGGGCTGGCTCGAAGGGGGGTTCTGCTAGCCGATGACGAATGTCCTCGATGTGGGTTGGAAGTGGAAAGCACATATCACATTTTTTTTTAAATGCTTATGGGCTAATTGTATATGGTGGAATGTGCTGGCCTGGGTATCGTATTAGTTTCCATGGAGACTCACAACGTTTCCGGATTTTATTAATTATATAAAAGAAAGACCGGGTGGAAGAGTCTAGAAACGGATTACATATACAGTCGTTTTAGCAACGGTTTGGAGGATATGGAGTGCGAGGAATGGGAAAGTATTCGAAGGCTGTTTTATCCCGACTAAGAAGACGGTGGAGTTAATAAAAGAAGATGCTTTTCTCTGGCTAAGCAACCGATCGAAGCTCATGAGGCCTAGATGGGAAAACTGGGTGACTTTTGATGTTGTAGACTTATTATAACTCTTTTCTTTCCTTGCTATGATTGTTCCGTTTGTTTGGTTGTTCCCTAGTTTCTTGTTGGCTCTTTATATATATATATAGGGGATGGATCATGAGAAAACTAGTTTAAATGAGAAAACCAAAAAACCCTAAAAAAAACCTAAAAACATACCAATTTTTTTTTTGTTTTTACAATTTTTTATAAAAATCGCTACTTTTTATGTATGGAAAAAAATTGTTTTTTTTTTTTTTTGGTTGTACTGCACATGTGCACTAATACATAAAGCTTAAACCACTTAACCCAACCCCCCACCGACACCCCCCAAAAACCTAAACCCCCCACCCCCACCCCCCCCCAAAAAACCTAAATTCACCCTCCCACCAAAAGCCTAACCCCCCCCCCCACCCCCCACCCCCCAAAAACCTAAACCCCCCCACCCCCCACCCTCCCGAAAACCTAAAACTAAACCCTAAACATAAACCCGAAAAAAACCTAAACCCCCCCCACCCCCACCCCCCAAAAACCAAAACCCCCCACCCCCACCCCCCAAAAACCTAAATTCACCCTCCCACCAAAAGCCTAACCCCCCACCCCCCAAAAACCTAAACCTCTCACCCCCACCCTCCCGAAAACCTAAAACTAAACCCTAAACATAAAACCGAAAAAAACCTAAACCCCCCACCCCCCAAAAACCTAAACCCCCCCTCCCCCCCCCCCCCCCACACCCAAAAACCTAATCCTAATCCTAAACCTCCAAAAAAACTAACCCTAAAAGCTAAACTAGACTCAAAAAGCTAATTTTAAGCATGTAATGCAATTGTAGTACATGTTATATTGCACATGTGCACTACTATAATAATAGTATTGAAAACAAGACGACACCATAAATCTTTTTTTATGTCATAAAAAATATGCTCGAATATACTTGAATGAAAGATACAAAAATTTGTGATCTTATGGTACCATTTTTGTTTTAAAATGATAACGTATGGAGAAATGGAAAATGTTTGAAAAGTTATATATTTTTTTTTCCAATTTTACCCCTCCTTCATTAAAAGTCCCCCCCTCCTTCATTAAAAGTCTCCCCCCTCCTTTTTAGTGCTTTTTTGGTTAGTTTTTTTGTTTTCTCATTTATATCTAGTTTTCTCATGATCCTCTCCCTATATATATATATAGGGTCAGGATTTAGAGAAAACGGTGGAAAGTGTGAGAATGATGAGAACGCTTATGGATCGTCCGATCAAAACAATCTATGGACTAGATTGGCGCGGTGGCGTTTTCGTAAATAACATCAATTTTATTACGTGGACGCGCTTCATTAAGGATAAAAGCGTCTTTTGACTACTCCAAACAAAATGCCATCTCATGAAAATAAAACGCCAAACAAAAATCAAACACCATTCTAACTAAAAACGCCATTAGATATAAAAAGCCAAACTTAATTATAGTAAAATCCCGCCTAAAAAAACCGCCAAAAAATCCTATATATACAACAACTCAGACCTTCAATTAAAAACACACACAAAACCCCAAACGCCATATTTAATATATACCATTCGTCTGATAAACGCAAGAAAACCCAAACATCAAATATCTTCTAACCCAAAACATTTAATAGAAATTCAGTTCGTTTGTCTGTAAGCTTTCGCTCAATGTAATGGACAAAATCATTAAGTAAATATATTGTCCATTTCATTGAATAAAATCTTATTGACCTATCCTCAATTTCCATCCAATTTATAACGCCAAAACATACAAAAACATTACTGAGGTTTGTTGTCAATAAAGTTTAGCTGTATGGGGTGGACAACATTATCAGTTATCTTTCTTGACTGAGAATTAACAATGTTGTCCATCACCATACAGCAACACTTTATTGATTTTAGCATGATCAAATTTAAAGTTTTAAGATGGTTTATTTAGTGGCGTTCTTTTTCTCGGTAAAACGCCAAAAAAGATAACATTTTGGCTGAAAGGGTGTAAAGTCAATAACATTTTGCTGCATGAGATGGACAAATATTATAGAAAAAGAGGCTGATTTCAGACTTTGTGCTTCCACACGGTGACAAAAAAACTACTTCAAAAAACAAAAATAAAAAAATCATACGAAAGTCGAAACAGTCAGTGAAGATGCTTCAAAAGAAGAAAGAGACGGGTGACAGTGAATATTTGGAAGATCAATATTTATTTTGTTTAACTTTCTTTTTCAGTTGATTGTTATATAATAACAACGCCATATCTAATAAAAACGCCAAAAAGCCAAATGCTTGTCAAAACGCCAACATGCCATAAAACGCCACAAAAATTACCAAACCATAATAAAATTACTTTGGACTAGTATTATAAAAAACTAAAAAAAATAAAATAAAATAAATAAAAAACAAACTTGAAAATGTAACTAGAAACAGTAACTACAAATCAGTAATACTGAAGATAGGGGAAATTTATTATATTAGAATCTAAAACGCCAAACTTAAAAGATGGGACGTGCTACAGACTTAAGAGATAAAGCTTATCAAAAACAATAATTACAAACAGTAACTGAAAAGACGAATACTTTATTATAATAATGCACCGCCTAACTTAGGCGCCAAAAAGACATCCTATAAAATGATACGTCTCAGCAACTTCCATTTGATCAAACCAAAAAAACAAACGCCAATACTACTAAATACCACTCACTGTAAAACGCCAAAAAAAAAAATCAAAGATGGCTAATATGCTTTCTTGGATATTCAGTATTGTTCTTCGTGAAGTTTCACTGAATGAATTGTTAGCAGAGGGGAGTAACTCAGTAAGATTTTGCTGCATGAGATGGACAAAAATTCAAGAAAAAGATACTGATGCCAATTATATGGCACTTTGTATTTTTTGTTCTTGAAGAAGGCTTGGATGAGGAGAAGAGATCAATGACACTGAAGAGTGGGATGATTATAAAGATGAAGATCAAGAGAAAGAAAAAGTGAAAAACCCACTCACACGTAATAGATCTATGTCCCCAAACATCCACAAAAAAGGCCACTTCAACAGACGAGCAGGCAAAATAATCAAACATATGGGTTTGTTAAGTTTTACATAAAACGCCATATATTTGGTGACAGTTCTTGTACTATTAAAGAAAGAGAGACTGATGACAGTGAAGATTGTGAGGAGAGATCCGATTAGGATTTTTAATTTATTTTCTTCGCTTGTATTTTTTTTTCCTGTGGTTGAAATATAATCTAACAATTGTAAAACGTCAAGATACCACAAACGCCAAAATGTATATAAAAAATAATTGAACAATGGGCCATCTTGTTTAAAACGCCTTGAAAAACGTCATTCAGATAGATTTCCTAACCCCCTGGGTTCCAATGGCATACGATTTGAATAAACGCCATAAACGCCAAAATGTTAATACAATGAAACCATTAAACGCCATTAATTATTGAATTTGGTTAACGCCAAAAATCGTAAACTCCAAAAATTAAAACAATAATGGGAAAAAGCGGAACTGGAAAAGCAGAAGATGAAAGGACAAAAAAGTCCCTCCGCCCTTCTCTATGCCGCGTGACACGTGTTGGGCCAGGATGCGTTCTCACCATTCTCACACTTTTGAGCGTTTTCTCCTGATCCCGTTTCTATATATATATATATAGAAACGGGATCAGGAGGGAACGGTGAAAAGTGTGAGAACGGTGAGAACGGATCCTGGCCCAACACGTGGCAGGGAGCACTAATTGTTATGCGGGGGTACGATTGTCATTGTCCACTTCCCGCTAAACAATGGTGTTATGATTCCTTTGCCCAAAAAAAATAAATATAAATGGCGTTTTCATCTTTATGCTAGTTTTACATGGCGTTTTTTTTAAGTTTACTTTTTACGAGTGGCGTTTATGTTTTAATGGCGTTTTCATCTTTATGCTAGTTTTACATGGCGTTTTTTTTTAAGTATTTTTTATATGAATGGCGTTTATGTTTTAATGGCGTTTTCATCTTTATGCTAGTTTTACATGGCTTTTTTTTTTAAAAAGTATTTTTTTAACATTTACCTTTTTGCCCTTATGGAAGCGCGCCACACTAATAAAAGTGATGTTATTTACGAAAACGTCACCGCGTCATGTAGTCCATAGATTGTTTTGATCTGATGGTCCATAATCGTTCTCACCGTTCTCACACTATCACTCGTTCTCTCTAAATCCTGGCCCTATATATATATATATATATATATATATATATATATATATATATATATGAGGTTCATGAGTGAACAACATCCTTGTTTGTGAACTGTGTGAACCAATCTCAACCATTGGTTTTATTACTTGAGAAAAAGGGCAAGATTGTAATTATACAATTTATTTTTTATGTTAAATTCGTTTCCATAAATCACTGGTAGTTACAATTCCTATTTCTTAGGAGATTTTACATGATCTTCTTTGATTATATTCAAATTCTATCATATATTAGTCAAATAATTTCGAATTCAATCGCTGCTAATAGTTTAATTTTTTGTATCAAATCACGACATTAATCATGGAGGATGCTCATAGTAGTGACGTTAATAAACAAGACCCAATACAACAAGATGACTTGAATACAGTTTTTTACACAACCATGGATCGTCCAGGGTTAGTATTTTTATCTGTTTTGTTCGGTAGTCTACGGAATCGTCCAGGTTTTATTTTGATCAGTTTCTTTATTTCAATCGCCCAGTTCTTTGTGATCAGTTTCCGGTTCATGGCATTTAATGATTTTCATTCCGTTTGTTGGTTTATGTTTTGATTGTTAACGTGTATTCAGTTTTTATAGAATTCATGAATGAGATATTGGATGACTTGTTTACAGATATATTGGAGTAACTTAATATTTTAGGTTAAGATAACAGTTGGATGTACACATATGTACTGATCATTCTAGAATATTTTAGAATGACTTGTTTACAGATATATTGGAGTAACTGAATATTTTAGGTTAAGATAACAATTGCATGTACACATATGTACTGATCATTCCTGTTACCACATATCTTATTGATTTCACTATTTATTATTTTTTGTGTAATACAATAACTGATTTGTTATGTTGGGGTTACTGAAAGCATGTAATTTTTTTGCTGCCAGCTTTTTTTATGATATACTAATTTGTATAACAAACTTCATGAAGCTTAATTAATTATACTTGCTTGTTCTATTAATGATCAGAGTCAGTTGCTAGCAACGTATACGAAACACCTAACTGCGGTAGGTATGTCAGTTGTTCCGCCCGGTTTCAAACCCTTTGTCAATGTGAGATTTAGTTCGATGGAAGCTGCAATTGCAATGTATGAGGAATATGCACAACTAGCAGGTTTTTGTACACGGTTGGGTACTTCTAAGAAAGAAAAAATCGGCGACAAAAAAATAACAAATCTGCGATATGTCTTGTGTTCTAGAGCCAACAAACCTAAAGGCACCGATGGTCAACCATCTGAGGTTGATAATATTTCCCCCAAACGATGCTCAAACATAAAAGTTACAGACTGTAAAGCCTGTGTAAAATTTAAACGTCTGAAAAATACCGATGAGGTTGAATTATACGACTGGGTAGAACAACACAACCATGGGTTTACGTCTCCTGAAAATCTTGATTTATTACTAAAGAAGAGGAAGCTTGATTTTTCCACTAAAGAGTTTATAGCAAAATGTCGTAATGCTAACATTGGTCCCACGAAATCCCACAAACTTCAGGTGGTCATAAAAGGTGGCCATCATAACATACAGGGCACGGTTATGGACTATAAAAATTGTGGGAGAGATATTCGAGATTTCATCGGCGAAAGAGACGCCCAAATGTTAGTTGACAAAATGAACGCAAGATGCAAGAATAAAGAAAATTATACTTTCGATACCCGGATTGTTGATACGGAACTCCAGTTGCTATTTTAGTGTGATAGTGTTTCGAAAATGAATTATGAAGCATTTGGGGATATTTTGGCTTTTGATGCAACGTACCACACGAATATGTAAGTTATAAATTCACATATTCTAGCACTTTAGTTAATTACATTGGTTTTTTATAAATTAATTTTTTTACTGGTACGATATGGTTTTTGTTTCATTCACTGGCGTTGATCATCACAAAAAATGCTCGATTTTTGGTGTTGGCTTGCTTCATAACGAGACAATCGATTCATACACATGGCTTCTACAAAAATTTCTTCAAGCTCATAACGGCAGGCAACCTCTTTTGGTACTAACCGATCAAGAATGTGCCATGAAACAAGTAGTTAGCAACGTGTTCGACAAGTCGCATCATAGACTATGTATGTGGCATATAGTTCAAAAGATACCATCTAAGGTATTTATTTCCAAACTTTTTGATTATAAGCTATTTGTACAGTTGTGTACAAGTAGTATCATACACTGGCGTTCATTTGATGCTTACTTTTTATTTGTCCTTATACGTGTGTGTAACCTAACTTTGATACCTTTTTCATTTTTTTACAAAATACAGATCAAGGGAGACAACTTGACAAATATCGAAATAAAAGAGAAGTTTCACAAGCTTGTTTGGAACGTCTATATCAAACCTGAAACATTTGAGAAAAGGTGGAATTTATTGATCGCCGAATATGGGTTAGAGTCCCATAAATGGTTGACAGAGATGTTTTCAATTCGGGAGCAATGGATTCCAAGAAACTTTCGCGAAATACCCATGTGCACTTTAATGAAAACGACATCTAGATGCGAAAGTGCAAACAATATGTTTAAAGCAGACTCGAGCGCCCATAATACATTGGTTCAATTCATGTTGTGTTATGATACATCCATTGATGGGTTAAGAAACAAGCAACGGGAACTTTGTAATCATACTGAGACCACCAACCCATAAAAATACAAAACAAGCTGCAGGATTGAACATCATGCAAACGTCATTTACACAAGGAAAATTTTCTACGAGGTTCAAAAGGAAATTTTCAAGGGTACAGAATATAGCTACATTACGGAACGGTCCCTGGTAGATGGCGTTCATTGTTTTACAGTTGCTCATCTAGATCACGAAAAGGAAGTTGTTAACGAGTTCAAGGTTAGCCAACTATCACTAGTTACTAATATGATTACCTAATTCTATATTTAGCTTTTTTTTATCAGTGTGTATATTTTACTGTACACCAGTGTTTATTATTTAATCCATTCATACTAACCAGCTTCTCAACCACTTTTATTAGGTGACCTTTAACAAGGAAGACATGTCGGTTTCTTGTGTTTGCAATGGTTTCACTCGAGATGGATTTCTATGCCGCCATGTGTTTTGTGTCTTCAGAAGTCATAATATTCAAGAGATCCCAGCCAGATACATTCATCCGAGATGGAGACGAAATGCTCTTCCGAGTATTGTCCATAGTATGGACAACAGGTTATCCATAGACCAATCTAGGAGTGCAGTATTATGGTGCAGATTCTTAGATAACATGGACATATGTAGAGATCGCGTGCGGGGTAACATTGATAAACTGGAGGAACTAGACTCACATATTCAGGCACTTAAACATAAGATTTTCGCTGAAGTTCCATATGATCCAGAAATAAATAAAAAGGGTGTAGCAATTCAGGAAATTATTGCCCACACTGAACCGGACGAGATCTCGTGTACGGCACCAAAGAAAATACGTAACAAGGGTTGTGGGAAGCACAAAAGACCGATTGGTCCACGAGAAAAAGCAATAAAATTGTCAAGAAGCCACGAAGGATATGTAATTATTGCGGAAAACGAGTTAGAAAACACGATAAAAGGAATTGCCCTTTAAAAAAGGGAAGCCAACTAAGGATGACTCATCTACAGATGAGGACGATGAGGAAGACGAAGATGAGGAAGACATGGAGATAGAATCGGACGAATCGAATAGGGAGGGCGACGCTAGCGATTTTTAGTATATTCATCCAAAGAAACTACCTTTTTAAACTTCTTTTTCGTTAAATTTGATGATTTAAACACTTACATTGGTGATTGTTTTAAATGATTTGTTATTGTCTATGTTTATCTTTTTTTATTTAAGTTTGTATTTGTTTTACAATGCTTTTCTAATTATCTCAGTAACAACTCCTATTACGTCAGCGTATTTCTGAATAAAAACCTTCTGAACCTAAAGCATTACACCTACTTTTATACATCAGTATTTTAACTAAGCAGTATTTGATAACCAATGATATTGTTACTTAACCAATGCATTACACCTGTGTACAAAGTTTACTTTTTCTACGTACTTACACATATAGCGTATTTCATTTAACACCCTTCTGTTAGTTTTATACAAACAAAGTGAACATACAAAATCTCCAAGCCTTAATCACGTACATGTGTGTATATTCATACACCGACCTCCAACAACTAACGTGCCAGAAAGCAGTTTCATTAAGCCTACATATACACTAGTGTTTTTACATATGTTACATATGTGTACTTAACGCTTATACATTTTCTGTTTTGAAGTATATATGCGTTGTCAATCTCCTAACAATGGATTAAACCAAAAAATACCATGTCCATACACAAAAAAAGTTTACCACGATTGTCGCAAACAACGCAGCTGAAATTCAAAACAACCGTAAATCAAAATCAGTTTCACTACCAAGTTCCTTCAGTTAACATTAACATCCAAAATGTTTTCAACCTGAAACCCTTCGGCCAAGTTCCATGCGACGGCTTCACCAATTACTTCATCGAGCCGCTTGTTTGCATCGGAACAAACAATCTTGCAAGCATACTTTTTCCTTAATCTTGTAGCCATTATAATCATTTATATTATATAGATCAAAATATATTAATAACATATTAATAATTAGTTGGTAATTGTTGATGGACCATGTTACCCTTATTAACTAATTAGGTTTCCTTTTGGGTGTGTATATATAAGGAGATTATTAGAGAGTTTAAGGGTTAGACAATTACATAATTCACACAACCCTAATAACATCAAGAATCGGCTCTCTCTCCTAACCGAATCCTTCCCTTGTTTCGGTTCATCACCATCAAAACATTACACCCTAAGGAGGAACCAGATCATCCTGACAAGTATGTCAAACTCAATGGTTGCATCTCTGACTGGATTCTCTGATGGCCTATCTGCTGTAACAGGTATGTTATTCATGTTTTCCATTATGTTTAAACAGAACTGATCAACATGTGGTATCAGAGCATATGTTGATAAATCAGTTCTATTTTCGTATCCATTATTCTGGGATCAAAATCTGGAAAGCAGAATTTTGAAAGTCTAATAAAATCACGGCTCGTTTCGATTCTTATTGTGCCGAAATCACTGTTTGAGAAAAAGGGTGGTTAATCATGTCACTCGAAATCACTATGGGTGAATTTAATGTCCGAAATCTGTTAATAGAAGTCTTAAATTTAAGGTTTCGGATCCCAGAATTATGTTTTAATTTTCTAGGGTTCATCATTTGTTCTAAGGAAAACTCGAAAATTCCTTAAGTTTTGGAATATAATTTGGATTAGTGGATGTTTTTACTGTTTTGATCTGAATTACATCTCTTAAAATTTCGGAAACTGTTAAAGGATAATCAGATTATAATTTTGAAATCTTTGATAAGTTTAGATCAACAATAAAACAGGAAACATTATCCCACAATCCCTAAAATTTCGAGCTTTCAGTTATTTTCACAACAACAGCTGTTAACAGGAGTTTCGAGATCATTTTTTTAAGGACCCGAGACCAAGATCTCGACTCGAGACTACAAGGTCTCGACTCGAAATCATAAGGGTTCTCAAATCTTTATAACTCGAGACAATGGTTTCGACTCGAGACCACTGAGGTTTCGACTGAGGGTTTTAAACCTTCACAACTCGAGACCATAAGGTTGCGACTCGAGACCATAAGGTTACAACTCGAGACCATAAGGTTGCGACTCGAGACCATAAGGCTACAACTCGAGACCAAGGTTGCGACTCGAGACCTCATAACTGACTCGAGATCTTATAACTCAGTCGAGACCTGACTCGAGACCTCACTCGAACCACGTTTCTTTGCCACCTCATATGTCTGATACTTTGAGCTTCAGTATCTTTCCAAATCCCATTTTACGAACCACGTTTCTCTGCCACCTCGTCAAGATACCAACAGCTTCGAACAATTTGTTCGGAGAGGGACGCGTCCTTATCGACGGTAACTCTTTGCAACGCTTCGCCCTCGCACGTTTCTTGCTGTTACTTTTTCCTTTTTTGGTGGTTCTTGCTTGCTTCCTTTTTTTGAACTTGAAAATCTGGTCAACCGCATTCATCTCACAATCTTCCTCGTAATCTAGAAAATTATCAGAACCGATAACATCGTATTATAACAACTTTTGTATACATAGAACAATACAAACAATACCTCCTTTCACGTCTTCTTCTTGGTTGGCCTCGCGTTCCGCGTCAGACGTCTTCATCATCTTATTCCCACGACCCTCGGTACCTACATCAAAATCTAATCAAAACACATTTTCTCGTTGTTGTATACACAGACAATCTTGATAACTGTTGCGTACATATGTCATAATTTCACTTACCTCTACCAAGTTTTTCCTTCCCATTTCGGTATGTGTGTTCATCATTAAGTTTGTTACTATCACAAACTTTGTTAGTTGTTTCCGTCTTGCACCCCTCATCGTTTCCTGAAAAATAATCCACAACCATTAGGACACTAAATACAACTTCGGGCGCAGACGCACTAATTGGTTACATTCATAAATATCAATGCATATATGTTATACCTTCCTGGATAATGGAGAACGGCACAAGAACCGCTTGAAATGATTGACTACTCGGCAGCCTACATGCTTGTCGTTTTCTCCTCTTTCCCAAAACTGTTTCATTTATACGCCCAACCAATTAGTACACATAATAAACAACGGTTACACAAGCACTTTCACACGTTATGACAGTTAAAAAAATAATCTACCTGTGTTATTATTAACGTCTTTTGTTGTCTTCTTTTCACCGTCAGGACTAGCACACACATTCGCTACTTCCGTCCCCGACCCTTTCTCATGTCTTTTAACATCAGCCATCTCAATACTTGTTTCAAAACATAAACCTTAAAACACAATAACATAGGGGCATACAAACAATGTGTTATTATATACATAAATGTGTCTAACATACTAAACTCGTGTATCTTATATTCATTTTTTCCTTTACATGCTTATATTCATTTTTTCCTTTACATGCACAGTGACTACTGTTTTTTAATCTAAATCCCCCATACACTACACTGATGTATATCTTTTCGATAACAACTACCAACTATGTTACAGACCATACAAATGCACATAAACTTGAAAAAACACATTTACACAGACATCAAATTGGTGTACACATTAAAACATGAAAATACACATGTGTACTTCAGTTTTTTACTCATGTTTAAAACAAGATGACTATAACTTCTGTACATACAATACACAAGTGTACACGAATAACATTACACCAAAATATGAAGAAAACAAGCAACCTACAACCCATGGCTACACTTAGGATTTCCGGAAACATAGAGCACCGTAGAACATCAGATTCCCAAACCACATTCCGACGAAACAAGGTACTCATGTCATCAAATGAAAACTCAGCCAAAACACATACTCATACCATCGTCCTTTGATTAAACATCTAACACAACTACAGATTGATTCCATACGCTCGGATTGAACAAACCCTAACTTTTCGATTCTCTAAAAATAAAAGAATTAACACTGATATACATCAAGAATCAATGTAGTGAACATAAACTTACCGTTGTTAAGCTTCTGTTCTCTACCGTCGCCGGAATGCTTCTCCATCGCCAATGTTTTAATCGCCGGTTGGGGGGGGTGTAGACGAGTGAGATTATTCTGATTACTAGCTAGCTTCAAGGAGAGTTTGTTTGAGTGGAATAGATAGCAATGATTACGGGAAGAAAAAGATTTCACACAATCAAATCACAAAAATACGTTACTAGTTTCCCATAATTAAAAAAGGTGTACTTTGACAATAATATCCCTACTATTTAATTATACCTATAACATTGTAATAAATAATTACTAAATTGGAATTAAAATCCAATCTCAAGATCTAACAAACCAATGGCCAGGATTTGTTCACTTTGTTCACAACTTACTCCTTGTTCACTCTAGAACCCTAACATCAAATAAATCTAACACTTTTGAACTTGTGAGAAAGTCTCAGCACAATTTTAAAATATAGTTCTTGATTTACTATAATAAAACAACACAAAATTATATATATTAAATAAATAAAAGAACCCAAGTTAATATTTTGAGTAAATACAAAAATCGTCATATACGTATGTCACTTATTGCAAACTGTGTCCTTTGTCTTCAATAATTACAGAAAACGTACTCGATGTTTGCAAACCTTTGCAAGTTATGTCCTTTAGCCCTAACTCAGTTAATTTTTTGTGGTTAAATATGACCAAATGGACCCACATGAGGGTATTTTTGTGGTTAAATCTAACCAAATGGACCCCACATGAGGGTAAAATGACCAAAATACCCTCATGTGGGTTCCATTTGATCAGATTTAACCACAAAAAATTAACTGAGTTAGGGCTAATGGGCATAACTTGCAAGAGTTTGCAAACAGCGAGTACGTTTTCTGTAATTATGGAAGACAAATGACACAGTTTGCAATAAGTGACATACATAAAGGACGATTTTTGTAACAAGTCCTTTATGTATGTCACTTTGATATTTTGAATCTTACCTTAGAATGATGTTCTTGTTCTTAATATCAATGGAGGCTTAAAGATTTTTAGTGTGTGGGTTCTAGGGTTCATGAAGAGAGAGGGGCTGATTAATTTTGTGGATTGGGGGGGGGGGGGTAGGGTTAAGAGAGCAAATCAAAGAGATTTGAAATTTTATTATCAAGATATTAGGGAGATTTGTTTGCAAAACAATCAAGGGGTTATTTAAGAGGGGTCCAAGTTGAATTCATAGCGGGTCATCGAAGGGTTCGGCTAGATCACGGGGTTCATGGGTTGGGTTCATTTGTTGATTCGTTTAAAAGACTAAAGCATTATGCATTAAAGATAATGATGACATTTTCCTCAAACGATATGAACTTAACCCTTAATTCCCAGCTTTTCAATAATAATAATAATTAATAGTATTCCTCTTCTTGTTATTAGATGATTAAGTATATAATTAACTGAGTATGCCTAAGTTCCTTAATTGTGCAAATAGTGTTACATATGTAACGTTAGTCTTTAGTTTTGAAACCAAAGCTTCTATTTATGAAAAGTTTCATCGATTTTGAATATCATTAGATAATAATAAACGCACTCATGTGGGGGTCATTTGGTAAGATTTAACCACAAAAAATAAACTGAGTTAGGGCTAAAGGACATAACTTGCAAGGGTTTGCAAACATCGAGTACGTTTTCTGTAATTATTGAAGACAAAGGACACAGTTTGCAATAACTGACATACATAAAGAACGATTTTTGTAATTTACTCTAATAGTTTTGCATGCTGTGAAATTACAGAAACTAATATTTAGTTGGTTCTTTTGCTAATTTAATATTAAAAAACACACTACTTAACGTTCTTGGCATATTTTTTTAATTTTTAAGCCTAGAATTCATTGTATTGTGTCTTAAATTGCTATGTTTGGTGTTTTTCTTCCCAAAAGAACCCAAAAAATTATGTCTAACTCCAAAACGTGAAGCCTACATGTCAATTCTTATGTCTTCTCACACTTCTCACGAAAAAGGTCTTTTTTTACAGGATCCTAAGACTATATATATATATATATAGGATTAGGTTCATTTGTGAACAACATCTTGAGAGTGAATTATGTGAACTAATTTTGGCCCTTGATTATTTTTTAGATTAAAAATGTAAGATTGATATTAGCCAAGTACTTTTAATTAAAATCCCTTAATTTTCACACCTCTTAACTCTCTATCTCTCTCATTTTTAATTATTTATCTATTATTTTAATTATAAGAGATTGAAGGGCTAATGTCTTTTTAAATAAACTATTATGTTCTTTCTAAATTAAATATTAAACTTAATTAAATTATGTTTTTAACATATGTGTATACATGTCAGTATATACAAGACTTACACACTTGTGTATTATTACATCTTGTTCCCACGGGTCGGTATAAACCAGATTTATACACATGTGTATTATTCAAGTACATATGTGTATACAGGTCGGTATATACCAGACGTATAAACCTGTGTATTATTCAAGTACATAGTGTATACAGGTTGGTATATACCAGACTTATACACCAATGTATTATTACATCTTGTTTCCACTATGCATATTTTCATCAAACATTGAACTAATATATATATATATATATATATATATATATATATGGGACCGCTAAAATGAAAACCACCTCCAGTTGTAAGAACCGAGAGAACCACTTTCTGGCCATTAGATCTTCAAGATCAATGGATGAGATTAAAAGTAACTAAAAATAATATTAAATGTTTTTTGTCTTATTATTTCTTTAATATTTTAATCCAAAAGAGTAATTTAGTAAAATAACTCTATTTTGTCTTTTTGTCTTTATTGTTTTTTATTAGTTTTTTCTATTATTATATCACTTTTTATTTTTTAAACATAATTTTTTTATTTAAATCATTTTTAAATTCATATTTTTTTAAAAGATTTTTTATACTTTTTACAATTTATGTTTTACGTTAAACGTTTTACGTTTTACGTTTTTTTAATGCGCCGTTTTTACGCCGGGCTTTTTCAAGTGTCGTTTTTTAACGCGCAATTTTTTACACGCCGTTTTTTACGCGTCGTTTTTTTTAACGCGCCGTTTTTTCAAGCGTCGTTTTTTTAACACGCCGATTTTTACACTTTTTACGTTTTTACGTTTTACGTAAAACTTTTTACGTTTTACGTTTTACGTTAAAAAGTTTACGATTTAACTTTTTTTTTTACAAAAACTTCTTTACGCAAAAAACGAACGCACCCAGAAATCGCAAACTCGGGAGATGTCTCAGATATATCGTTATCATCATCGACTAGGGGGGGAAAATAAAAAACCAACAACATCAAAACAAAAGTGTATCTCGAAAAAAAACGGGGTTTGGCTCAGATTATCTGATAATCAAAAGCCTGCAAAAGTGGGGTTGTAGGTTCAAAAAACCTGCCCTCCGTCGTCCTTGCCGCGCCATCGTCATCAGAATCAACGTTTTTTTTATTTTTTTTTTTGCATCATCGCCACCCAATCGACCATATCAAAACCTACAAATTCAAAAGAACACAAATCAAAACCCGCGAAACCCACCGCCACACCACCAAACCCACTGCCACACCACCACACCCACCAAACCCACCGCCACACCACCACACCCACCGCACATCGGAGCCGTCGGCCTCAAAACCCAACATCGGAGCCATCGACATCAACCACTGCCACACCACCAAAACCACTGCCACACCACCAAACCCACTGCCACACCACCACCACTACACCCACCACCACACCTCCGTTGCAACATAATAAACCCACCGAAACCCGAGCCGCTACTCTAACCTACAACCCCAAAATTACTTGTTTTAGAACATCTCTATACGAAAAAACAAACCCTTTTACCACTATTTTTCACTGCCCCTCTACAAGGGAAATGAATCAATCCCAAACAAAAATCATAATAGTCTGACTAATTTGAACTAAGTTGAAGCTCCTGACCCATATTTACACTCCAACATCTTTTTCAATAACAAACTCAATACCCACATAACAATCTTCAAAAAATTCAGTTAAATAAAACTAATCATCTTCATTTAACAACTTAAAAATAAAAACTTTCATACCTGGATTCACGAGTCAACTGAAATTTAATAGAAACTATGAACTTGGGTGTTAATCGGAGCCCCTCGGTGGTCGGCCGGTAGTGGTGTAACAGAGAGGTGAGTTAGGTGGTTGCCATGATGGAGGTTAATCGGAGATGGTCGGTGGTAGGTGGTAGTCGGTGGGTTTATGTGACCGGTGGTGGGTACGGCGGCGAGGTGATCGGAAATCAGAGGTGTCGGCGGTAATGGAGAAGGAGGTGGGAGAAGGGATAATTGGTGGTGGTCAGTCGGGGTGGGTATGGTCATCATCATCATCGACCAACCACCATAATCTTCACAGTTGGGTGGCCGGTATAAGGCCGGTATGTGATTGTCGCTGGAAAACGAGGCCACAACGGTGGCCGGTATATGGTCGGCACTGGTTGCCCGCTCCTGGTCGCCGTTTTTGAAATAGTGAAGAAGTGAAGAAGATGGAGTGGTGGGTTAGCAGAAGCTTTACAATTAGAAAAAGTGAGGAGAGAAGAGAGAGACAACTAAAAAGAGGACAGAGACATTTCTGGGGTCATTTAATGAAGAGAGAGAGTGAGAGATTAGACATTTGGAGTAAAAGACCAAAACACCCTTTTAGTTGGCATAATCTGTGTCACACCCCAACCGATGGCGGAATCATCGGGGCGCGGCACTAGGCGAATCAGATTGCTCAAGAGAATCCATAACAACTATATTGCGATAATATTTAATACATTCGTTATCCCATACTAACAAATAATACAATCACATAAGTTATCACAGATTTCTTGTCCTCTCAAACAATACAAATCCGACAACCTAGATTTTAGTTGAGTTTCTAGACCTCCTAGCTTGATTTGATATAGTCTGTGATCTAACCTGCAACATACGTTAAAAGATTTGTCAATACAAAAAGTATTGGCGAGTATACAGGTTTGATATGTAGCGTAATAGATTAAAACGTGTAGCGAATTTCCACATGCATAAACGTAACACACGACATATATACTTACGAAGCTAATACTACCAACTAAGTCCTCGATGCTCGAATATGCGATGGCAAACTAGACCCCGTCGGGCGCAATAGTACTATACTAGTCATGGTGGGACGTCGCGAGTATAAGCCCTAGCACATATGCAACTAGCATCACGTATATCTATGCATAACAGTTATTCGCAAGTGATAATTCGATTGATTAAATAATTCATTTGATAAGTTCGATTTGCTAGAAACGTATGTTACACCCCAAATCACGATTAAAAAGGGTTCAAGTATACTCACAATGCGTATATAGCGGGGATGCAACTTGATTGGGTCGGTTGCGAGTACGTCTGCGTTAATCATTGAAGAATAGAGTAAACAATGTACGGTTAAGCGAGAATAGCCTTGAAAAGTCATTTATTTGGTCGGATGGTGCTCATCCGTCCGGATGACATGTGATCCGTGCGGATGACACGTCTGTTTCGCATTCTGAACACTGTTTTTGAGTGTTTATCGGAAGGAATACGTGCGGAGTTACCGGGACAGTGTAATTTCGCACTAACACTTGAAATTCCATCAGTTCCGACCCGCTCTAACGGTCAGGAATCACCCTGCTCCATCAGAACTGGCCGTTCTTGACGGTTTCTCCGGTTTAGCTCGAAATCGCACAGTTCCTTGGTTGAATACATAGATTTAGGTGAGATTCGTTACCAAAATATATGGAAATCACTCAGATCTGAGGCGCTTATGGTGGGATGAGGTCACAACTTGAAGTTCATATGAACTCTTGGTGACATCACCTTAAAACACCTCAAAATCAATAGATTTCACGGTTAAAAATTGAGTTTTAAAAGATAGAATGATGTAGAATTGAGTGTAGATCGTAGAAGTATAAGCTTTAGGTTGAAATCTTACCGGAATCGCGAGGAATCGAGAGAAAAGGGTCCTAGAGCGTGTTTGGTCGAGTGGGAGCTGTCACATCACTGTTAGAGTAATGTGACTTGCTATTTATAGGCAACAGAGGGCTGAAGTGGATTTTGGGTCGGATGGCCCATCTGTCCGGATGGCCCATCCGTCCGGATGGCTATCCGTCCGGATGGCCACTCCGACGCGATGGATTTCTCCATTTTTGAGCGTTGTGATCGACTTTGAAGTGCGTGCTTTTTATATTATTATATATACCTATAGATATCACTAGGGGTCGTATTTACGTATCCATAATCCACAGTTTCGATAATTACAGTCGGTTTTCGTTTCGAGTATGCGATTATTAGCGACGTTTCGCGACCATCAAGGAGGGTAGTATAGGTCCTTTCTTGATGTCATCGTGCACGTTATTGTGTTTTGTGCCACAAAGACTAACGGGGTACCATTTACTCGTATTGTCATCATCGTCACGACGGCTGGAGCTATAGCACTCATCCGAGAGTCTTTGTTAGCGTTAATTGTCTACGTTTCGACACACCACGGCCACTGAGGAGGGTAGAATAGGTCGTCACCCAATGTCATCGTGAGTGTTAGTGCTTGTGATTGGTGTAGTATAGTGATATTGTATTTTGAAAATATGCGATTATCCTTCGAATAGCGATGTATGCGATATAGTTACATTATGATCCGAATCTCTGGTGCTAGGCGTAACGAGTGTAGCGAGTAGTAACAACGCACGAACGTGCGGGTTGTTACAGTCTCCCCTGCTTTAGGAAATTTCATCCCGAAATTAATCCAACAGGTAGACTTTTGAGAGTTGTCCTCGTATAAGTAGCGATACAGCGAGTTAATTAACTGAGAGTCGACAAGCGAGAGCGTTTTGAGTAAGAGAGGTCGATTACGAGAGGCGACGTATTGACAAAAGTAGCATCCCGCGAGTTGGTGTTTCAAAAGTACCTCAGGTCGCGAAGAATCTGTAAGTTCGATGCGATTTAAATTTTAAAGAACTTGAAGGGTTTCTCATAACGTAGGGTTATAACTGGGTCGATTGTTAACCAACGTTGCAAGAAACGTTCTTTTTAACTATTTAAAAGAAATTTGGAAGGAAATCTTGAAAAATTTTCTTATGACGTAGGGTCAACTGAGTCGATGTTAACCAACGTTGCAAGAAAATTTAGGTTTTAAACATTTTAAGGATTTTTGAAAATGAGAACTAGGGTTACGGAAACTCTCCTATGACACGGGTTCAAGCTGAACTCGATGTTGAACCAACGTCTTAAGAAAGATTTCGTTTCGATATTGCAAAAGGTTTTTAGGAAAAATTTGGACTCATGAATGCTTCCCTCGGGCATGGAGTTAAGCTGAGTCGATGTTGACTCCCATTTTGTGAGGAATTTCACTTGTCCCATGGTTTTAATAAAATTTTTATATAAAAAAAATCAGTTTTAACCGTTTGAAAAAGACAATTTAGCATCGAGCCCCACTTGGCACCTTCCCACGGAAGTTCGTTAATATGATTAAAACATTTATATATAGGAAGTACCAGCGGCGTATCCACCATGTTTCTCCCATATTACTTTCATTTCGTGAGGCGGTGTCATGTGCGCCGATCATGACACGGGTAGAATTGCGTTTACTTGGCCCAATCGATAGAAAGTCGGACCGAGCATAGGATAGAATCGAATAGGTTAATCCGGCGAGTTGAATTGCGAACGTAGCTACAACAGCGTGCGGGAGTAGCCTGATGACACAAACATTTATGTGTCGTGAGGGTAGGCGTCGAGCAATAAGCGATAAGCGAATAGCGCGTTTTCGATTAGATTCCACTTTAAAACCACATGGCACGTTTCCACGAGAGTTTGCTAACATGGTGAAACACCACGTTTAACCAAGTTAGTTTTGCCTCGTGAAGCGATGTCACGCGTACTAACATCACACAGACTGTAACGAACACCAACGAGCGAATAAGCGGTAGACTATTCACGATAAGCGATGAACGATTAGGTGATTAGACGAATAACACAACCGCAACACTAGTAATTACGGCGACGATGATTGAGTCACGATAAGCGACGGTTGTTGCGTTGCAAACGATGGGGGTATGCGCGATTTATGCGGTTCGATTTGATTGATTGACACCACAGAGTTTACTAACATCGGGCCCCGCATGGCCTTTTTCCACGAAAACCCGCTGATATGACTAAAACACCTTGCTTTAGCTATATGAGCTCCATCTCGTGAAGCGAGGTCATGCGTGCTAACTTAACACGAATATCACGGATAACGGTACAGCGATAGATTGATACACAGCAAACGATATAGATTCACATAATAAGCGATAGAGATTGCGAGATACACATGATAAGCGATTGCGATTAGCCGAGTTTCATTTCGAATAAGCTTTACGTTACGTCGCGTCGCATCACGGCTATTGAGGAGGGTAGAATAGGTCCTCACTCAACAATATCGTGAGCGTTTATATACTTGATGAGATTCGTTGCAATAGACTTACGACCAGTCTTGCGTTGATGCAATTGTCCTACGAGGTAGACTCTCCAGAGTCCATCGATGAGGCGATTGCATTGCGTTTGCAGACTTACGACAAGTCTTGCGATGATGCGATTCAGTTGTTACGCCTTGTGATTGAGTGTAGTGTGTTGAAAATAATCACAATAGTATAATAGGTCTAATAACGTTCAACTCCACGTGGCACTTTCTTCACGGAACTTCGGTAGTATGATAAAGCACACCTTGCTTGACCCCTACTACTTAGATCCCGTGGTTTGGTGTCATACTTTGTCGTAACGCTTATGGCACCTTAGAATTCGCTACGATCTCTGTGCACTGACCCAAATAATCCCGTGTGCACCCGTGATTAGTCGTTCCTTGCACGTCTATCGTACCTCGTTCTAAGAGTGTAGTGAGGGTAAAACACATTATTTCGTGATATAGTATATAGTATGTGTGTGAATCTAGTCTAAGTGCGACGACTAGAGAGTGAAGGGAACACGAGAACGAGAGTTAGTGTTACACATAATGGCAGTATCGAATTATAGAGTAGGTTCAAAACTTGGAAATTAACGTCAAAAATTGTATCATTACAACCTTATCCTACGCTTGCTAGATGTTTGATGCTGAAGACTTTTGCTGGAGCTGTTGTTGTTGTACTCAGGTTCGCGGTTAGATGCGGCAGTTGCGGGTGAAGTGACTGTACCGGTTGCAGTTACTGCAATAGCAACAGTCAGCCCCAACTGGGTGATGATAGGTGCATGAGTAACACTGAGGATGAGCTCCAGTGTAAGCTCGTTTTGGAAACATCTGAACTGCTTGAAGAGGTTTCGGTTGCAGCAGTTCTGTTGTTGATGAGCTCGGGCTTGAAATCTTTCGTTTGCGGCTGGGTTTGTCGGTGTCTTGCGAAGAGGTGTCGTCGTTGGAGGATTCGTCTAAGGACTCATTTGCAGAATCTTTGGTCGAGTTGTCGGAAGATCCGTTGGAAAATTTGTTAGAAGAATCGGCAGCAGATTCGTCAGAAGAATCGTTAGCTGATTCGTCAGAAGAATCATTAGCAGATTCGTCAGAAGAATCGTCAGCAGATTCGTCAGAAGAATCGTCGGCAGATTCGTCAAGTGAATCGTCAACAGGATCGCCTGAAGAATTAGTGGCGATTGCTTGATAAGCTTGCTTGACAGGATTCTTTGAGAAAAACCCTTCCATGAGTCGTTTGTTGTTGATTTCCGCAGCGAAGCGGTAGGTTTCTTCGATGGTAGCAGGTCTTGCAGCTTCGACAAAATCACCCACACACTCAGGCAAGCCACGAATGTACTTCGCGATGGCCTTCTCTGGAGTGTTGACTTGACTTGGGCAGATTATGCTAAGCTGTTTGAACCTTGCGGTGTAGCCAGCGTTGTCACTTTCGACTTGCTTGATTTTCCAGTATTCGTCTTCCAGCTGCTGAATTTCATGAGGAGGACAGTATTCTTCCTTCATGAGCTCTTTCAGCTCATCCCAAGAGAGGGCGTAAGCTGCAGAGATTCCACATTTGTTACGTTCGGCGGTCCACCAATCGAGTGCTCGTGATTGAAATACTCCGGTAGCGCAAGTAGTACGGAAACTATCGGGACACCCACTTTGACGAAGGGTAACTTCGATAGAATCGAACCACTGGAGTAGCTGAGTCACACCTCCTTCACCCATGAATTCCATCGGGTCACAGGCTTTGAAGTGTTTGTAAAGAAAAGCAGATTGCGGCGCTTCCGTCTTGGAGTCTTTCGAGGCTCGAGAGTTGCTGAGAGAGTGCACTCGAGCGGCAATTTGAGGAATAAGCTTAACCACTTCCTTAGTCACAAGTGATGCAATCCTCTTATCGGCGCTTCGTTTGGCTCTTCTCCTAGCTAATCGTCTCGAGGTAGAGTTGTTGGAAGGCATCTAGACAGGAAGAAACTTGGAATGAGATTCGATCATAATGATTTTTGAGTTTTGCGATGCGATTGAGCGCGTTCAAAACTTGATGCGATAGTATATTAGTATGCGAATCACATAGGAGCCACATAGGAAACACGAAATTCCTAAGTTCTCACGCAATGACTTGTTTGTTTATACGTATATATATATTTATATAATTGAAATTTGTAATCATACCCATACAGGTCGATTTAGAATATGTGAGGACGCGTTGAGGTGAGAAAACGATAGCGAAGGCGATAGATTATGCACTAGTTTTGTTGCGAACATTCGGGTTTCGTTTTAGATTGCGATGGCTGTGCGATTTGTGCGTTTATAAAGCAGGGAGTGAAAATCGTTAAATCGAGAAATCGATAAAGCGTAAAGTTTCAAAACGTAAATAAGTTCCAACCGCTTGTAAGATCGGCGGATCGTATGATAGAGTGCCTTGGGTGTTTAGGCGTCGACTACCCAAGGTAACCCAACTATGTTCAACAAGTTCGTGCATGCGCGTTGACCTAGAAGACTCCATGCTTCCACTGGGATGCAGCTCATGGCATTCGTCTTTCTAGTCATCGCGTGGCTCGAGTTATCGTGATAGTCGAGTCCCTGGTGAGAGCTTTTTGAAAACCAGTTTAGGGAGTGGGACGGCTTATTAAGGTACGGGTTTCACCCCTGACTTAACAGTTTCGTTCCTAATTGTGGTTATGCTCTTCGAATAAATCCGTGAGTTCCTCTAGATTTCGAGATGGAGACTTTCGTCGAGATGTGGATGTCACTCCTAACTCGATGAAAGGTTCTCGTGCTAGAAAATTGCGCTGAGTGAGCAATCCTATCGAGAGTTCTTGGTTTTCACACCTGATCTCAACTGGATCACTCGGTTTTGTTATGCGAGTATTTCTGAAACATGTGTATTGTGTCAGCCTTAGGAAAGGCTAAGTAGTATTCCGGCCTTAGGAAAGGCTCCTTCGTGTGAAGCTGTAGTACGCGGTGTTCACACAAAGTGGTATCTTTTAGCAATTTCGAGCGAGAGTATCAAGTAGGCCCGAAACAAACCCTTCTGGGTTCGTACGAGTCGGCCTGTTGGTACTTAGACTATAGACTAGGTCAATTTCTAAGACATCAACCCGGACTAGGTCGAGTCTGGCCTAATTCCCTATAGTTATGGCTCTGATACCAATCTGTCACACCCCAACCGATGGCGGAATCATCGGGGCGCGGCACTAGGCAAACCGGATTGCTCAAGAGAATCCATAACAACTATATTGCGATAATATTTAATACATTCGTTATCCCATACTAACAAATAATACAATCATATAAGTTATCACAGATTTCTTGTCCTCTCGAACAATACAAATCCGACAACCTAGATTTTAGTTGAGTTTCTAAACCTCCTAGCTTGATTTGATATAGTCTGCGATCTAACCTGCAACATACGTTAAAAGATTTGTCAATACAAAAGTATTGGCGAGTATACAGGTTTGATATGTAGCGTAATAGATTAAAACGTGTAGCGAATTTCCACATGCATAAACGTAACACACGACATATATACTTACGAAGCTAATACTACCAACTAAGTCCTCGATGCTCGAATATGCGATGGCAAACTAGACCCCGTCGGGCGCAATAGTACTATACTAGTCATGGTGGGACGTCGCGAGTATAAGCCCTAGCACATATGCAACTAGCATCACATATATCTATGCATAACAGTTATTCGCAAGTGATAATTCGATTGATTGAATAATTCGTTTGATAAGTTCGATTTGCTAGAAACGTATGTTACACCCCAAATCACGATTAAAAAGGGTTCAAGTATACTCACAGTGCGTATTTAGCGGGGATGCAACTTGATTGGGTCGGTTGCGAGTACGTCTGCGTTAATCATTGAAGAATAGAGTAAACGATGTACGGTTAAGCGAGAATAGCCTTGAAAAGTCATTTATTTGGTCGGATGGTGCTCATCCGTCCGGATGACATGTTATCCGTCCGGATGACATGTTATCCGTCCGGATGACATGTGATCCGTCCGGATGACATGTGATCCGTGCGGATGACATGTGATCCGTGCAGATGACACGTCTGTTTCGCATTCTGAACACTGTTTTTGAGTGTTTATCGGAAGGAATACGTGCGGAGTTACCGGGATAGTGTAATTTCGCACTAACACTTGAAATTCCATCAGTTCCGACCCGCTCTAACGGTCGGGAATCACCCCGCTCCATCAGAACTGGCCGTTCTTGACGGTTTCTCCGGTTTAGCTCGAAATCGCACAGTTCCTTGGTTGAATACATAGATTTAGGTGAGATTCGTTACCAAAATATGTGGAAATCACTCAGATCTGAGGCGCTTATGGTGGGATGAGGTCACAACTTGAAGTTCATATGAACTCTTGGTGACATCACCTTAAAACACCTCAAAATCAATAGATTTCACGGTTAAAAATTGAGTTTTAAAAGATAGAATGATGTAGAATTGAGTGTAGATCGTAGAAGTATAAGTTTTAGGTTGAAATCTTACCGGAATCGCGAGGAATCGAGAGAAAAGGGTCCTAGAGCGTGTTTGGTCGAGTGGGAGCTGTCACATCACTGTTAGAGTGATGTGACTTGCTATTTATAGGCAACAGAGGGCTGAAGTGGATTTTGGGTCGGATGGCCCATCTGTCCGGATGGCCCATCCGTCCGGATGGCTATCCGTCAGGATGGTCACTCCGACACGATGGATTTCTCCGTTTTTGAGCGTTGCCATCGACTTTGAAGTGCGTGCTTTTTATATTATTATTATATATACCTATAGATATCACTAGGGGTCGTATTTACGTATCCATAATCCGCAGTTTCGATAATTACAGTCGGTTTTCGTTTCGAGTATGCGATTATTAGCGACGTTTCGCGGCCATCAAGGAGGGTAGTGTAGGTCCTTTCTTGATGTCATCGTGAACGTTATTGTGTTTTGTGCCACAAAGACTGACGGGGTACCATTTACTCGTATTGTCATCATCGTCACGACGGCTGGAGCTATAGCACTCATCCGAGAGTCTTTGTTAGCGTTAATTGTCTGCGTTTCGACACACCACGGCCACTGAGGAGGGTAGAATAGGTCCTCACCCAATGTCATCGTGAGTGTTAGTGCTTGTGATTGGTGTAGTATAGTGATATTGTATTTCGAAAATATGCGATTATCCTTCGAATAGCGATGTATGCGATATAGTTACATTATGATCCGAATCTCTGGTGCTAGGCGTAATGAGTGTAGCGAGTAGTAACAACGCACGAACGTGCGGGTTGTTACAATCTGATTGGTTGAAAGTGGTTCTTGCGGTTCTTACAACTGGAGGTGGTTCCTATTTTAACGGCTCCCTATATATATATATATATATATATATATATATATATATATATATATATATATAGGGGAAGGTTCATTTGAGAAGAAATTTAATGTGAGAAGAAAAAGAAGAAAGGGCATATTAGTAAAAATACTATTTCATTTATAACTCACATCATTAATTTTTCTCTCCTTAATTAATTAGTCAACTAATCATTAATTATCCTACATATAATCTACAAAACCTACACATATCAAAATATTCCTACATATACCCTACACATTATAGAATTTTGTCCTACACAGTCGAAATTTATCCTACACATCTCGAAATATATCCTACACAACTTGTAATTTGTCCTACACAACTAGTAATTTATTCTACACTTTAAATTAAGTTGTTTTTTTTTTAATTTGGAAAAAAGTATATATTTTGAAAAGGAGTTACAAATTTAATTTAGTTAGTTATTATAGGGGAAGAATACAAATTAATAATTTATGTAAGTTTACTAATATACCCTTATATTAAAATTAAATGCAAATATTAAATGAAGTAAAACGAAGCATTCTTATTGGTTGAAACTACTTCTTTTTTCTTCTTACAAAAAAAAAAATCTTCTCATTTGAACTCTCCACTATATATGTATATATATATATATAAATATGTATAGAGAATGTAATTAGATATTTTTCATCATGTTCTAGATGGAACAATGTTTTATAATATTTGTATTTTTTTTTTAATTATCAAATATTAAGTTAGGTATTTGTGAGAGGAAAAGGTATAAAGAATGTAACTAAATATTCTTTTAATTGGAAAGAGAAATCAGGAAAGAGAAAAAAATCAATTAATTAAATTAAATGAAGAGAGAAAAATATAATTATAACTTTGTATCTATTAAAATACATATAAGTTACAAAAGATAATTACAATCTTGTCACTAAACAGAAAATCTAGATCTACAAAACCAATGGTCAGGATAAGTTTATTTTGTTCACAAATACATCATTATTCACTAATGAACCCTACATATATATATATATAAATTAAATCATCAAAATAAAAATATCTCAAAAGAAAAGTTTATTTTTTAAACAATGAAGCTATTAGAATGAAGTATTCCCAAATAAGGGTTAATGGAAAATGAAGATATTTGTTTAGTAATATGTTTTGAGTATATGGTTTGGATAAACGCGTAAATAATTTTGGGTAATTGGGTTGGAAATTAGCTAATTCCATACCTTTTTTTTAAAAGAGAACTTCATTAAAAACACACCTTCGACTCAAACGGGCAAAAGGCCAAACAACACACACCCCCGACCCAAACGGGCAAAGGGTAAAAAAAAAATATTACACCATATACATAGGGTATTTACACCAATCGCCCCAACTAATATAATTACAAGACGCTCTATTTTTAAACCAAGCATACCCTCTCGACTTAATCTCCCTCACAATCTCCTGGGGACTACGCCTGATTTGGTTGAAAACCAACTCGTTCCTTCCTTTCCAAATGCTCCAACACGCAATAATCACCAACCCTTGGATGATTTTCTTAGCCTTCTTACCGACTTGAGAATAAATATGTATATCCAGAATGTCTTTGAAATCGAAAATATAAATCGGAGGGATTTTGCACCAAACACTTATCTCTGCCCAAACCCTAGTCACAACTGAACACGCCGAAAAAAGATGCTCCACCGTTTCCTCAAACTCGTTACAAAAAGGGCACATAACAGATGTAATGTCCACATTCCTTCTTCTTAAGTTCACTCTCGTAGCAAGTCTATCCGAATTGCCTCTCCAAGCCGTAATGTTGCATTTAATAGGAACCCATTTACACCAATCGAAATTAGGAAGCCGACTATTTCCCATTTCGACAATCAAGGCCTTTTTAACAGCCTTCACCGAAAAACCTTCTTTGCTATCTTCAATCCAGACCCACCTATCCTTAGAATTGTTGAGTGTCACCTTAATAAGGTCTCTCTGCATTCCTGCCACTCCTTTAGCTCCACGTTCAACTCAGGCAGTCTAGACCAGTTCCAAGTAAACCCACCATAGCCCCTATTCATCTCCATTCTGTCTACAACCCTGCAAGTTTTAAGCAATTCCAACCCAAACAAATGTGGCCATCTTTCCAAAAAAGGAGTATCTCATTCCCATCATTCCTGCCACTCCTTTAGCTAATCCCATACCTACTAAATTTTTTTTTTCCAATCTCATACGTGGTCCCATACATGTCCGGTATCAGGTATATCCGTACCAGATATTTAAGTTTTCAGGTGTACCCGTTGAGCTCAGTTATTTTTGCCATCCCAACGAGTTAATTTTATTGGATACATCTATTTGTTTCTTATTTAATCATCATTGATATTTTACAGCAACAACATCCCACATCCATCATTAACATATTTCATCAACGCGACTGGTTAATCTCTTGACCAAAACCCTAGTAAGTTTTGGTAAGTTAGACTTTTAAAAATAAAACTAAGTTTTAAAATCTAACGATTTAAAGTCATTAATAACCATCAAAATAAAATTAATATAATGTTCAACATTCGGATTTCGTAACCATTATATATAGGGGAAATTAATTTTATCACCCTAAACTAAGCAAATTGGCCAATGCCACTCCTAACTTTCATTTTGCCTCCCACCACCCTCTACTTAACATTTAGATGGCAGCGTCACCCCTTCGTTAAATAATCACTAACTCAGTTAGGTTTTTAATCCTACGTGGCAAAAGAGTTATGACCTGGCGTGCCTACGTGGACTCACCCCTTACAACCCATTTATACTTGATAAAAACCCTAAATCAGTTTCTCTACAATCCTTTTCATCCTCCAATTTCTCTTCAATCTCTGCAATTTTGACCAAAGAACAGCAGTCAAACCCACTGGAAAAGCAACAACTCAAACAAACCCATGTGGAATTATCATTAGATTTCAAAAACTACATGGTGGAAAAAGCAGATTTGGTAAACCAGGTGCTAAACGACGCCGTTCCGGTTAAAAACCCGGTGAAAATCCACGAGTCCATGCGGTATTCTCTCCTCGATGGAGGAAAACGCGTCCGGCCAGTTTTATGCCTCGTTGTGTGTGCACTCGTCGGCGATGAGGAATCCAACGCTATGCCCGCCGCCTGTGCGGTGGAGATGATCTATACGAGGGGCAATCGGAGAACTTTCCAAGTGTATCGGATCCGAGGGGCTTGTTGCTGGTCAGGTGGTGGATGTATGGTCAGAAGGTGCTGATGTGGGAATTGACCACTTGGAGTTCATATATTTGCACAAAACGGCAGCGTTACTTGAGGGGTCGGTTGTGTTGGGTGCAATGATGATATCAAAGTCCGATGCATAAGTTTCACTCCTTTGATCATCCCTATGGTACCTGATTAAATGGTAGAGATCGATTAGAACAGGGGTTTCACTCCTGTGGTACTTGATTAAAAGTCAGAGATCGATTAAAAGGCGGAGATCGATTAGAACAGAGGATATCAAATTCCGATGCGTCACCGTTTGATTTTGCTCTGCAGATTGGAGATTGTGTGTTTGTGTTGAAATGCAACTGATTTGGGATTTTTATAAAGTATAAATGGGTTGTAAGGGGTGAGTCCACATAGGCACGCCAGGTCACAACTTTTTTGCCACATAGGATTAAAAACCTAACTCAGTTATTGATTATTTAACGAAGGGGTGACACTGCCACCTAAATGTTAAGTAGAGGGTGGTGGGAGCCAAAATGAAAGATGGGAGTGGCATTGGCCAATTTTGCTTAGTTTAGGGTGATAAAATCGATGAAACTTTTCATAAATAGAAGCTTTGGTCTCAAAACTAAAGACTAACGTTACATATGTAACACTATTTGCACAATTAACGAACTTAGGCATACTGAGTTAATTATATACTTAATCATCTAATAACAAGAAGAGGGATAATATTAATTGTTACTACTATTATTATTGAAAAGCTGGGAATCAATGGTTAATTTCATATCGTTTGAGGAAAACGTCATCATTATCTTTAATGCATAATGCTTTAGTCATTTAAACGAATCAACAAATGAACCCAACCCATGAACCCCGTGATCTAGCCGGACCCTTCGATGACCCGCTATGAATTCAGCTTGGACCCCTCCTAAAAAAACCCCTTGATTGTTTTGCAAACAAATCTCCCTAATATCTTGATAATAAAATTTCAAATCTCTTTGATTTGCTCTCTTAACCCTACCCCCCCCCCCCCCAATCCACAAAATTAATCAGCCCCTCTCTCTCTTCATGAACCCTAGAACCCTCACACTAAAAATCTTTAAGCCTCCATTTATATTAAGAGCAAGAACATCATTCTAAGGTAAGATTCAAAATATAAAAATATCAAATTGACATACATAAAGGACTTGTTACAAAAATCATCCTTTATGTATGTCACTTATTGCAAACTGTGTCCTTTGTCTTCAATAATTACAGAAAACATACTCGATGTTTGCAAACCCTTGCAAGTTATGTCCTTTAGCCCTAACTCAGTTAATTTTTTTGTGGTTAAATCTGACCAAATGGACCCCACATGAGGGTATTTTGGTCATTTTACTCTCATGTGGGGTCTATTTGGTCAGATTTAACCACAAAAAAATAACTGAGTTAGGGCTAAAGGATATAACTTGCAAAGGTTTGCAAACATCGAGTACATTTTCTGTAATTATTAAAGACAAAGGACATAGTTTGCAATAAGTGACATACATAAAGGACGATTTTTGTAATTTACTCATTAATTTATGATGAAAACTCTAAACACAATGAACCTAGTGATATAACGTAACAAGTCATTAATTAGTCTTTATATGGGTCATACATGCAAGTCTGATCGCTAAAACGCGTCAAAACTCAACCAATAACATCAGTTTTCAAGCAAAATATGATCCCAAAACTGTGGAAATGATAACCCTGATGACGGAATTCTTGAGTCTAAATATACTACTATGAGTCAAGAATTCAGATATTAAATTTTGAATATTTTCAATAAGTCTAAGTCAGTAGTTTTGAATTTGTAAAACATGTATCAGAAAAGTGGGCATTGAAGTAGTGTTCGGTTCTATGCGCGGTTTGATCTTCATCCAGAGCTTTAACTTAGACTTTACCTATCAAAATAGTTTCATTTAAACGATTAGTAAACACTTAGGGTTTGTTTGATATGGCATAATGGAATGGATGAAGGAATGGAATGGGCGATGTAATGGAATGGACGAGGTAACGGAAGAAAACATTACCATTCCATGTCTTGTTTGGTAACCATGTGAGAATGAAATGAATCATTACTTTATGTTGTTTGGTAGAAAAGAATAGACGAAGGAATAAAATTAGTGGTGATTGTCGGTAGTCGGTGGTGGTGATAGGTGGCAGTGGTAGTGGTGGTCGGAGGTGGTGACAATGGCGGTGGGTGGAGGAGGGGGCGGAGGTGGGTGGCGACGTTGACAATGGTGGCGGTTGATGGCAGTGGTGGTGGTCGGTGGGTGGGTGGTGGTGGGTGACGGCAGATGTGGGTGGTGGTTGTGGCGGTGGTGGTGTTGGTGGTGGGTGTCAACAAGTGACGGGTGGTGGAGGTGGTAGCGGGTGGCAACAGAGATAAGTGACGCTTCCAGGCGGGGGTGGTGGGTGGTGGCGGGGTGATGGCAGGGAGCGAAGGTATCGGCGGTGGGTGACGGTGGGCGGCGACAGAGGTGGTGGCGTGTGGCGGCGTGTGGCGGCGGGTGGTGGCAGTGAGTGGTGGTGGGTGACAGCGGGGGCTAAGGTGGGTGGCAACAGCGGTAGGTGGTGGCGGGTGACGGCGAAGGCAGAGGTGGGTGGCGGCGACGGTGGTGGTGGTCAGTGGTGGAGTTGGTGGCGACGACGGTGGTGGGTGGTGGCGACTTTGGTGGGTTGTGGTTTTGTTATTGAAGTGTGAAAGGGGGATGGATTGAATGATTTTGAGGGAATAGAGTGCCTTATGTAATGGGTGACTCCATTCCCTCGACCAACCAAACGCACTTTTTTCATTACCTGATAATGGTCCATTTCATTCCACCTCTCATTCCAGCACACCAAAAGTTACCTTAAATTGAATGAAAACGTTAAAAAAATGTAACTCAACCATTTCTCCCATCAAATTCCAGCAGCTCCTAGGAGTAGCTTATGCCTGGGGAGTAGCCTACTCCTACCAGCTGCTAAATATAGTAGGCTACTCCTCAGGCGTAGGCTACTCCTTGGGGCTGCTGAAAATTCCCCGAAACTCGTTTAAAATTCGTTTTTGATCATCCGGATCTCATTCTCACGACTCCCAATAGATATTATTAGAATTTTCAAAGTTATTCCAAGACTTTATCTGAATCCGTTGTTCGGACCCAGGTCCTTTAAGCTTTCACTTCCTTTATTCGGTTTGGTATTTATTATCCAAACCGGCCCGTTAGGAAGCATTAGGTGTTGAATTTATGCTTCCTATTCTCTTATAATGGTTTCTCATGTTTCTCTCAACCATAACCTCCATTATGGTTGGTTACCTGGGACAAACCTTAATATTCCCTTATTACCCTTCGATTTGGCATTTTATACAAATCGACCCATTTGAGACTTTAAGTTACTTAACTTAAGTCTTCCATTCTCCAACAAAGTTTCTCATTCATATTCCCCAACCATAATCAAAATCATAGTTGTTAATCAAAGGACAATACCTCGGTCTCTACCACCGCGTGGGTCGCTTATACCTTGGTTTTACATGCCTGATATTTAGCTCATGGCGTTATAGACCCCAAACAACCCGTTTGGTTCGCCACTCGTGATTCTCATCAAACACGGGTGACACAACCCTTTTTATCCATTTTCGTCATGGTCCAAGACCACGTTTATTCCCTTAGGCAATACCTCCGCTTCTATGACCCCATGGGTCATTTATACTTCAGTTTTACATGCCATTTGATACGGGTTTTTTTTTTAAACATTTTTCTTCCATTTAATCCCATAAAGGGATTCTTAATTCTTTTTCCATAGTGTTTCATTTGGCTATTTCCACAACAATTTAGTATAATAATAACGTAACAATATAACTACGTACCTTAAAGCTTCTCTTTGAGACGAGCGTCTTTTCTGGCTTGGCCTCCTGGAGTTTCACTTGAGTTTCCTATAGTTTATAACCCGATTGATCATTAGGACACCATCATTTATAGCCGTTTATCAATACTTGCAAACAATCATTCATGGGGTTCTTACCAAGGGTTTTAATAAGTTACTAGCAACTATTTTTCACTTAGGCATTTTATCAAACACCTAATGGGCAATGTTTTTAAGCTACTCTCTTAACTTAATTTATCAACCTCTTACCATCTTATTTCAATTCAACAAGCTCATACTTCCATTAACAATCAAATTAATAAACAAATTTCAGTTTCTCATCACTAAATACATACTTTAACCTTCTTAATCCATGGGTTCAATTCTCATGTCAAAATCACTTCCTACATATGTTGATAATCATCTAACATCTATTTTACATCAAATACTTCACATATTCTACAAATATGATAATCATAACATCCATACAATCATTAATACACATTCTTATGATAACAAAATCACTAAACCTTCTTACTTCATGAATTTATCTTGAACTAGAAAACCCATAAAACTTGAAATTTTAACATACCTTGGGTTTAGATGATATTATGTGACCTAAACCTTCAATCATGCACAAAACCCCCTTTGATTTCAACTCTAAATTTGCTGAATTTGTGTTCTTGTGCAAAAAAGGGTTTTCCCCTTCTACTCTCTCTCTCTCTCTATATATATATATATCATGACACACACACACACACACATATCCTCCTCTTTCTCTTTTTTTTTTTTTTGTTTTAATCAGTTAAGTTTGTCACTTGTTCAATTTCTCCCCTTTTATTTTCACTAGTTATTTGTTTGGTTAAAACTCACATAACACAACTAGTAAATAACTAATAGTTTAACTAGCTTAAGACTTTCCTAGTTATATTATATCATGTTAGTAATCAGTTTAACAAGATAACCGATTTTTGGTATTTTTGGAGTGGTACACTATGAGTTACAAAGGTTTTCCAACTAGAATGATATGATTTGAATAAACGTAGAATTTCTAATGATTTTTGGCGTAAACTCTCATGAGAAAAACGTTGCTACTACCTTTCAATGTTGTATTTTCATAATTATTCTAGAAACTTTTACAACAAAAGAAAACTATTTTTGAGTCTCAGCAACCCATAGAAACATGCCATAAAATTTTCATAATTTAATTCATCAATTTATTATTTTAAAGTAATTCGTGAAAATACCTCATAACTTGACCTTAAACTCAGATTCTGAAACTTGGAAAAGTTAACATCAATGGACTCACTCAACCTTAATAGTTAATAAGTAAGGTCAGAACTGTAACGCCCTGCTTCTTTGTACTTTCCATAATTAGAAAGTCTTGTTTGTATTTCTATTTTTGGAAATCTTGTGTTCTTGTATTCGTTCTTTCGTTGTAAAATCCGAGACTTGGATCATAAATAAAATTCGTATTTCTTTAAATTTGTGTTATACATACTTCATACATGTTCATACGTTTAATTTCGTGAAACAATTGATACATTATTCAAAATTCTTGAAAACTATGTGTTAAACTTGTAGATTCATGAAATACATGAATAATACGTCTATTGGATGCATATGATACCTAATTACAACATTCGTACGCTTAATCATACTTCATTATACTTGTTTTATGCTAATTATACTTGTTTTATCCTTATAATATGCTTTTATATCATATTGCACCCTTGAAACACCTTAAAACCATAAAGAATAAACTTGAGGGGCCTAAAAAGACAACAATTAAAACTTGAACTCGCACCAGACTTCCCTGGCGGGCCACGACCAGGGCCTGGCCCTACTTTCGCGCCCCGCGAGGCTCTTGAATCTGAGACCAGCTCAATCAGCTCGATTATTGGTCATCTTTGGGTGTGTTTTGATAGGTGTTAAGTGTGTTTCTTGCATTTAAAGCTCACCAACCCAACCCTAATCCATCCCCTATAAAACCCAACACTCCTCCAAGCATTTTCACTTTGCAAACACTCTCTAATCACTCTCAAACACACTAAAAATGCAGCTGAATCCAGAAGCAAATCAGAATCATATCAACTCACAAAAGTGAGCATAACTTCCTTATTTCTTAACCTTTTTCCTTGATTTTTCTTTCTAAATACATGGAACAACCTTAGGTATGTTTCCAACAGGTTTTACATAGAAAACCAAGGCTGGAACATCAACATATAAGGCTCCAAACTTTCTGTTTTGATTAAACATTACTAAACTTGCTTGAACTTGAGTTATCTCATACACATTCATATGTCCTTACGCTCATAATCACTTCTATGGTTAGTTGGGTTTAAAAACAAGGTTGTGACACTTAAAATCAGAGGTAAAAACCTCATAAACTTTTTGTTTTGGTTAGGGTTTAACCCACAAGTAATGAACAAGCTTAAAGCTTGATGTTTGTGTGATTATAGGACTAGCTTGGGATATCCTACTTGAAAATCCATACATTACTTGATGATTTCTTAGATTAGTTGTAGTTAACTTATTCTTTATTGTATTTTCATGACCCTCCTTGATTGTTTATAACAACAAGTGTAGTGGTGAACACCAAAGAGGTACCTAAATGGAAGACTTGTTCTTCCTACATCATACATGACTTATATGATATACAAAAGAGGTTCCTAAATGAGGGATTTATCCTCCTACCTCATGCTTGACCTATATGACATAATGTACACTATATAATACTTATATATTATCCAAGTAATCGAACCTTTGATGATGAATTAGTGGTCATTTGTCAAAGTATTAGATTACATCATCTAAGACTTAATAACTTGTTATGATTCTAATGGGTATTTTGACCCATGAAAACATTCTAACCCTTGGGGTTTCATAGTGTCAAACAAATATTATAGGACTAGATGATTACTTTCTCATATGTTATTTTCATGTAATTTAAACTCCGAGTCTTTAATCTTTCGTTAAACTCTCCATACTCACCCATCTATGTTTCTTCGTGTAGAAGGACAAGGTGCTCCAAACTAACCAACCAAACACTCGCGGGATATCAAGTGGAAGCTTGCAAAACCGTGAGTATACTCGAACCCCCTTTACGTTTACCACCTTTTTGGGGTGTAACATGTCTACTTATGAAACTTACACATAAACTTTATTCGTAAATGCACAAATATTCCTATAACATGCTTGCATACTTGATTACTTGCTACATTGAACTTGGGGTTATACGTTTTGTGTTAGACTTATCATTAGCTTCAATCGAGCCTATCCTTGACATATATAGCGCTATAGGATTAACGCACCACCCGTAGACTTGAGGTTATATCAGGAGCTTATTGCGTTTCATCATTGGTTTGATTTGTTAAACACATGCCGATTTTAATGTTTATCTTGTATCAATAGCTTGCCATGAGGAATCGTTTAAAATCATTTTATGCTATGTATGTATGAAAACTTGTATACTCGCCTTTGCTTTTGCATTGAACTTTATTTTAAACATGTTACAAGTTGAGGATGATGATGCTATGAAATTGAAGTAGCGACGATGCTCTACACATATAGAGGCCTTAGGTTTAATCATGGTTGCAAAAGTCGTTTGGCGCTCCCTAGTCGGTCGACCGGGGAGTTGAGAGTACTCGGACATGCCAAATTATAAAGAAATTAGTTTTCAGAAATTAAATATGTTTCAAATAACATAAATTTACTAATAGTTATAACAAAATACGTGAAATTGATATTCATTCTTTAATATGATAGGAATAGAAATTGTGTTTTATTTTATTTTAAGTCAAAATCGGCCCAAGTTGACCTATTTTATCCGATTTTGGCCGATGTTGACCGCATTTGATCGATTCCAAGTAATTAGTCGGAGTTGATGAAAGTCGCATCGGCAGCCTACCTTGTAGCGACTACTCGGCCTTGGAGACCTTGTTTTACAACCATGGGTTTAATATGTTGTATCAATTTTGTTCTTGTCATTATGTTATTGTCTTGTATTTGTTGTTAATTGAATTTTCATGTAATGTTCGACAATTTGAAGTTATGAAATGAAACGGTTTTTATTTAATTATTGTCACAAAATAGCGTTATGTGTGATGAGCAATCTTTTTTCGTCCCACTCCGATGTTTCCGCCATTGGTTGGGGTGTGACAAGAACCCTAATATAAATTTAATAAACGATAATCAAACATGTTTAACTTTTTTTTAACATAAAACACACATAATTCAACACACATAAACTTTTACCAAACAACTTCAGTCACCACAAATGCTTATCTATCATTTAAATATAATCCTTACACACTACATATTTGTTGTAGCCTTAGTCTATGACGAACCTTCATCAACTTTAGCAAACTTCTATGTGGATTTTAGCAATGTATCAGGTGAGATCATAGCCCCTATTCTGTTTTTAATTTTTTCGGGTGGAACACGTACAAACCTAAATCACATTCTTTAATAAAACTCTTCAATAACAATGATTTCACAAATGTAACATTATTATAAACAAGTCATTAAGATTTCATCATTGGACACCCAGTGGGGGTGTGCCACAAGTATTCTCCTGTGTCAAAAGTATTCTTTTGTTCCATTTTTATCATACATCATAGGACACCCGGTGGGGGTGTGCCTCAAGCTATCATATCATTAGGGTTGATTATAAGGATTCTTTACACAATCATTAACTCATAAGAGCCAACGGTTAGTAGTAAATGAACTGGTTAAAGAGAAAACAAGATAAAGTTGCGAGCATTGAAATTCGAGAGTTGGGGAGCCATTGATCAAGACAGGGGCACTTGAAGACTTTAAGAGTTAGTAGATTTGTCATGTGATCCGGCGAGCACTCGATCAGTATCGATTTGTTTCATTTAGGTACTCGTACGGTACTAACACTCGGAATAGCAATTTAAGGAGAAAACAATAAGATAAAGTTGCGATATACCCAAAAGCATATTTGTACGTCTTTTTGTTCAATTGAAACCCATAAAAATGAATACTTGTACTGGTTCCAAAATAACCATACCGGTAGCTATGTTCAATCGGTATTCGTTCGGGCCATCACGATAATGTCACTCGTTATAACTTACAATACTGGAAAAAATAGTCCATTTTAAATTCAAATCTATTTTCAACAGAGACACGTGCTCAACTTTTTAACAAAAGTAAATGAACAAAAGTTATTAGAGAAAAATCAAATCAAATCAAATAAAAATTAAACAGGGTTTTCAACATAGTTGTATATTTGGTAAAAAAAAATAAGGTTAACGAATGAAAAAAAAATCGTATATTATGTGAAGCTTTTTAAAGTTGTTTGATTGAAATTTAAAAAAAAGACACGAAAACAAACGACTGTGAATAGTAAATCCCCTCACAATCGTATTTATTAATTGTGACATTATATGGTTATTCATGGCCAAGGTTTATGTTGGGGAATTTTGATTTACCGGATGATCAGAGAGGCGTGTAATCACTCTCAGATCAAATTATTTCGGTGGTTCACCCGAATAATTCAATCGGATACAACTCTGATTTCGAGAAATTGAACAGGAATATGTTAGTATGAGTGAATTTTCGAACCAGAAAAAAAACAAAATGATCAAAACAGTCTACGAATTCGTTTTTGGGGTTGTAACTGCCTAATGGCAGTTACCTCTATTTTTCAGACAAAATTTGCCAAATAACTGCCCTTTTTTATCATTTCGAAAATGATAAAATTTCCAGAAAATAAAATTTTCTAATACAGTTTCATTAAGGCAATTTAATGAAAATAAAATTTTTCCAAGCTGACCTCGACCCCAGCCAGGGGCTCTGCCCCTTGGACCCCGCCAGGGGCTGCCGCCCCTTGGACCCTGCTCCCAGGGGCGCTGCCCCCGGACCCCCGCCAAGGGGGCGCTGCCCCCTTGGAACCCCCGTAGGGTACGGGCTCCGAATAATAATAACTCAAACAAGTGTGCACTCCCGCACCTCCTAACTTGCTTGATGTGTATTATTATTCGCTTTGATCACCAAGTCAATCCCCGATTACACTAAAATATCTAACATTTTATGTCGATTCGGTAAATATTATACTATAACTTTGTATAAGCTTGTTTGATTGATAATGTTATCCTACCGTCCCAAAAAGTATTTACATTTTTTAACTTTAATCAAAATCACAAACTATTATTTAAAACTACCTAATAGATTATACTTATTTAATTTTTGAAATTTTATTGTCTATTTTATTTTAGAGTAAAATGCACGGATAGTCCCTGTGGTTTGGTAAAATTTCACCTTTAGTCCCCAACTTTTCAAAATTACACTCTTAGTCCCTGTGGTTTGGCAAGTTGTTACTCGGATAGTCCCCAAAGCGGATAAAGGTTACTCGGATAGTCCCTGTGGTTTGACAAGTTGTTACTCAGATAGTCCCTGTGGTTTGACAAGTTGTTACTCGGATAGTTTTTGTCATTTCACACCTACTTAACCAGAAAAACTAACCTCCATCCGCTTTGGGGACTATCCGAGTAACAACTTGTCAAACCACAGGGACCAAGAGTGTAATTTTGAAAAGTTGGGGACTAAAGGTGAAATTTCACCAAACCACAGGGACTATCCGTGCATTTTACTCTTTATTTTATTTTATTTACAAAGTATAAATTAGCAACATTTTGTTGCTTTCCATTGTTGTAACTTATGCATTGGGTGTGTTTCAAAAAAGTTTTTGTATTTTTCATTTTTAACCTAAAGGTCTCTATCTTTTGCATTTAACCCCTCTAACCCATCTTTTACAATTTAATCCCCACACTTTTTATTTTTAACCTTTGTCACCTCATACTTTTCATGTTTCTCAAGTTTTTCGTTTTACGTTTCGTTCAAAATTTTGCGAGTTAACACGCCGCAACGTGAGTGTGAGGTTCAACCGTTTTTCGTCTGTTTTTTCCTGTTTGACAGACCAGTCATAACGCGTCTATTTTTCTTCGTTTAACAAGTTCGTCGTAACGCGCGGGTCCTACATCGACTTAGTTATTATTTTCAACGTTTAGCGTTTATGGCTAACTTCTTCGCATTAACACGTCGCAACGGGCGTGCGTGGGCGTGCGTGGTTGAACGATTTTACGTCTGTTTTTCGTTCGGTGTTATTTTTTACCTTTTTATTTTATTTTTACGAGCTCTTCTAATGTTGGTGGCCGTTGTCAATGGTGTGGCATTAGTGCTACTTGTCACGATTTTAAGAACGTATTTAACCTATTAAGTTATTATTAATAATTTGTTTCGAGTTTACCACTATACACCCTTTACTTAAGAAAAAACTAACTTTTTTACGTGTATATTTTGTATACGTGTCAATATAAATTCGATTTGCTATACATTTCGACGTAAACTTTTTCTGGAAACGATTCAGGTTAAATGTAATACGTTTTCATTAAAAAAACTATTTTTTTCGTGGACATTTTTATGTAGGTTTCGGTATAAATTCGAGTTGGTGTATGTTTCGACGTAAACTTTTTTGGAGAACGAGTCAGGTCAAATATAATATGTTTTCGTAGTTATTTTATGAATGTTTTGTAAATTTTGTTTCGATCGGAGTGGAGTCAAATTGTGGTTTCTTTTTTCCTTTTTTTAAACGCTCTAATTAATCTCTTTTGATTATACGTGTCAACTTTTTCGTTATACCCGTTACATTTTGTATGTATAACTAGGGTCACATGTAATACGTTATGATTGTACAGTATAAATTTGATTGACTTTATGTTTGGATCCAATCACATTGTTTATATAGGTTACATTGAGTTAAATGATTATGTCGAAACGCGTATTTTCATATGGTTAACGCATCACATAACGTTTGGGCTAATTTATTTGATGTTTTCGATGTACACGCGCCGCAACGCGCGCGGATGTTATTGCTAGTTACTATAAATAAGCAACAAAAATATGCAATACAACTTGTAACTTGTGCTTTGAGATTTTTTTTTTAAAAAAAAACTTGATTTTTTACTTGTAATATAATCCAAAAGTTTTTACTTTTTACAATTTTAATCCTACATAATTTGTTTTTTTAACTTTAACCCAAAACTTTTCATTATTTGCAATTTAACATAACTTTTGTCACTTATACTTTTCATCTTTCGCAAGTTTTTGTTTTACGTATAGTTCTAAATTTTTCGAGTTAATACAACGCAACGTACGATTGTGGTTCAATTTTTTTATGTTTTGTTTCAAATTTTGCAAGTTAACACGGTGCAACGTGCATGTGTGGTTCAACATTTTTACCTCTATTTTTCCATGTTTGACAGGTTCGTCGCAACACGCAGATCCTAGGTCAAGTCAGTGTTGGTGGTCGATGACGGTTGTGTGGCATTAGTACTATTTGATACCGTTTTACGCCCCGCCGCAATGCGGGGTGTGCTTTGGGGGTTTCTCAAAGAAAAAATGGTTATGCATATGGTTGTTGTAACCTTGGCTTTGGGGGTTTTCCAAAAAAAATTGATTTTTTTTTTACATTTCATTCAAAAGTATTTCATAAATTTATTTTAACCCAAAACTATTTGTTTTTTACTTTTAACCCAAAACTTTTTATCTTTTGCAATCTATCCTCACAACTTTTTTTACTTTCAACTTTGGTCCTTTATACTTTTCATTTTTCACAAATTTTTCGCTTCATACTTGGTTCTAAATTTTGTGACTTAACACATCGCAACGTGCGTCTTTGGTTTAACGTTTTTACGTTTCGTTTTAAATTTTGCGAGTTAACACGACGCAACGTGTGTGTGTGTGGGTGAACGTTTTTACATCGTCTATTTTTTTCTCGTTTGATAGGTTTAACATAACGTACGGGTCCTAGATCAACTTAGTTATAATTAAAGAATCTCCGCCGCATTGCGACTGGTCGCAATTCTAGTTTACTTTTATTAAACAACTTTTTTACACCTAAATAATACCACTCATCTATCACTTGAACATTTAAACCTACATATTTTTTTTAACAAACACCATACATAGTCATTTAAACCTACATCAATTTTTATAACAAACACCATACCTCTAAACTTAAGTCTAAACCTCTAAACTTGCGTCTAAACGACTAAGTGGTATGTTGAAATTTTATTATTGATAAGGAAAACTAGCTCTAAAACATTTAATATAACTAAGCATAATATTTCATAATATATATAATAAGTTTTAGAGATGGTTCAACAAGATCTTCCGGGTCCAACCCTAAAGTGTCATATCTAGTAACTTCAAAACGGTTGTTAGCTATGAGTTCAGCAAAGTGCAAGAAGACTACAGGTGGACCCTTTTGACCAACAATCAACCAACATTTGACTTGAACCGCTTGGGTCTTCCTCTCTTCTTGATCACGTCAACACAAAGGAGGTTGTCTTGAACATGAGTAAAAACACAACTGTTTCCTACATTCACCTTATTATCTTTCACGAAATCGGACCATTCTCTTCCAATGCGTGGGACCCGGTTCGGCTCGCCGTTCCACAAACTCACATCCCAAGTATTTCCCTTGCTGTTCTCTAGTCGAAGACGGTCATAGTCGTTGATCCCGGTAGCTTTTGCGAAACCCTCATTCAATGGCTGCAATAAATCCAACCTCATTAGTAAAACATTAACCTTTAACCCTAAAACTTCTCCCATAACAATGCATAATTAAATAATCACAAACAGGATTTTGATACTCGTCTAGACTATTACTCTGGCCAGTCTATATTGGCACCTGCTAGTGCACAAGCTAAGCTGCTCGTGTGGGCTAGTCAAGATTGACTCCCTCTTAAAAACTCCTATTGAGTTGAGCTTAAAAGGGCTCGAACCCAACCTTTACTGAGGAGCGTTTAATAACGAGGCAGAGCCAACGAGTGACCTTTGTTAATAAGAACGATGATTATTATGGATCGATATTTCATACTTTGAATTACTAAACTCGATTTATAATTATATAATTACCATTTGATGCATGTAGCTTTCCTTGACATCGATCTGAAATGTCAACGACCCCTCTACATTTTCCACCGAAACATTGTCACTGGTTGCTTCTTCAACAGAGGGTTTCTTCTCATTACCTAAACCTGTATCATCTGAACTTTGTTTGGGACATCTTTTCGGTCTTCTTCTCTTCTTGCTCACATGAACACGAAATAGGTTGTCTTGAACATGAGTAATGACAAACCTATTTCCTACCTTCAGATTGTTATGTTTCCTAAAATCTGGCCATCCCCTTCCAATGACTGGAATCTTGCGCGGCCCAGACTTCTCAAAATTCGCATCCCACGTCTTTCCGTCGTCGTTCTCCAGCCGCATGACACCGTTTTCATCGATTCCAGCAGCTTTCACGAAATCCCTCGTCAGCGGCTGCAATAAATCCAACTCCATGAATAAAGCCTTAATCTTTAACTTCTAGGATAACATATAATTAAATAATTTGTTTACAATATGTAATTCAATCTAATGAAAGTTCATGTAATTGAGTATATATTATCATTATAAGTTAAAACTGGTTTCTTTAAAACTAGTTCGGACTTGGAAACATAACTGAGTGTTTATATGAGGCATGGTATTTTTCCCACACCAACAACTTTCAAACGGCCGTTCGACGAAAACTCAAACGACAGCTTAAAGGTAGCAGATTATGACACAAGCCCTAAACTTCAAACTAACCTTCCAACAGGCCTCAAACGGTGGTTTAAAAGTAAGGGACAACCTCAAACAATCATTTTAAAACGGTGTGAGACTAGAAAGCAAACCCGGAATAGCATATATGCCCAGTTTACATATACCAACATAGTTACCATTCTATATATGTAGTTTTTCCTGACAACCCTCGGTAATGTCAACGGCTCCTCCACATTTTTCAACGAAACACTATCACTTGTCGCTTCTTCAACAGAGGGGTTCTTCTCATTACCAGAAGCTGTATCATCTGAACTGTGTTTGGCACGTCTTTTGGGTCTTCCTCTCTTCTTGCTCACAAGAACACGAAGGAGGTTGTCTTGAACAGGAGTAATAACACACTTGCTTCCTACCTTCACATTGTTATCTTTCGCGAAATCAAACCATCCTGCTCCAATGACTGGGGCCTGGCGCGGTCCAATCTTACCTAAAGTAGCATCCCACATCTTTCCATCGATGTTCTCCAGCCGCAAAACACCATAGTCATCGATTCCAGCAGCTTTCACGAAACCCCACGTCAGCGGCTGCAATAAATCCAACTACATGAATAAAGCTTTAATCTTTAACTTCTAGGATAACAAGATGTAACTAAATAAGTTGTTGAGAATTGCTCAATTATAAAAAAGGTTTAACACCAACATGATCTTTTTTGTTTTCATATTAGTAGCTTGTTTGTTTAGTTTCTTTAGCTTAATTATTAATTTCCATGTAATTCAGTATATGTTATTATGTATGTGTTCAATAATATTCACAAGGTTGTCACTTGTCAGTGAATGCATCCCTATAAGTTAGAAACCTAAGGGTGAGGCTGAATGTAAAGGTGTACAAAACCTCTTTTTTTTTTTCCTAAATCGGTTATGTTTTTCCAAACCGAACTGATTTTTTAAAACAAGTTCGATCTTGGAAACATAATTGAGTGTTTATATGAGGCAATACACTCCACCGACTTTCAAACGGCCGTTTGATGAAACTCAAAACGACAGTCTAGACCACCCGTAGTGGGTGCCAATTTGGGCGGTTTTTTTGCCCCATCCAAGCCCGAACACGCCAGCACACTGCCCCTAGCGCGTTTTTTTGCAATTTTTTGTTGGGCGTTTTGATTAAAACGCCAAATTGTTCAAAAGTTTCAAAACCAATTACAAATTTCAAACTCATTTATTTGTTTTATTTTTCTAAAAAGATAATAATTGAGTAATCATTGTTGGGCATTATTTGTCATTATACCACTACACCCCTTTTTACAAATGCCCCTTTGGGCCTTTGCTGTCTAGAAGGCCACGTTTGTTTCACTAACTACTACGCATGGTCTTAAAGGTAGGAGTTTATGACGCACAGTGGCGAAGATTCGCCCCCCCCCCTCCATTTTTCCGAAACCGGGGGTGGAAACGTATATACCTAAAAATTTTCTATACGAAATTACTATTCATAACACTACGCATCGAAAAGTTCGAGGGGTCGGGCGCCCCCTCGGAGCACCACTAAGCTGCGCCCCTGATGACGCAAGACCTAACCTTCAAACAGCCGATCGACGAATCATCAAACGGCGGTTTAAAAGTAAGGGGCAACTTCAAACAATCATTTTAAAACGGTGTGAGACTAGAAAGCAAACCCGTAATAGCATATAAGCCCTGTTTATATATACCAACAACATAGTTACCATTCTGTATATGTAAGTTTTCCTGACAACCCTCTGCAATGTCAACGGCTCCTCCACATTTTTCAACGAAACACTATTACTTGTTGCTTCTTCAACAGAGGTTTTCTTCTTATGATCTAAACCTGTGTCGTCTGAACTAGTTGTGTTTTTTAGACATCCATTTGGTGAATATATAATGACTTCAAACACTGGTTTTGGATCAAAAGACCGAAGCCAAAAGACCAGAAGGTCACCAAGTTGAAGATGATTTTCGTTCATGAACTTGAGCCATCCACCCATGAAGTAATACCTGTCTTCAATCCTTGTATATTTGACTCTCCATTCAGCACCAGATTGTGTTTTCAGAACGATGATTTGCTTCTTGTTGTCACCGTTTTCCAAATACTTTTTGGCAAAAGCAGACGGTAATGGCTGCAACATATGCATTAATGAAGGTTAGTGTGATAACGATCATAGAAAATGGTGTGTTAAAAGATATGATGGAACTCACTAGGTATTCTGAGTCGTTGTTGGGCAAGATTCTGTAGAAGGAAGAAGCTTCTTCATCTCCTTTTCTGAAATTCATTTTCAAACTGTGAATGATCTGGTTACCACCACCACCTCTTACTTACTACCACCACATGTAAATGAATCGGCGGACTAATGATTAATTACACGTAATTGATGACGATTTCTTGCTGCAATATGTAGACTAGTAGACAGTCGTATCGTAATTAATTGGATATTTATACATTGGGATGTGAATAGTTATGATCATTTTTATTTGTTTCGATGGTTTTTTCTTCCACGATCAACACAATATCTCGAGCACTTTGAGGATACCGGCTAGATCAAACGAAGTACTCTAACGTAACCTGAGTTCATCATCAATTTCGGGGAATATCTGGTAATCCACCCGCCCGTAGGCATGACGGTGAAACTACCGGTAAAACCCGTTTGGCTCAAGGATCGAACCCAGTTTTTTTTGTGTCTCCTATTATCGCCCACTAATGTCTTACTCTGCACCAAGCGGGAGTTGAACCTGCACTTCCCAAGAGAAATGCAGGTCTTCCACCACTTGATCTACAAATCATTGGCATTTGTTTAGAAGGTTAATAAAAAGCAAACATGCCCATAGCTTTATAGCCTAGTGGTATCTTGGGGGTGGGATAAGTCTTTGGTACCAATAGGTTCTGGGTTCGATTCCCACAAGGGGGAGTTTTCCCATATTTATCAGGATTTCTCCTGAATTGGTGTAAAGACATAATGTCTAGTGGAGATGGATATGATCAGGTGATTCCGCTGATGGCATGATGATACCTCAGTGATCCATCAGACTATGGGGTATGGGGCGGGGGTTTGGGCGTGGGTTGGAGAGAAACGCCCAAGTCACCACCCTGGGTGGGCTTGGGTTTGGGCGTGGCCCCTTGGGCGTGAGTTTAAGGTCGTGCGTGGGGCATGCTAACGATCCTATGTGGCCGACTCTTATTGGCTTGTTGGCTAGGGCATAGCGGGCTATTTTAAATTAAAAAAAAAAATGATGTGGCTTGGCCACGCCAGCCCATCAGCCACGCACACCATACCCCTATGAAACTTGGGTTTGTGTATTGAGTGCCCCATATCCACGTGTCAACACATGCCCCAAACTCCAGCCCCACCATACCTCACGGTCTCAGTGATCTAAATTTGCCGCTAAAAAGAAATAAAAATAAATAAAAAGCAAACATGATTTCTTATTTTTCATGAAAAATAAAGTTTCATAAAAAAAGACTTATTTTGGAAGGCTGCATTTTTTATTAAAAAACCAAAACAAACTAACTAGCAACAAACAAGCTGCAATTCCGTCAACATTCACGGAATAAATTAAATCAGTTACGTATAACAGTCTGTTTCGCCTTGAATGTTGACGCAATGGTAACGGTTTGTGTGAGAATTGAGTTGAGGGGATGAAGGTTAGTGTTTGGGAGAGAAATCGGGTTTTGGGGGACGAAGTGGAGGTTGATCGTCGTAGTGGTGGATGAAGTTGAATATAATGGTTGGAGGGTGAGGTGGTGGCGTTTTTTCCGGCGGAGTGAGGTGGAGGTGGTGAAGATCGGGGAAGATGAAGAGAGGGGTGGGTGATGGGTCATACATAAATTTTTAAATATTAATTATATATTTTTTTAACTTTTTAGTTGTTTATTTAACAATAAAGTATTTAGGTCATTTCACACTCACTTAACTGAAAAAACTAACCTCCATCCGCTTCAGTGACTATCCGAGAACGAGTGTGCAAAAGTTGGGAATTATAGCTGTAATTATAAAAGTGTAATGACTATAAGTGAAATCTGAGCAAACCACAGGTACTATCCAGACATTTTTCTCTAATTAAAAACATAAACTAATTAAAAAAAAATCCTAACCTAAAAAATACTAGATTGCTTAAATTTAAAAAACCTCGAACTCCATTTTTTAATCTTTTCCTTCATTTTTCTTAAAATGTCGCGGTCTTCTTCCGAATACGTGTTGATATCGGTTATCATGATCTTCCAATCCTCTCTTTCGGCTGGCTCTTCCTTCAACCTAAGCCTTTCGTCGACCCCACGTTTCTTCATTTTTATCTTTTCGGATGTGACCTCGGTGTATGCTTTATAATGGGCCATCAAATCGCCCATTTTCGAACTGCCCCTGATAAGGCTTGTTTTTTTTGCTTCTGCCGCCCTTTTGGCTTTGTCACTTCCTGTGGGACGTTCCTCCTTCGTAACTTCAATTCACATTCTTGTCAAACTCAGGCTCGTCGTTTATATTTATTTGACAACGTGCGTCCGAGCCCCCCGCACTGTAACTTCCAGTCTCTGAGGTTTTGGTTCGTTTAGCTATTGCAACCTCGTTTGGAACCGGTACCCACTTGTTAGCTCTCCTCATAACTTCTCACGCCCAAACGTGTGGGAAAGGATGCTTGTGGCGATCTTCATATCTACGCATCGCCTCTTTGAAAATATCAACGTCGTTCCACCCACTTCGAGGATGAGTATACAAATTGTTATAAATCCCACAAACATGTTGGACCTTGGTATCCATCTTCCGCCACTTGGAAGAGATGGAATCGATCTCTCGATACGGACCTTACTCCATAATTGAATGGATTTTTTTTACTATTTTCTTCCAAAAACCATCTCTTGTTTGGTTGTTGCCTACATTTTAATAAAAATTATCAACAATATATATATATACACACACACTTTTTTTACAATTTTAATGATGTATTAAAAATTTAAAAATACTTACTGTTAGGGGAGGATTTTCCAATCCTAAGGATTACGGATCTTCAAATGCTGCCAGAATCATGGATCCTCAATTCTGTTTGAATTAAGGATCCTCAGTAGGTGTTGCAGGATTCAGGTTCCTTATTGTTATCCTTATGCTAACAATTGTCTACTGTTGGTGCACTATATCTGTCGACTTCGTCTTGTATCGAGTCTTAGACTAGCTAGAATAGATCAGGGCACGTAAATCGAGAGAATGAGAGAGAGTTAGCAAGATTTCGCTTGAATGAATGTGTATGTAAAGGATTTCGCTTGAAGCAGCTCAAGCGAAATCAACATGTTAAGATTTCGCTTGAGTCATGCTGAAGCGAAATCTCAATCTCTATATATAGGAGATCAATGTCAAGCGAAATTATAAGTTGTTTTTGTGAGATTTCCATACCGAAGTGCTGCCGGTGTGAGAACTGATTGTAATTGCTTTCATATCAATACAAATCAGTGTTAAAGTGAATATTCAGTTGTTTATAGGTCAAATACTTGTTTTCCGCACCTGTATTTGATGGAATTCCTCTGAACCGACTCGTTTAGGTCGCGAACACGATCCCTACAATTGGTATCAGAGCCTGGAGGAGGATTTCTGCAAAATTCAGCTGAAACAGTTCAAAAACTTTTACTTCTACATCTTCTTTCATCAGTTCAGAAATTTTTCACGGTCAAAAACTATTCAATTTCTCACGGATTGTTTAAAAGTACAAGATAACAAATCCTTGAAAGTTTCACAGCCAAATTTAACCTAAAAGTGATCAATATCGACCTTCGAATGGATTTCGCTTGAAGAACAAAGCTTCATTGGACGATTTCGCTTGAATTTTCAAGCGACACTTAACATTTCGCTTCAACGTTTTCGCTTCAAGGATTTCGCTTCAGAAAGTGTTAAATTGAAAGTTTCGCTTGAATCATTTCGCTTCAAGGATTTCGCTTCAGAAAGTGTTAAATTGAAAGTTTCGCTTGAATCATTTCGCTTCAAGGATTTCGCTTCAATCAGCTTGATCATTTCGCTTCAAAGATTGTTCACTTGACCAGTTCGCTTGAAAGTGATTAAAACATGGATAACGAGTTTCACAATGCGTTTGCAACACCGCCTAGTTCGTCTTCCATTGCTCAGAACATGAATTCAGAAAACGAAACGGGGACGACTCAGAAACCCCCGAAGCTAATGGGAATTGAAGAATACTATGGATGGAAAGATAGATTCGAAAACTGGGTGCAAGCAAATCATCTAAGATCATGGGAATGTATTCTGACAAAGTATGCTCTACCACGAACTGAAATGCAGACTGAAAAACAGCTTTCAGATCTTAGTAAGAAAGAACGGGAAATATACCGAGCTGAAAAGATGATGATCAGTTTGCTTCAACAGGCCATCAAAGAAGACATCTTCATACTACTTCAACATGACAAAACATCACAATCAATATGGGATGCTTTAAAAATCAAGGTTGAAGGCAGTACAAGTATGATTAAAAGCAAGAAGGCATTGATTAAAAAAGAGTTTGATTTGTTCACAAGTTTGCCCGGAGAAGATACGAAGAAACTTATTGAACGATACTGTCACTTAGTACGAACAATGTCGATGATGAACATCACAAAAGAAAATGAGGAATGGGTGGATAAACTTGCTGATGCGTTACCTCAAAAAGAGTGGGGAACTTATTTGATGATATTGAAGAATACTGGAGTTTATGATAGGTTGTCAATCTCTCAGTTCATTGAAAAGATTGAAAGTCAGGATTTGGAACAGCAGAAGATTGCAAGGATGAATAATCCAAGTGGTCAACAAGATGTAAAGATGTATTACAAGGGTGGTGTTCCAACTTCAGAAATTGAGAGAAGTCCGAAAATCCAGACTGCATATAGTGTTGGGGATACTACAGTAAAGATTGATCAAAGCTCAAACAAAAACAGCAGTGGATTCTTATCTTATCCAAGTGTCAATCCAAAGACTTCATCAGAAAGCTTTCAGTCTCAAAGCACAAAGATGGGAAATGGTTGTGTGATTCAATGCAACATAGCTCTAAATCTTCCAGAAGGTCAAAGTTTTTCTGAAGACATTGCAAAAGATCATATGGCATTACTTGGTTCTGTGCTTATCTCATATGAAGGTTTAGTGGCTGGTCGAATTGGAAATCCTATGCTTACTAAAGAGGATTACGACCAAATAGATGCCGAAGAGATGGAACTAATGGATATCAAATGGTGTCTTGCAAGTGTTCTTAGACGTGCTGAAAAGTTCAAGACAATTACCGGAAGAAATGACTTTCTTGATGCTTGTGTTTCTACTTTAGGTTTTGATAAATCTAAAGTTACTTGTTTCAGGTGCAGGGAAAAAGGTCATTTTAAGCGGGAGTGCAAGAACAGAGAAGTTAGTGGTGCTCAAAATCCATTTGGAAAAGATGACTACTACCGGAAAGCCATTTATCAGCAAGCTGGTCAGACACAAGAATTACAGACGGCTCATGGTAGAAAGATTGAAGATTCAAAGAAAGGATGTTTGGTAGATTTCAACTGGAGCAACTACATTTCTTCTAACAGCACAGCATGTATAGTGGACCAAAATGATGAACAACTACCTGAAGGATTCACCTGGGATATGTTTGTTGATGAAAAGGGGGATTTCAAAGCTTTCATTGCAAAGATTGTTAGAGAACCAGATTTGTTTGCTACTTGGATGAGATCAATTGGTGAAAAAGTGAAAGATCAATCGATTACATCTGAAGAAAGTTCAGAAAGTGCTGATTCTGAATCATTAAGTACAGATGAGAGTGTGCAAAATGAGGATGTTTCAGAAAAAGAAGTTGTTTTTGATCAAACACCATCTGTTTCTGGTATTTCAGATGCTGAGTCTGAAAAATCTGTAGAGTTTGATCAAACACCGATTGAGAGTAGCAGTGATGATGAGGAAGAGAAACATATTAATATTGCTAAAAAACATCTTTCTCCTGAAAGTTTTCATTTTTATTTTGCAGATCGCATGGAGAAACTGAAGGAGAAACAAGCTGCAAAAGAACAACAACAAGATGAGAAGGTTGAAAATGTTGTTCAAACTGAAGAAGTTAAAAGTGTGGATGAAGAAAAGGTGATTGAAACTGAAAAAGTAACTGGAGTAGAAAAAGTAATTGAAGTGGTAAAAACAATTGAGGTTGAGAAGATTGTTGAAGTTGAAAAACCTTGCAAGAAGTGTTTGGAAATTTGCAAGAGTTGTGAAGAAAAAGATGTTACACTGTTTGATCGAGAAAGACTGATAGAAAAGTTACTATCTGACATCAGCTATGTGAAAGAATCGTATAGCGTGTTGAACAGAACTGTGACAGGTCTTCAAACAACGAACTCTGAAAGAGAAAAAGCTTTAACGATGACGAATTCTACGTTAATGGCAAAGCAAAAGGCAATTAATCATTACATTGAAGAAAATGCTAATCTAAAGCAAGAGTTGGAGAAAGAAAAGATTGAGAATGAAAGGATCAGAAGGTTATTACTGAGTTATTCTTGTTCTGATTATGTTATTGATCGAGTTTATCCTACTGTTGCAGGTTTTGAAGCATTTCAGGATGAGAAGCAAAAGAATGAGACTGGTAAGAAATCGACTGTTAAATACAACAAGTGTCCGCCTCCTATCTGGGAAGGGTATTCTCCTAGAAAACCAAATGAGGAGCAAGTCGAAAGAGCAGTCAATATAAAGTTAAAATCCGAGACAACTGACGTTTTACCAGATAACATTGATATCACGTTTACCTCGTCTGATACTGATCATGAGTCTGAGTTAATCAAAAAGGTGGTCGATCAGGTGTTGGATACTGAGGAGGTGTCTGAGTCAAAGTTTGAGTCTGGGGGTTCAAGTTCGTCAGTCAACAGTTCAAAGTCATCGGAAAAACGGTCTTACAGTAAAGAATTTTTGCTATCAAAGGCAAATTTGGATGATGAAACATTTGAAGTTGCATATACTTTAAATGATTCGGACAAATTATACTCTGACAAAGAGTTTCCGATTAGAAGTGTTTGTTTTGACATGATTAAAAAGGTTTTCAAAATGACAGAAATTAATTTTTCTGAAATTAAGGATCTAAAATCTATTGAAAAACCTAAGAAATATACTTCTAGAGTTCAACAAAGGTTAAACAAGAAAAAAGGGAAAAAGAATTACAATTCTAGTTCAGATTTTCAAAAGAAAACAAACCAAAAGTGTAGTCACAAAAAGAAAGGTCTTGGTTTTACTCAAAATGCAAATTATCAAAATGAAAAACATGTTAGAGATTTTAAATCAAAAATGACATATGTTGCAGGAAAAAGCTATGAAGAAGAGACAAATAGCTTATTCTGGAGAAAGTCGAATCAAGAATTCCTTGCTGAAAGGAAAAGGACAGGAACTGGAGTTTTTCATCCAACTGGAGTTTTTCAAACCAGAGACACAAGAACTTGTTTTCAATGCCAAGTTGTTGGACACATTGCTCACAATTGTCCAAACAAATTCAACAAAAAACAGGGAGTCTCTGAAAAACTTAAAGAAAAAGTGGTTGAAAAGAATGATTCACCAACTACAAACTTCAAAACTTTTGAAAATTCAAAGAATGAAGTTGGTGAAAATTCTAAAAGATTGTACAAAAAGAGTGCAAAAGACAACCAAAAATGGATTGTTAAAAAATCAGATAAAAAATCTGGCGATGAATCTGATTCCACAAAATCAGAGGAGTCACAAGATGAGATCAAAAATTTGATAAATGATGAAGACATTAAATCACTGAGTGTGGAAGAGATTAAACAAATGGTTGGTAAAGTAGAAATCTCAGATTTTGATATTGAAAAAACATTTAATGAAAATGTTAAGAAAATTTTCAAGAAAATGCTTGATGGGAAAGTAAAGTGGGTTAAAGATTTTTATGCAACTAAAAAGGCAACTTACAACCCTACTGCACAGGAATTGGAAGCCACCAAGTCTATGAAGACTTGGGTGGAAGTTTGTTTTCCTTAAAAGTCTTAGGACTTGCCGGAGATCCCAAGTTTATATCGTGGATCAGGAATCGGCATTTTTCTAATGTTTGAAGTTTTTGGTTGAAAGTTTTTGATAGTGTTTGGATGTTTACAGGTTGTATGACTACGCCGGAGCTTCCAGGTTGGTAAGTGCGAAGCAGGAATCGGCATCATGATTGGTAAAATGGTGATGTAGACGTAATATTCCTACAAGTGGTATTGTGTGTTTTTACAAGTAGTTATTTTTTACAATTGATTTAGAGGTTGCTTGAATGCAAATGGTAAATCAGGGACATTCATTTGTACTTGATTTACTATATATGTCAAGAGACGAACAAGATGATGAACCATATCCTCGTTCTTAAAATGATAAGACTTACAAATGGTTTTTATCAACACAAATTCATTTTCCGGAAAAATCATTTTGATTAAAACAAACTTAAGTGTTTTGAAATCTAAATGAGAAAATGGTTTGTGATAGGGGGAGTTCTGATTGTTTATGTCGAGTGAATGGCGATTTGATGCGATTCGATATCAGTTGTCAAGTTTATTGTACAGTTTGTCATGTTTTCTGTATAGTTTGTTTTCAAATTTCCTAAAATGTGTTTGCATTTTAGGGGGAGTAAAATTTTAAAAAAATCCAAAAACATTTGAAAATTTGAAAAAGACAAAAACATGATAAAATTCAAAAATGAGTTTTTGTTGCATATAGAGGAAATGATAGTACATCAGTGGACTATCACAACATGCTAAAGAAATGCAAAGTAAAAATGTGATAAACAATCTTACTGTGGATATGTCAGTAGGTTTTTGCACATTTAGTAGATTGTGACGAGATATAAACCTAAATTTCAAACTTGCTTGTTCTGTGGGTTAACACAAACTTGGATATAAAGGTAACCCCTGAAATCTTGTTTGAAAGGTCCCTTATTCTGAGATACTAGGTCTTTATGCTCAGTGATATCTGGGGTATTATCCCGGGACTTCTGATTTTGCGGAAGCAATGGCCTAGTCCCCGGAGAATACTTTACATTTGCTTGAAATATAGCTCACCCTCAGCTAAAAAATGATGAAACATTGAAAAATGCTAATCATGGCTGTTGAAACAAAAGATCCTCTAAAGGGGACACACCAAAAAGTCGAAGCCGTCATCTCTCTGCGTATACGGGAGTATCGACCTGAGCTCTCACGGCCCTCGTACTATAATTTATTCCCCTGACAGATATCATCTGTGGTATATTCACCTGTAAGACTGAATATTGGGATCTGGATACGGGAGTATATTCAAGTAGTGGGACACACGGATAAGTTTAAGTTGCTTAAAACATTAACAATGTATCTCGGATCAGTTGAACTTTGTGTGAAAATTTAAGTGGACAAACATACTGACAATCTAGGTAAATTGTTTAGAACGTAATATGAAATGAAGCTTAACGGTGTTGGTGATCTGTCTCAGAAACTGATATGATCCTTTTGCACAAACTCACAAAAATATTGTTTGTAAATATTTCTTTATTGCATTCCTTTACAATAAAAAATTACAAAAAGATTTTAGTGTGTTTTAGCATAATTTTTGAAAAAAATTAAAAAGATTTTCGACAACTGATATTGGAAAGCTGATTGTCAAAGTTTCAAGTGCTAAACATGATGACTTGGTTGTGAGGGGGAGTGAATCTTAAAATGTCAAAAGGTTTGTTAAAATCCTTACAATTGGTATTTTTAAAACCTTCATTGGGTTCATCATTGGTTTGTGATATGAGAGAGAATTATCTGATTATATCAGATTGTTGGTGCATTTAAATTGTTAAATTTAGAAAATTTATTTCTGGGTTAAGATTGTTACAGGTGAGCCAGATTAATTCATTCAACGCTTATGAAAGTCAGAATCTGATCATGAATCTAAAAGTTTGCTAGCTGCTGATGCTGATGAACTTAAGGAATCAAGAGATCTGATCAAGAGAATTAGATGAGATCCAGGCAATGATCTTGTAAACAACATTTGAGTCAGGCATCGATCCTAAAGCAGATGTTGCTGAAGAACAAATGAATACCAGCAAATCGTGAGGGGGAGTCTGATAGAGCCAGGTGATTCTGGAGAAGAAGATAGAGAGAGAAAAGCCCGGAGACTGATCAAGAATGAAGATGTGAAGACACAGCATTGATGTGACTCGATAGTCGACTCGTCAACATCTGAGGGGGAGTCTGTTGGTGCACTACATCTGTCGACTTCGTCTTGTATCGAGTCTTAGACTAGCTAGAATAGATCAGGGCACGTAAATCGAGAGAATGAGAGAGAGTTAGCAAGATTTCGCTTGAATGAATGTGTATGTAAAGGATTTCGCTTGAAGCAGCTCAAGCGAAATCAACATGTTAAGATTTCGCTTGAGTCATGCTGAAGCGAAATCTCAATCTCTATATATAGGAGATCAATGTCAAGCGAAATTATAAGTTGTTTTTGTGAGATTTCCATACCGAAGTGCTGCCGGTGTGAGAACTGATTGTAATTGCTTTCATATCAATACAAATCAGTGTTAAAGTGAATATTCAGCTGTTTATAGGTCAAATACTTGTTTTCCGCACCTGTATTTGATGGAATTCCTCTGAACCGACTCGTTTAGGTCGCGAACACGATCCCTACATCTACCTTGTACGTAAGCTTGTTTTGCAGGAGCAAAGGCATGGACCAAGTCTCACCGAAATTCCTGGAGCATATTCCCTCAATATTCCGCACGTGTTTGGCTCTTATGGACGTTATGGAGATCGTGGGGAGCTTGCACAATTTGCGGATAGTTAGTTAGTTTAGTTGTTTCTAATTTAAAATGGGGATAACAAGCTTGAGTTAGAACACTTGGCTAATTTTAGCAAACACACACATTCTCGTAACAGCTCCCGTTCAGCTCTCGAACACTACTTGGCGATTTCATACATTTTTTTGCTCATTGCACACTAGTGATCCTTGTAACAAGCTTGTTATCATCCCGAGTTGTAAACTTCTTTTGTTTAATCTTAGTTGGTAATCGGTAGTTTCCATCACCCGAGGTTTTTTGTGCCGGAGATCAACTCTTGATCAAGGGCTTTTGCCTCGTATAAATCCTTGTGTCATTTATTCATTACATTTCTGAGTTATCCTTAACATTGTTCATTGATTTAAGCATCACACCTCACAACAAAAGATTTGGTTGCATTATCCTTGCTTGATTTTTGACCAAAACAGTTTGACGCCCACCGTGGGGCAATTGGTGCTTCATTCCTAAGAAGTTTCTGTTTTTGTGATCATTTCGGTTCATTACAACCAAGCAGATGGCTTCCTCAGCGAAGAACACTTCAAGTTCAATGCCGGCAATGAGTTCTTCACAGGGCGTTCCCCCTTTGCCTCCACCACCTTCTGGATCCCAGAAAAATGTTGAAAATGTTGCAAAGAGACAAAGCCCCATTTTTCCAAAACCACCAACTTCTTCTGTTTCTTCTAATCCTACTACTAATGATCTTTTTACTCTGATTTTGCAGATGAGGGATCACATACAAGAGCATGACAAAACCAATGAAAGGATCCTCCGAGAAATTCGTGATATAAAAAAACAGAAGAGATCAGGGGAGGATTATTCTCCTCTGATACCAAGGTCACTGGATTTCGACACTCCAGCTATAACTGCCTAGCAATCTGCAGCCTTGGACATCCAGTACCAAACTGAACCATTAGGAAGGCGTTATGGAGCAACAACTATGAGTCAGGCTTTTGGGTCTCACTTCCAGCCTCAAGGATCCAGTTTTCAGCCTTCGGGATCCTCTTTTCAGCATCAGGGATCCTTCGTCAACTCGGGAGGATATTTGGGAATGCACACAGTCCAAGGATCCTCTCAGGTCCAAGGATCCTCTCAGGTTCAAGGATCCTCCATGGTTCAAGGATCCTCTCAGGTTCAAGGATCCTCATTTCAGGTTCAAGGATCCTCTCAGCCTCAGGGATCCTTTCAGGTTCAAGGATCCTCTCAGCCTCAGGGATCCTCTCAGGTTCAAGGATCCAACATCTTTCAAGATCAAGGATTCTTGAGAAGTGTACAACCCCCAAGTACAGATGTTCATCAAGGAGACTTCATTCCAATGCAGACCATTGCCTCTTCTAGTCCTTCAATCATACCAGAATCCCGTCAATATGGATTCACATCTGCAATTCCTAACTCAAATCCTATGGGAGGTAACACTTTCAATAACTCTTATAACACTAACCATGGCTCTATGCAGGATACAGGTATCAATCAAGCTATGGCTAGGGAATTACAGAAGTTGAAGGATATGATATCCAGCGTTCCAGGAGTGGTTAAGCCCATTCCTGAAATTCCAGATGGGAGTCATAGGATATCTCGTTTTGCACCACCTATTTGTGATGCTGAGATACCCAAAAGGTTTCAAATACCAACTATGAAGCTGTATGATGGTTCAACGGATCCAGAAGAACATGTAGCTCAATATAGAGAAAGGATGGAGATCAACCCCATCCCAGAGAGGTTAAAAGAAGCATGTCTATGCAAGGGTTTCGGATCCACACTTACAGGATCTGCTCTTAAATGGTTGCTAAGTCTTCCCCCTTACTCTATTACTTCATTTGCTAATCTAGTTAACCTGTTTAATAGTCAGTTCTCGTGTAGCAGAAAATTTGAACGTTTAACTAGTGATCTATATAGGGTAACACAAGGTCAAAATGAATCACTTAGAGATTACATCACTAAGTTTAGTAAAGAATCCTTAGATATCCCTAATCTGGATATAGCCACGGCTGTAGAAGCCTTTAAAATGGGTTTACTTAGGGATTCATTATTCTATGATGATCTTGTTATGACCCCATGCAGGAATCTTGATGAAGTGAGAACTAGGGCCGTTAGATTCATCCGATTAGAGGATGATAAAAGGATCCAGGAGAGATTAGCAGGATCCTCAAAACAGGAAAAGCAAGGATCCTACTTCAAGAATAACAAGTTTAAGTCCTACAACAAGTCTGATAACCAGAATGTGCATGCAGTAGAACAAGAAGAGGATGATGAGGATTATCCTCCAATTTCTTAATACTGTTTTTCTGTTGATAACAATGAACTAATCCTTGCAATGCAGAATTTAGGTGAAAAAGCAAGATGGCCAAGGAAAAGTGATAAACCAGCCGCAACAAAGGACAAATCCAAATGGTGTGCATATCACGAGGATTTTGGGCATCTCACCGAAGAGTGTATTGCACTAAGAAAAGAAATTGGTTATTTGTTAAGCAAGGGGCATTTGAAAGAGCTTTTGGGAAGAAAGAAGTCAAGGATCCAGGATCCTGAAAGGATCCCAGAAAAGGCTCTTGCTCCTCCAGCAGATGCAAAAGTTATAAACTTCATATCCGGTGGATCAGACATTTGTGGTACTTCCTTTTCAGCAGCCAAAAGACATGCCAAGGAGACCAAGATGGATAATGGAGATAGACCCATCCGGACCTCTACTGTTACACAGGAGAAAATTATAACTTTTGATGAGGATGATCGTGTTGATGTTCAGGATCCTCATTGTGATGGTCTTGTTATCACTCTGTTTATTTCTAACCACTTTGTTCGCAGGATCCTGATAGATGGAGGAAGCTCAGTAAACATCATTCAGCTTGATGTCCTCAAGAAGATGAACATCCCTGAATCAGACATTGTCCCAAGATCCTCAGTTCTTGTGGGATTCAGGGGAGAGACCAAAAATACATTGGGGGACATCAAACTCCCCATCTATGTTGAGGGACTTCATTCTTATCAAAAATTTTGTGTTATAGATTGCTTATCCTGTTGTAATGTTATCCTTGGCAGGCCATGGATACATGACATGAAGGCAGTCCCATCTACCTATCATCAATGTGTAAAGCTTCTTAGTCTATGGGGAGTGGTGAAAATTGAGAGTGATCAACAAGAAGCTAAGAATTGTTACACGTCATCAATGAAGCCAGCCTCAAGACCAAGGGAGCAATAGCAATTAAAGCATCCTCCAAGAGATGTCTTGGAGGCAAGAGAACAGGATGTGAAAGAAATCCTTATGGATCCTCATAATCCTGAATCCATAGTCTTCATAGAATCAGGGATCCTCAGCAACATTGAACAGGATCTAGTATCCTTCCTTAAGAGGAGGAAAACTACCTTTGCCTGGAAGCATGAGGACATGACAGGTATATCTAAAGATATAATTACTCATAAACTTGGCATTAACAGGTCATTCAAGCCAATTCATCAAAAAAGGAGGAAGTTTGCACCTGAAATGAATGCCATTATCCAGGAAGAAGTAGATAAACTACTCCGGGCAGGTATGATAAGAGAGGTTAAGTATCCAAGGTGGTTAGCCAATGTGGTTGTTGTTCAAAAGAAAAATGGAAAGTGGAGGGTATGTGTCGATTTTACTGATTTAAACAAGGCATGTCCCAAGGATCCTTTCCCATTACCCCACATTGACTCCATGGTGGATGCTACCGCGGGTCATGAGTTGTTGACTTTTATGGATGCTTCATCTGGATTTCAACAAATTCAGATGGAACCATCTGATCAAGAGTATACAGCCTTTATGACCCCAACTGGTATATATTGTTATATTGGTATGCCATTTGGACTAAGGAATGCAGGTGCTACTTATCAAAGGCTAGTCAATATGATGTTCAAGGAACAAATTAGACACACTATGGAAGTCTATATGGATGACATGGTGGTTAAGTCCAAGAAAGCTGAGGATCACCTTAGAGACTTGGAGGAAGCATTCAATATCCTTGATAAATTTAATATGAAACTAAATCCTTCCAAGTGTCACTTTGGTGTTAAAGCAGGTAAATTCCTAGGCTATATGGTGACAAAAGGAGGCATTGAAGCAAGTCCAGAGCAAATTAAGGCTATTGTGGATATCAAATCTCCTGCCAATGCCAAGGATGTTCAAAGATTGACAGGCAGGATCGCAGCCTTGAACAGGTTCATATCCAAATCCTCATAAAAATGCAAGGAATTCTATGACATTTTGAGGAAGAACAAGAAATTTGAGTGGATTGAAAAGCATGAAAATGCTCTCAAAGCTCTTAAGGATTACCTATCCTCAGCCCCCGCCTTGATGAAACCAGAAAAAAGGGGATATATTATCCTTGTATTTGGCGGTATCCTCTAAAGCAGTAAGTGCGGTCCTTGTTAAGGATCACGAAGGTACACAACATCCCTTCTATTATGTAAGTAAGAGTTTGCTTGATGCTGAATCCAGGTATTCACATTTAGAAAAACTTATCCTTGCACTAATTATGGCATCTACTAAATTAAGACATTATTTTGAAACTCATGTCGTTATTGTTAAGACTAATTTTCCAATTAAGAATGTTCTCAGGAATCCTGAAATGTCAGGAAGGATGGCTAAGTGGGCTGTGAAGCTTAGTGCTTATAATATAAGATATGAACCAAGGACTGCCATTAAATCCCAAGCCTTAGCTGACTTTGTGGCAGATTTCAGTAGTGACTTGCAAAGGGAAGCTGAGTTAGAAGTCCAACAGCTCGAAGAAACTAAGGATCCTTGGATACTCTTCACTGACGGAGCTTCTAATGTCAAAGGAACTGGACTCGGAATACTACTAAAATCGCCACAGGGGGACATAATACCCCACTCCATAGCTTGTGAGTTTCAAACTACTAATAATGAGGCTGAATATGAAGCCTTGATAGTTGGTTTGCAAATTGCCAAGCATATGAGGATCAGGTATCTTGAGGTACATGTAGATTCATTGTTAATTACTAATCACTTTAATGGATCCTATGCTGTTAAAGGTGAAAAGCTAATCAAATATTTAGAGATAGTCAAAGAATTGGCATTGTTGGTGCATGCGTCTGTCGACTTCGTCTTGTATCGAGTCTTGCATTGTTCAGGGCACGAAGTTCAAGAAAATTTGTCAAATGGCTAATTCCACTTGAACTGCTAATTCCGCTTGAAAGGAGCATCAAGTAATTTCGTTTGGAATTAAAATGTAATTCCGTATGAATGATGTAATTCTGTTTGAGATGTTATTTTCGTTTGTGATGTGATTCCGCTTGAGTCATGTTCAAGCGGAATTAGGAAGTCTATAAATAGGTGTTAGGTTGATTCATTTGGAACGGAATTAGCAAGAGTGTTTCCGACGGCGAAGCTCTGTCGAAGTGTCTTCAGATCTGTAATTGCTCGGATTTCAATAGAAAGACATTTATAATTGATATTCTAGCTGAATCACACACAATATGTCTGTTTCCGCCTTTCATATTGTGTAGAACGCCTCTGATCGACTCGTTTCGGGTCCGTACACGATCCTACATGTGGTATCAGAGCTCAGGAGGAGGAGTTCTGCCAATTTCAACTTGATTTCATCTCTTTTTCTTACTTTTACACCTTCTTTACTAAATTGAACAACTTTTCACGGACAAAATGGACTGATTTTCTGATATTGTGTGTAAAATACTGTTTTAACAAACCCTTGAGAGAATCAGATCAAAATTCGGACTAAATCTGATAAAAATGGACTAAAAACCTTATTCCGCTTGAACGAGACATCTGATTCCGCTTGAAAAATTGTGATAATTTCAAGCGAAATAAGTGATTCCGCTTGAAATACAACTGATTCCGCTTGTGTAGGGTAATTTCGCTTGAAGTGTTATTCCATTTGTAACATCTCAAGCGAAATCAGTGATTTCGCTTCAAACTCTAATTCCGCTTGAATTTTTAATTCCGTTTGAAAGTTTGTGTGCAGGTAATCTCGCCTGAAGTAATTCCGTTTGAAACCTAATCTCGTTTGAAAGTGACTGTTTTGATAAACGTGTTTCCGAATCATGAGTGAAGAATTTTACAACGCATTTGCAACATCCTCGACTACTCCGGCTACCATTGCTCAAAGCATGAACTTGGAAAATGAGACTGGAACTATGCAAAAACCCCCGAAGCTAATGACCATTGAGGAGTATTACGGTTGGAAAGATCGGTTTGAGAATTGGGTTCAAGCTAATCATTTGAGATCTTGGGAGTGTATTTTGAAAAAATATGTACTACTACGTACTGATCTGCAAGTTGAGAAAACAATCTCTGAATTCACTGATAAAGAACGGGACATGTACAAAGCTGAAAAGATGATGATTAGTCTACTTCAGCAAGCTATTAAAGAAGACATCTTTGTATTGCTTCAACATGACAAAACTTCAAAATCAATTTGGGATGCTCTTAAAATCAAATTTGAGGGAAGTGAGAAGATGATCAAAAGTAAAAAGGCATTGCTTAAGAAAGAATTTGATCTATTCACAAGTCTGCCAGGGGAAGATACAAAGAAATTGATTGAAAGATATTGCCATTTAGTGCGATCTATGTCATTGTTAAGCATAACCAAAGAACGAGAGGAATGGGTTGACAAATTAGCTGATGCTTTACCTCAGAAAGAGTGGGGTACATTTTTGATGATTTTAAAGAACACCGGAGAATATGATGATTTGACGATTTCTCAGTTCATCGAAAAGATTGAAGGACAAGATCTTGAACAGCAAAAGATTGCAAGGATGAACAATCCGAGTAATCAACAAGATGTAAAAATGTATTACAAAGGCAGTGTTCAAGAGGTTGAAATGAGTCCGAAGATTCAAACTGCTTTTAGTGCTGGAAACTCATCTGGAAATCTTGATCAAAATCCAAACAGTAGCAGTGGATTCTCTTCATATCCGAATGTTAATCCAAAGAGTTCAACTTCAAGCTTTCATTCTCAAAGCTCAAAAGGTGGAAATGGTTGTGTGATACAGTGCAACATTGCATTGAATTTTCCAGATGGTCAAAGTTTTTCTGAAGAAATTGCAAAAGATCACATGGCGTTACTTGCAACTGTGCTACAATCCTATGAAGGTTTGGTTGCAGGAAGGATCGGAAATCCTATGCTGAAGAAAGAGGATTACGATCAGATAGACGCTGAAGAGTTGGAGCTCATGGACATCAAATGGTGTTTAGCTAGTGTCTTGAGAAGAGCAGAAAAGTTCAAAATGATTACAGGAAGAAATGATTTCTTGGATGCACATGTTTCTACGTTGGGTTTTGATAAATCTAAAGTTACTTGTTTTCGATGCAGGGAGAAAGGTCATTTTAAGAGAGAATGCAAAAATCAAGAGGCTAGTGGATCAAAGAATCTTTTTGGAAAAGATGATTACTATCGGAAAGCCATATATCAACAAGTTGCTCATCAACCGCATCAACAAAAAGATTCACAAACTGCTCATGGGAAAATGATCGAAGATGCAAACAAGAAAGCTTATTATGGTATCATTGATCAAGACGATGAGAAAATGGCTCCAGGATTTAGCTGGGATAAGTATGTGGATGAGAATGGGGAGTTTAAAGCTTTCATTGCAAAGATAGTTCAAGAACCTGATTTGTTTACAGAATGGATGAAAGCGATTGGTGTTCATGAGAAGAATCAAGAAGAAGAATCTGTTTCATCTGATGAAAGTTCAGAAGAAGCAACTGTTTTTTATCAAACATCATCTGATTCTGGTTCTTCAAAAGATAGTTCTGAAAAGACATTAGATTTTGATCAAACACCATCTGATTCTGGTTCTTCAAATGATAGTTCTGAAAAAACAATCGATTTTGATCAAACACCAACTGATGACAGTGGTGATGATGAGGAAGAAAGACATATTAATGTTGCAAAAACTCATCTATCTCCTGAAAGCTTTCAATTTTATTTTGCAGATCGTTTGGAGAAGCTGAAGGAGAGACAAGCAGTAAAAGAACAAAAGAGAATGAAGTGTGAAAGTGTTCGAAATGAAGAGGTTAAAATTGTTACTGAAAGGAATGATGAAAATGAGAAGGTGATGGATGCTGAAACAGTGATTGAGGTTGAGAAAGTCATCGAAGTTGAAAAGAATGTGGAAGTCATCAAGCCTTGCTTAATGTGTTTAGAATCATGCAATCAATGTGCAGAAAAAGATGAGAAACTGAATGAGCTAGAAAAGATGAAAGAACAATTATTGTTCAATCTCAACTATGTGAAAGAATCTTACGATGTGTTGAATAGAACGGTGACCGGTCTACAAAAGACTAATTCAGAAAGAGAAGATGCTTTAACCATGATGAATGTTGTGATGACGTCGAAGCAAAAAGCCATAAATCATTACATTCAGGAATGTGCTAAGTTGCAGCAAAAGTTGGAGACAGAAAAAATAGAAAATGAAAGAATTAGACGATTACTGCAAAGTTATTCTAGTTCTGATTATTTGATTGATAGAATTTATCCAACTGTTGCAGGTTTTGAAGCATTTCAAAATGATGAGAAGCCAAAGAAGAAGGATACTGGTAAGAAACAGAGTGTTAGTTATAACAAGTGTCCGCCTCCAATTTGGGATGGGTATTCTCCTAGAAAGCCGAATGAGGAGCAAGTCGAAAAAGCAGTCAATATAAAGTTAAAGTCCGATATAACCGATGAATTACCAGAAAATATTGACGTCATTTTTACATCGTCTGATACTGATCATGAGTCCGAGTTAATAAAAAAGGTGGTCGATCAGGTGTTGGATACAGATGAGGAATCGGAGTTAAAGTCTGAGTCAAAAAGTCCGGAATCATCATCAGTCAACAGTAAAAAATCGTTGGTTAAACGGGTTTATAATAAAGAATTTCTTTTATCAAAATCTAATTTGAATGACGAAGCAATCAAAGTGGCATATACATTGATTGATTCAGACAAATTATATTCTGATGAGGAATTTCCAATAAGAAGTGTTCAAGTTGAAAAGATCAAAAAGGTTTTCAAAATAACAGAAATCAATATTTCTGAAATAAAAAAATGTAAATCTTACTAAGAAACCTAAAAAATACACTTCAAGAGTTCAACAACGTTTAAACAAGAAAAAAAGGTTACAGTTCTGGTTCTGGTGTTCAAAAGAAACCAAACCATAACGGTAATTTCAATAAGAAAGGTCTTGGATTTATTCCACCAGAAAATTATAAAAATGAAAAATATGTTCGAGATTTTAAATCAAAAATGAAATTTGTTTCAGGAACAAGCTGTGAAGAGGAATCAAAAAGCTCATTCTGGAAGCAATCAAACAGAGAATTCCTTGCCAAGAAGCAAGAGAATGTGAAGAATGGAGCTAATCAAAGAAAGGAGACAAGAACATGTTACAAATGCAGTGAAGCTGGTCACATTGCATGGAACTGTTCTCAAGCTACAAAAACAAAACAGGAAGTCTCTAAAAAACTCAAAGAAAAAATTGTTGAGGAAATCGAACCACCAACTGAAAAATTTAAAATTTTTGAAAATTCAACATATGAAGTTGGTGAGTGTTCAAAGACTCATTTTTTACAACAAAAGAGCTAAGCATGACAACCAAGTGTGGGTTGTTAAGAAGGTTCATGAGGATGTTAAAAAGTTTGATGTGAAATCTGGCGATGAATCTGATTCCACAAAGTCAGATGAGCCACAAGTTGAGTTAAAAGATGAAAACTCAGTACCTCCATTGGATGATCTTAATTTTCCACCATTGAGGGCTGAAAATTTTAAATCAAAAGTTGGGAAAGTTGAGATCTCGAATCAGTTCTATTCTGAGAAGAAAGAATTTGATGTCGAGAAAGTGTTTAATGGAAATGTGAAAAAGATTTCTGGAAAAATGGTTGAGGGTAAGGTGAAAGGGGGTAAAGGACTTTTATGAAACAAAGAAAGCAACTTATTACCCAGGTGAAGTTGAGGAGGAAACATCCAAGTTTGGTGAAGCTTGGATGTCTGTTTTTCATAAGTAAAATCCTGAATTGCCGGAGCTCCCAGGTTGGTAAGAGTGGAGCAGGTATCGGCATCTTTCTTGAGAAATTCACGAAAGTGATTTCGCATTACAAGTGGTAAATCAGGGACATTAAATTGTACTTGATTTTCTACAAGTGGTTAAAAAAAATGGGTTTCATTTCATTGTAAAGAAGAAAGAAACAAAGTGATAATCTCTCACCCTAATCTACATGTGGTTTAAAAGCAAGAAAACTTATTTTCCGGAAAAATCATTTTGGTTAAAACAAACTTAAGTGTTTTGAAATCATAATGAGAAAATAGGTTGTTGAAAGGGGGAGTTTTGATTGTTTATGCCAAGTGGATGGCGATTTGAAGCGATTTGATATTGATTGTCTTTTTACTTGTACAGTTTGTTTTCAAATTTCCTTAAATGTGTTTGAATTTTAGGGGGAGTAAAAAATTTTTAGAAAATCCAAAAACATTTGAAAATTTGAAAAAGACAAAAACATGATAAAAATCAAAATGAGTTTTGTTGTCAGAAAAGAGGAAATGATAGTACATCAGTAGACAGTTTCAGTATGCTAAAGAAATGTAATGATTAAATAGCGTTAAACGGTCTCACTGATGATATGCCGATAGGTTTTTACACATTTAGTAAGCTTTTTCGGGATATAAACTTAAAATCAAACTTGCTTATTTCGTGGGGAACACTACTTGGATATATAGGTAACCCCTGAAATTTCGTTTGAAGGATCCCTCTTTCTGAGATACTAGGTCTTTATGCTCAGTGATATCTGGGGTATTATCCCGGGACTTCTGATTTTGCGGAAGCAATGGCCTAGTCCCCGTATAATACTTTACGCTTGCTTGAAGTAAAAGCCTGCCCTCAGTATAAAAAATGATAAAACATTGAAAAATGCAAATCATGTGTTGTTGTAAAAAAAGATCCTCTAAAGGGGACCCACCAAAAGTCGAAGCCATCACCTCTCTGCTGAACGGAAGTTCTGACCTGAGCTCTCACGGTTCTTCGCATCTAACCCCTTACAGATATCATCTGTGGTATACTGATGTGTGCAAAATGCAACATATAAATTACATCAATTGTGGCATAAAACTAACCCTTTTTAGTACTAATGTTGGAAAAAGTGTGCTTTTGTCTTCCTTTTGTATTTTCAAGATTAAATGAGCTCAAATTAACAAAAGAAGCAAAAAGACGTCAAAATCTAACATAAATACAAGAAAAGGAACAAGACGTGACATGCCCGACCCCACGACAGCATCTTCCCAAGCAAAACAAGAAGACAGAAGATTGAACACGCCCCGTGCTCAGCCAGCACGGGGGCGTGCCCAAGTGTCAGCAGAAAAGACAAAGTGGTAGAAGCTTCTATTGCCCACCACGGGGCCGTGCTCAGCGGACATGGGGCCGTGGTCAACTATAAGATTCGCACAATCCAGGCAAATCTTCATAGTACAAAGATTCTTCTGCACACGGGGTCGTGCTCAGCGGACACGTGGGCGTGGTCAACTAATAAGACAAGCTGCATTAAATGAAGAAAGAGAAGGATGTGGACACGGGGCCGTGCCCACTGGACACGGGGTCATGCCCGAGCTTCTGTTCAGCCTATAAATAGGAGTGCTTGGCTCAAGCTCAAACCATCCCTTGGCACACCACCTCTCTCACACTTCACCCACCACCCACCACCACCATAACACCATCATCCACCACCATCATCCATTGTCCATCATAGAGTGTGTGAGTCATCTCGGGATCCAAGATTGATCGTAAGAGTTCTTGACAATCAAGGCCATGTTTGCCTAAGTCTCTTACATCACTTGGTGAAGACAAGTGTCTAGTGTAATACTTTTTATTTCTAATCTTTTCGCACTTTTTACTTGGTTTTGTATTAATGACTTTAATAACTAGTTTCTTATGTTGAAGGTGATTCTTCCTTATCGTTTGTCCGTGGTGTCTTGGCATTATTTTACTGTCTATATAAAATAAAAGATTTTCACCATTCATATCTCCACGGTCTATATGGAGGTATGTTGGCTACCTGGTCGGGGGTTAAGGGAACGGTTTGGTAAGAGTCTTGCCATTGTTCAGCGTTTAGAGGTCCTGCAATGGACCTGGGTCAAATTTAGTAGGACCTCCTTCAATACTTAACGGTATTGGATGGCGGGGGTCCAAACTCTTTGATCCCCTCATAAGTTAACTACTATTAATACTATAACCCGGCTATTTAGGACTGTATCCCTGCTGACTCAGACTACTTAGTCGAGGGTAACGTCACCTCCAAAAGAGGGGCCTACCATAATTTGCATTAATAACTTAATTCATTATCTTTCAATAATCCGACCCTTTAGGATTGTATCTTTGCTGACTCAAACTACTGGGTTGAGGGTAACGTCACCTTCAAAAGAGGGGCCTACTACAATAACTAAGATAATCTCTTAAATAAGTGCAAAAGTGCGGAAATAATCAAAGGTTACACTATACACGAGTCGGAGCCAAGTGATTCATCTTGTCTATCTGTTTTATTTTTATTTTCATTTTCAGCATTTTAATTAGTTTTTATTTTTCTTAGCTTAAAACATTTTTCTAAACTTTTTGATTTGATTAGACGTTGAGGATAAACCGGTACTAAAAGCTCTTGTGTCCTTGGACGACCTCGGTATCTTACCAACACTATACTACGCTCACGATGGGTGCACTTGCCCATATGTGTGTTTAGTGTTAGTAAATATCGTGTTTTATAAATTTAAAACTTGGCTAAAGAAAGTGTAAAAGGGCTTAAAATATACTTAAACTTATATACACACTTCACACGCATCAATACTCACCTGTAAGACTGAATATTGGGATCTAGATACGGGAGTATATTCAAGAGGTGAGACACATGAATGAGTTTAAGTCCTTAATACACCTAATTCATATCCTGAATCAGTTGAAATTTGTGTGAAAATTTAAGTGGATCAGTATATCGGCAATCTAAGTGAATTGTTTAATTCTTAATGTGTAACTAAGCTCAACGGTACTTGTGACTTGTCAAAAACTGATTTGATCCTCTTACACAAACTCACAAAAAATTTTGTCTGTAAATATTTCTTTATTGCATCTCATTCTATTCAAAAATACTAAAAGATTTTAGTGTGTTTTAGCATAAATTTTGAAAAATTCAAAAAGATTTTCGACAACTGATGTTGGAGAGCTGATTTTCAAAATTCCAAGTGCTAAACATGATGACAACTTGTGAGGAGAAGTTTGTTTTGAAACAAGAAAAGATTTTAAAAGAAAAATGTTTTTCATACAAGTGGTTCATCAGATTCTAATATTGATAAATCATTCTGGTTAAATTTGAAAGAGAGTCTAGTTATATAAATTTGTCAAAATGTTAAATTTGTGAAATTTATTGTGAGGTAGAGAATGTGCAGGATATCTGAGTGATAGAGAGCCAGGTTTCGATACCTGAAGACTCTGTGATTTCAACAAGCCAGACTGCTATCCCAGCAAATCGAAAGGGTGAGTCTGAAGACATCCGAGTATAGACTATCTGTTGAAAAGGGGTATGTTGGTGTTGATGAAGAAAGAGAGCGATCAGACTGATAAAGACTGAAGACGTTGAAGACTCGACACTTAAGACTCGTCAACATTCGAGGGGGAGTCTGTTGGTGCATGCGTCTGTCGACTTCGTCTTGTATCGAGTTTTGCATTGTTCAGGGCACGAAGTTCAAGAAAACTTGTCAAATGGCTAATTCCACTTGAACTGCTAATTCCGCTTGAAAGGAGCATCAAGTAATTTCTCTTGGAATTACCATGTAATTCTGTATAAATGATGTAATTCCGTTTGAGATGTTATTTTCGTTTGTAATGTGATTCCGCTTGAGTCATGTTCAAGCGGAATTAGGAAGTCTATAAATAGGTGTTAGGTTGATTCATTTGGAACGGAATTAGCAAGAGTGTTTCCGACGGCGAAGCTCTGTCGAAGTGTCTTCAGATCTGTAATTGCTCGGATTTCAATAGAAAGACAGTTATAATTGATATTCTAGCTGAATCACACACAATATGTCTGTTTCCGCCTTTCATATTGTGTAGAACGCCTCTGATCGACTCGTTTCGGGTCCGTACACGATCCTACAGGCACTCTCTTTTGTTTCCTTTAGTTTGACACAGGTACCCAGAGAAGAGAATGCAAAAGCTGATGTCTGATTACTTCTCCAAGTGGATAGAGGCTGAAGCCTTTGCTCAAGTCAGAGAAAAAGAAGTGATATCCTTTATCAAAAGAAATATTATTACTAGATTTGGTATCCCTTCTGAAATTGTTTGCGATAATGGATCCCAATTTATTGGGAATAGAACTACTAACTTTTGTGACAGCTGGGGGATTAAGATGATAACATCAACACCAGTCCACCCATAAGCTAATGGTCAGGCAGAATCATCCAACAAGATCATCATCAACAATTTGAAGAAGAAGCTTGGATCCAAGAAAGGAAAATGGGCAGAAGAACTACCTTATGTATTATGGGCTGACAGGACAACTCCCAAGAATGCCACTGGCCAAACTCCATTTTCTTTGGTATTTGGGGCAGAATCAGTGATCCCTACAGAAATGGTGATTCCTACTGCAAGAACAAGCATCTGTGATCCTGAAGGAAATGCTGAAAACTTGGTTCAAGACTTGGATACTATAGAAGAACTCATGGATTTGGCAATGGTAAGGATGGCTAGTTATCAACAAAGGATGGCTGGAGCCTACAACAAAAATGTCAGGATCAGGAAATTCCAAGTTGGTGATATGGTATTAAGGAAAGCATTTCAGAATACCACAAATCCTACTGATGGAAAGTTGGCACCAAAGTGGGAAGGCCCCTACCTGATTGAAGCTGAGGCAGGAAAGGGGGCATATAGATTGCTAACAATGGAAGGTGATTTGCTACCAAGAGCTTGGAATGCTGTCCACTTGAAGAAATACTTCATGTGACAAGGATCCATGATCCTTATCCACTTTCATAACAAGTATCCTTGAAGGATCCTCAGAAGATAGGTGATCCTCATCCTGGTAATGATCTAATCTCAATCTATTTAATTCTTTCATTACCCTATATACAAGGATAAGGATCATGGATCCTTTATCCTCCTTTCACTTGATTCTGAGTTTTGCAGAAGGTTTAGGTATCCTTAACAAAGGATTGAGTATCCACAGAAGTATCCAGTTGTTTGGGCTTGACCCCAGTTGTTTGGGCTTGACCCCGGTTGTTTGGGCTTAACCCCAGTTATTTGGGCATGTCCCCAGTATCGCCAGTAGCGCACGATGATCCTGGTACAGTTCATGGCAATGGGACCAGTACTCGCTTTAGGGGCTGACAATTTCATTGTACTGGCTGTATCCGGGATCCTACGTATAATGGTAGACGTACCATACATCTGTTCCTAAGGTTTCTAACGTTTTCACGTTAGCTAATGTTTTGGCATTTTCATGTCACTAAGTTTGGATAGTCGCCAGTGAGGGCCATACTCCTGTTTACACAAGATCCTTTGGGCTTGTCCCCAGTTATCCTTTGGGCTTGTCCCCAGTATATTGGGCTTGTCCCCAGAATTGTTGGGCTTGTCCCCAGTTACTAACTCTTCTCTTATATTGGCTTAGTCCCAAGTTATGTTCCATTTCAGGTTTTTGAAGCTAAACAGCCAAGGATCCTTGATCCTTACCTTCTACTAAGGTTTGTCTTTTGGTTATCCTGATTATAAATGTTAAGGGGTTAGGATCCTAACTTTGATTCTCAGGTATGATCCTTGATCACTTTGATTTCATTCATTATTTATATAAGTGACCCTTATCCTTTGACAACAGAACTAATGATCCTTAAGTTGCATAACTTTTCTGAATTTTTCGACTATAGGATATTTGATCCTTGATCATATCCTAAAACTTTTAAAGATGATTTATTAAACCTTTATTCTTTACTTACAAATTCATAGAAAGTGAATAACAACAGTAGAAAAATAAAGAATTCACAAGGATAACAACACGGGAAATAGCCAAAAAGTTGAAGTTTTATTTATTCACAAAAGTTAAACCCTTTTAAGGTTGTCAAAATTGTCAACCCAAGTTTCTACCAACAATACGTGGCCCGTCCACTTGGGTTGGCAAAGGGTGTCCATTGTTAATAGGTCTTTGAAGTGCAGGAAATAAAAGATGGCAGGATAACAAGTGGTTTCATCCCCCAAACAGAGGATCCCTCCACCACCTATTATCCTACCTATTGTCTAAGGATCCATGATCCACAACCCTAGAAACTATTGTTCAAAGTACAACCCAACATTGTTTTAAAACAACATAACCAAAAAACTTTCAAATCCTAAAAAATGGGCTTCGGCCGCGTCTAGAAATGTCCATCATCGCCCATTTTTGCATCTCACACCTTGGCTGCATCACCACTAGCATCATCACCACCAGCCTGATCATTCTCGCTGCCGCTTGCTTCAATCGCCAAGACCTCGGTAGCCTCCTCCTCATCCTCAAGCTCAGCTAGCTTTACCTTCCAGCCCTCCTTGTCCCAAGTGGTCCTGTCAAAGTCAGGATCCTCGGCCTCCTGGGCCATTTGTATCTTGATCTTGTACATGGTGATGGCGGCAGAGATTTTTGCATCCTCCAGCAGCTCAGCTTTCTCATGATCAACATTTATCTGGGCCATGACCACCTGCTTCTTCGCCAGATTGAGGTCCTTTTCAAGGGAGGAGATGGTCTGATCCTTGGCCAGGAAGAACTTTTGGAACTCCTGATGCTTTTGCTCCGCCTCTTCAACATATGCATCAAACAGCATTTCGACCTCAGCAAATTTATGCAAAAAGTCAAGGTAAAGTTCAGGATCACGTGCAGGATCACGTGATCCTCAAGTGGGCAGGATAATCAAGCAGAGTCAGTGATCCTTACATCAGCAAAGTATTCTTGGAACTGGTGGCGGATAAGAGGCAGGCCTTCAAGATTTTCGGCTTCGGTGGCTTTCCTCTTCTTTCCCCCTCTGGAGGTGACAGGCTTTGGAACTACGGCACTCGGGCTAGCAGCAGTCTTCTTCTTCCCAGACCTGGGAGCAACAATAGTAAGATCGGTAACACTGAAGCGGGAGGCAGACCTTGAGGATTTTCCAGCACCTATCAATCCAAAACAACAGATATGTATTCTTGTTTTATTTGCATTTCAAGATTTAACCATATATAAACTTGGATACTTACTTGACATTGTAACGGAGCCTGAGGATACTTCTTGAGAATCCTTGGTGTTGGCTTGAAATGATCTTATTACAGGATCAAGATTCCGGAAAGCGGTGAGCCTCTCCTTGGTTGCAGGTGATGAAATGATATGAGAAACAGAAATAGCTGCAAAATAGAAACAAAAAGAAGAAATCAGTTATCCTTACAGGAACTGAGTTATCCTACGATCCTTCTATAAGGATCCTCTATCCTACCATGAGTGGCCCATTTTCTAGGGAGATCCTTCCCGTCTGGGATAGAATCCCTCCTGACGAAGAAAAAACGTTTCTTCCACTTAGTGTCATTTTTGGTGGTCTTGAGGATTGGGTGTTCTTCACCGGGTTTATATTTGAATAAAAAGTGGTGTGAACCATGGCTCACAAGGTTGTACAATTCAGCAAGTTCAGACATTCCCAAATCTATATCCTCCTGCTCAATGATCCTCTCAAGGGTAAATAAAACCCTCCACATCATTGGCATTGCTTGGATATAGGATATGCCGGTAAGAGAGAAGAAAGACTGAGTAAAAACAGGAAAAGGATAGGAGTATCCTATCAGGAATGGGCTGAATGGAAAGGCAACCCAGGTTTCAGAAACGAAATCGCTCAAGGCGGTAGGGTCAAAAGGCTTGAAGACAGCGTTTGCAGGAAAGCAATGACGAATCCTGTCAATCTCAGGATCTGTGAAGCAGCAACGTTCCTTCGGAGAATCTTTGATGATCCCTTGGCTCTTCAAAGGACTGTCTTTTTGATGATCCTTGGCAGGGGATGATCGTAACTTCATTGTGATTCAGAGATTTTGAGAAAGAAGGAACATAACAAGAATGTGAAGAGGAAAGGAGAAAGAGAAGTACCTGCTTGATCTTCGAATGTTTAAAGGGAGTATTGCTCGAATTTAAATGCACATTGACCCTTATCTCTAACTTCAATTTATAATGATGATTCTGCAGGGATGTCGCTTCAATGACGTATGATCGGTAACGGCTAGTTAGATGCTAACGGCTATATATCCGTTAGTTTGTTGCATATAAGATCATGAAAATATAACTCGTTAATTTACACTTTACTCCTTATATTTTGGGGGCAATTGTTAGGGGAGGATTTTCCAATCCTAAGGATCATGGATCCTCAAATGCCGCCAGGATCATGGATCCTCAATTCTGTTTGAATTAAGGATCCTCAGTAGGTGTTGCAGGATCAGGATTCAGGATCCTTATTGTTATCCTTATGCTAACAATTGTCTACCTTGTACGTAAGCTTGTTTTGCAAGAGCAAAGGCATGGACCAAGTCTCACCGAAATTCCTGGAGCATATTCCCTCAATATTCCGCACGTGCTTGGCTCTTATGGACGTTATGGAGATCGTGGGGAGCTTGCACAATTTGCGGATAGTTAGTTAGTTTAGTTGTTTCTAATTTAAAATGGGGATAACAATCTTGAGTTAGAACACTTGGCTAATTTTAGCAAACACACACACTCTCGTAACAGCTCTCGTTCAGCTCTCGAACACTACTTGGCGATTTCATACATTTTTTTGCACATTGCACACCAGTGATCCTTGTAACAAGCTTGTTATCATCCCGAGTTGTAAACTTCTTTTGTTTAATCTTAGTTGGTGATCGGTAGTTTCCATCACCCGAGGTTTTTTGTGCCGGAGATCAACTCTTGATCAAGGGCTTTTTCCTCGTATAAATCCTTGTGTCATTTGTTCATTACATTTCTGAGTTATCTTTAACATTGTTCATTGATTCAAGCATCACACCTCACAACAAAAGATTTGGTTGCATTATCCTTGCTTGATTTTTGACCAAAACACTTACCAACAATTGGGCATTTTGACGTATCAACTCACGCCTTGGCTAATGAATCCTCCTCGATTTTTGACCAAGCTTGTGCTTTTGGTTTCGAAGTTGGAAGTTTGGGGTTGTGTTTCTGGCATAAATTCTTGAACCTCGTCTTCTACCGGCTGTGACGATCCGATCGGTGGAGGTGGTGTTGATTAAGGTTGCGGTTGAAATTATGTGTTAAACGGGTTTCGCGTTAGCATTTGTTGCATTTGGTTAGAGTTGCACCAATTGTGATGAGGAGGGGTATATCAGATAAGATACAGGAGGGGAGATTGAGATGGTTTGGGCATGTGATGAGGAGGCAGACAACAGAGCCAGTCAGAGCAGTGGAACCTCTAATTGTGGATGGGAGGAGGAGTAGAGGTAGGCCCAAACTAAGGATAGAGGTCTATGGAGATGTAGGATTAAGGTTAGAGACGGATACGAGCAGGTTTATCTATGTCTTAGCGTTTAGGTGGAACTTGCATGTGATTGTTGCTCATATGTTTATATGTGGTCTTATGCCTTTTTCTTTTGTATCTACTTTACGATTTTACTCTGTCAACGCCTATTACTTGGTCGTTTCGAATGTTTTGTTTCTCTAAGTCTATCTTGTCTATCATTAGATTCTTATGACAGGGGTCTTTTTTGGAAGCAGTCTCTCTATCCATAGGGATAGTGGTAAGGTTTGCCTACATCTCACCCTCCCCAGACCCTGACAATAGCTTGCTATATGTAGGATTCACTGGGTATGGTTGTTGTTGTTGTATTTGTTGCATTTGGTTCATTTGGGGGAAAGCATTGGGGGTTTGTTGGAAATCTACAAAAGAAAATTGGGATGCCGACCACTCTGGATCGAGGGTTGGAGCGTAGCCCGGTACCGCGAAAAGGTTTGGAATCGGGTTACGATTCGGGTTGTTTGGATTGTATGGATCCATGGCAAAAATTGAATAGTTTTAAAAAAAATGTAGAGATTTTATAAAAAGAAGAAGAGAATTTGGTGGACATTATGTTGAAATGGATAATATATTTGGTATATTTATAAAGAGTTAAATAACTTTTTTAATGAAATATAGCCGTTATCAAACGACATTTTTTTGAAAAGTGAGCCGTCGGTGGCACCGTTCAGGAGACGTTGGGGACACGACAAGGTGGGGGTGGACGTTCTCGACGGGCCGGGACGTCCCACACACCCACTAGCCAATGGTTTCTACTGAACGTCTCTTTATGTTGTATGTGGTTTTCTATACATGACAAGCATGTTTTTATACCGTAGTTGCAATTCTTCACTTCATTTTCATATTATAAATTAGCAACAAGGTGTTGCATTATGGTGTTGTATCCTTTGCATTGGGAGGTTTTCAAAAAAAAAAAACCTACATTAAATATAATTTACCATAGAATTTTACTTTTTACACTTTAACCATTTTGTTTTTTAACTTTTAACCTAAAGTTTCTATCTTTTGCAATTTAACTTTAACACTTTTTTATTTTCAACTTTTGTCCCTCATACTTTTCATCTTTTGCAAGTTTTTACGCTTCGTTCAAAATTTTGCGAGTTAACACACAATGTGTGTGTGTGTGGGGTTAAACGTTTTTTTTTGTCGTTTGACAGATTCGTCGCAACACGTTGGTCCTAGATCGACTTATTATGTTTTTTCTACATTTTACGTTTCGATTTAATTTCATCGCATTAAGACGCCGCAATGGGTGTGCGTGGTTCAACGTTTAAATTCATCGCATAAACACGCCGCAATGGGCGTGCGAGGTTCAACGATCTTACGTCTGTTTTCATTCGGTGTTATTTTGTTCTTTTTATTTATTTTAGTTTTACGAGTCTTTCGATGTTGGTGGTCGCTGACAATCATTTGATATTGGTGCTACTTGACACGGTTTTACAAACGTTTTTAATTTATTAAGTTTTTTACTAACAATATTTTCGAGTTTACCTCTATATATCCTTTAATTAAAAAACTAAATTTTACGTGCATGTATTTATGTAGATGTCGGTATAAATTCGATTTGCTCTACGTTTCAACGTAAACTTTGTTTTAGAAACGAGTCAGGTCAGATATAATATGTTTTCGTTAAAAAACCATTTTTAAGTGCATGTTTTATGTACGTTTTGGTATGAATTCGAGTTGGTCAACGTAAAACGCAAATTTTTTTTGGAAAACGAGTCAGGTCAAATTTAATACGTTTACGTCTTTTTATGTATGTTTCGTAAATTATGGTTCAAACCGAGTGGAGTCAAATTGTGCTTTTCCCCTTTTTTCAAGAGCTTCCATTAATCACTTTTGATTAAACATGTCGGTTTTTCTTTATACCCGTTGATGTTTTCTATGTATTAGTTGGGTCACATATAATACGTTATGATTATACGACATAAACTCAATTTACCTTATATTTTGATCCAATCACAATGCTTATATAGGTCACATTGAGTCCAATCAGATACTTTGAAATGTGCGTCTTCATATGGTTAACGCATCACATAACATTTGGACTAATTTATTCAATATTTTCGACGTATCCGCGCCGCAACGCGCGCGGATATTATTCCTAGTTTTTTTTAATTGAAAAACGCCTCTACCTACGAAATCATCATTTCAATAACTATCCATAAAAGTTTTGATATCTCAAAAACTCACGCCCATTTTTAATTATGCCATACATGAAACAAAATGCCAGATATGTTAAATTACATCAAAAGGGCCAAAAAGGTGAAACAAAATGTTGCAGAAAACTCACGAAACGGCTAGTATAGTCCCTCCAAGAAAATGACATACGATAGAACAGATTTCAAGCGCGTGCGCGCCTAGACCTGAGTCTTCCAGCAATGCTATCCCCTAACACGATGCTACAACGTTTCTTTCGTGACCCCGGCTTGGTTTCTGGTGTAAGAACAACGGTTTTGACCGCCTCAATTGTGTTATCGACTTTATATTCAGCATTTGTCAACTCTGACTTTTCATTTTCACCTTCATGGATTTCTGCTTCGGGATTGTTCTCTTTTGATTCCTGATCACCGTCGTTAACTTCTGCTTCAGATTTGTCTGATGATTGCAATTCAGGCGGTTTCTCATCAGAGTTGACTTCTGCCTCAAGATTCTTATCGTTTGACGCGAAACTTTCATTTTTGGCTGAAATGGCTTCAGATTTGTCTGATGATTGTAATTCAGGCGGTTTCTCGTTGTTGACTTCTTCCTCTGGATTCTTGTCTTTTAATTCGACATTTTCACTTTTTTCAGCGACGCCTTCAGCCTCTCCTTCCTCCTTTGAAAAGGGTAGTGACCTTTTAGCACAAACCTGTGTATCGCTCTTCTCGTTCGTCTCTATATTTGGGTCAGATCGACGCGTTTGGATCAGATAATGCGCAACTGACTTGTACCCCTGACTTGAAATCTAATAACAAAACAGATACATTCCGCTCAAACTTAAACGGGATTACATAAAACCTCTTAAATCATTTTATTTGAAAACTGAGATTATTACTTTAAAAATATATTTGACAAACGGGAACAACGAACCTTCCTATAAAGCATACCAGTGGCAGCCCAGCCTTTGGCCTGGCGGCACAAACTGCAGTTACAAATTCCCCGACAGACAGGACAGATCCAATCAGGATTTTGCTTTGCTTCAAGTACATTCTCCCCATATCTGTATACATATAGATGCATGCTAAACATTATATATTGTATCTTTCACAGAAAATGTTGGTGCGAGTAATACAAAGACGAAAGATAATTGTATATATGAGATAAAATTTTAATCAAGAAAAGCATCAGAATATTCTATGGTGTGAACTTGGTTTAAAAAAGTGTGAGGTGCTTTGAGGTGTTTAGGTTCCAAAAGCCAAGGAAAAAGGTGTGGGCATCACATACGCGAGCAGTGGCGGACCCAGGATTTATTTTCTGGGGGTGCGACCAGAGGGTGCGCTTTGGGTTTTTGCCTAAATAATACACTAAATTTTTTACGGGTTTAGGGTTGTTTTTGCGTACCAGTGTCCAACATACCCCTAACTTTAACCAACGTTGACCAATTTTGACCCAAAAGTACATGTTACCTTTTAAACCAAGGATATAAAATAATAAAATTTATACTTATATTCTTAATCTAAAAAAAATATAAAGAAAGAAACCAGTGTAAATGTATGTTTCTAAAGGATCATTGGTTGCAAATGGTATACCTCATATACAAACAATCTCCACAAAACTGGCCTTGAACAAGGTTGCACTGGATGCAGTGGGTGCGATGACCGAGCGTTTTCTGCCTGCAACAAATTCAAGAAAGCCAACCAAACCATCTTTAGCATAATAGCAAACATTTAACAATTCAAAAACAAATATATACAAAAGAAATAATAACGACAATGACGTTGATGATGATTGATAATGATCATGATCATGATCATGATCAAAACTCAAGTCGGATACCTGCATTGGTGACAAGTTTTTCCTCTGACTTGATCATAGATTCTCTTACCATCTTTCCCGTATCCGTCAACAAACAGAGTCCACTCGGTTTTAGCCTCACCCAACTGCTTTTCATGTTCTTCTGTGTAAACCTCGGGCCTATGGTTCTTTGCCATCAACAAGTCGTCCACATTTTTACCCGGTTTTGACACATCTACCTCCGCATAGCTAACTGCTGGTGTGCTCTGCAGTCTACACATCAAAATTCAATTTCAAAGCAAGCAATCAAATCATAATAACCAACAAAAAATCACTATAACTTAAAGCCAGAATGCAAACAAAAAAACAAACTGTAAAGTGCAAATCAGTGTAGAACCAAACACCAACCCAAAAAGGGTGTCACACAAATGAACCCAAACACCACATGTGTATTCACAGGTTGACACAAACACAATCCGTTTAACCGAATTAAATTTAGTTACCTCTTTTTGCATATTTACACTTTGAAAATTCTAAATATACATATAACTTCTATTTTTTAAGCAATAATCTTTAACCTATGACAACTTATTTTATAGACTTTACAATTTTAGCATAGAAAATACCAACACTTGAAAAAAAAATACAAAATTAAATAAATGGATTAAACACTTAAACGGATCAACCCACGAACCTCGCAGGTTAACAAAAACATGACTCGTTAAGCTAAACAGATTTCCGGGTTCGACCAAAAATACCCGAACCCGTTTAGACCAAACACAAAACCCACGAACATGATCCGTTTAGCAAAACGTCTTTGCGGGTTCAACCCAAACCCACAAACATGATCCGTTTAGCAAAACGTCTTCGCTGGTTCAACCCAAAACTGACCCAAACCCCACCTAAAAAAAACTCGCACCTCTAAAACTAAACAACAATTAAGTAGAAAAAATATAAACAAAACCAAGATAGTCAAAGTAATCACATAAAACACATTAAAAAAATATAATTAAAATAAACAAACGGGTCAACCCACAAATCCACCGAAAAAATGACCCAACCCATTTAGATTAAACCTAAACCCAAACCCGCAAATTTCGTGTCACTGTCATTTAATCGTTAATAAAGTGTTACCATGAAAATGCAGATTAAACAAGATTTAAGTAAAAACATAAACAAAACCTGGAGGATCTTCTAGAGGGAACAGAGGAAGGCAAAGGGGGAATACACCGATTATTAGGGGTTTTGATCTGATTATTCGACAACAGTTTATTGTTCTTCCTGTAGCTATTGGGCTTAACAGATTTCAACTTAAGTGACAGATCATAAATACCCAGCTTCTGCATTCTTTCAAGGTTTTCTTTGATTCTTTCTTCTCTGCATTTCTCGTAATCAGAAGAAGCAGTTGGGGTTGTTTCTTGAATGTTGTTGTTGTTCATCGTCACCATCGTTGAAGGTTGTTGACTCTCTCTCAACGAGTGTTGTTGTGTGACAATGGCGAGTTGAGGTGCCAACGGTCGGATTTGTTATAGTGGTGGTGGGTTGTGTGTAAACCTCGATTTTTGTGCTGGGCTTTTGTGGGTGGATTAGCAGATGGTCCAGCCTTTTTTTCTTTTGGGCTTGGACCCTTTTTTTAAGATGTAATGTGGATTAGCAGATGGTCCAGCCTTTTTTTTCTTTTGGGCTTGGACCCTTTTCCTAAGATGAAATGTGGTTGAATTATTTTTCTTTACTATTACTTCTTACTTCAAGCCAATATTTAAGACATTAATCCTTAAGGAAAGGATTAAAATGAAAACTTATTGTAAGGACTTTCAAAAATGTCCCAAAACCACCCATAAGTGAAAACCCGGACCCCTGAAAACCTAACGTACATGAAAAATCAAGAAAATCAAGAAAAATGGGTTTCACGCGGGCCGCGTAAACCATAAGAGGAGTTTACGCGGGCCGCGTCAACTCAACTTTGACCGGATAAGCGTTCCCGGTCCACGTGTCACACACGTGGCATGCCTACCGATGACACCGTAGCCCTAGTCTACGCATAGATGGCCCTCGCGGACCGCGTAAGTTTAATCAAAACCCCCATTTTTCAGCTATAAATTGGTTTGATCATGAGCAGCTCACTGGTGTCGAAATTTCAATCAAAAACACGAAGAATACTGCTCAAAAGTCGAAAATCATATTCACAGTAGTGAAGCGCTGCTACAACACAGGGTATTAACTCGATCGCTGCTACGATTCAATGTCCGATCAATTGAAACTATCTGATGGATGTTTTAGTGCTGCCCACATTAGGGCCATACTTTGTCATTCGTCGTGAAGTCGATGGATGTTTAAGTATTGCACTTTGTCATTCATTATGAGGATTTTATCTCGTGAGTTATCGTAAATGCTGTATTAGTTACTGACCTAGTTCGTGTGCATTGTTATTTAAATTAGGTTACAAGGCTAATCAGTAGGCTAAACTCCGCCCGTTTAAATCGGCAATGTGAGTCATTCTCTTTTTATCAATAATGTTTTACAATACTCCAAGTTATTTTCAAAGGTTATAATTACAGGGATTAAGTAGTGGTTATCTTGAATCACTGACTAGTGGGGTATTGTGCACATTACTAATTTCTCACGGTTAGGCTAATAAATCCTAACAGTGATAATCATCACTACTTGGGTGAAAGGACCCAATAGTGGTATGACCATCGTCACCAGGAGGTGACACGGCGCCAGATAAAAATAAGATAGAAGCCATTGTAATCGCTCTTATGCTGTAATTTATAACTATGTGTCATTTTATGTAAACTGAATGACTCGTCAGTATTTCCCCGCTGATAAAATATTTTTAAAACATGTTTCAGGCGACCTGCTGTGATTCAAGGAAAATGTGCTATGGAGCACTAACAAGCTTGAAGTGGTGGCTCAGTTAAAATAAATAAACATGTTTTGTAAACCAGGGAATTTCCTCGTGAAATTCCTCTATTATAAATTACGGGGTTTATCCCGAATTATGAAATAAAATAATCGGGCATTTCAAGTTTTAAAAAGATCCTGTTAAATCTTCCGCTGTCAACTCAATTAATAAATACCACGGGTTTCTGTCCCGCGGCTCCTGGACCGGGTAAAACCGGGACTGGGGCCGTGACAGAAAAAGGTGGTACCAGAGCCACTGATTTAAGCCAATTAAGTATTTAGAAATACTTAATTTTCCTGATTACCATCCTGTGATTGTATGTTTTTGTTAAATGACTACTTGTTAGTTACAGTATGGGTAAGCAAAGAATCTCGGGCATCTATCGTCAATTAGATAGTTCACCAAAAGATAAGGGAACTTCATTTCAATCAAATTCCTCAAGATACTCAGCAGATACTGAGGAAGGAATATTTGTTCGTAAGGCACAGTTTGAGAAACCACTTACCATTAAGAAAAGAAGTTGGATTATTAGAAAAAGTCAAGAGAAAATAAAGAAGTCACAAACAAAAGAAGTGATAAATAATAAAGAGACTCGGGAAACAGGTGATAACCCACAATGGGAAGATGAATTAGATGAACAATGGGAAAATCTCTATATGTTAGCCACTACAGCAGTAAATGTTAACCTTTAAAATGCCAACACCCTAACCCAGTACTAGCACCCATATCATCCATAAGCCAGAAACTTTAAAGAAACTTGCCCATTAGATAAACAACTTAGTAAGAAAAGATAGACTAAAATAAATTATTAAAGCACAATCCCTAGTATATTTTAAATTTCAGTTGTAATTTGTAATATATATATATATATATATATATATATATATATATATAATCGCAATATTTTGTTTTAATCAATTTGTTTGTATAAATATATTAGATATTTGTAATTAATATTTAATTTTTCGGATTACCTTTTTGTGATTATGTGAAAATTCAATTTACAAAATTTTAACCTAGAATTTTGTGTATATCTGCTAAACAGCATGAATGAGTTATCTGAAGCTCTTCAGAATCTCAATCTCTATTCTGTTAATGTGGAAGTTTCCAGAGACTTTACCGGTTATTATGCCGACGTTGAGGAACCTATGGAATTTCAAGCTCAGCCACCGGAGAAACCCAAGCCAAAGAAGAGAAGAAGAATTGTGGGCTGGAGGCGTGTGCGCAGGAGGAAACCAGCAACACGGAAAGTTATAAAAACGGAGGATCCCAAAGATAAAGGCAAGGGAATAGAAATTGGGGAAAGTTCCGGGCAAGATCAGGAAATGCCACCCTGGGAGGAGCTAGATCATAAACTGGCACTTAGTGACCTCATCGGACCTGCCGGTGAAAACCTCTTTAATTACCCAGCGGAAGCATAACTTCCAGTTGACCTAGAGCCTGAAATCCCAGATCCTATTATCCACACCCAACCTCTACCAGCAGAGCTAGAAGAATGGTGGACCACCGACTGGCAGTTTCAAAATCTCCTAAATAACCCTAATACCTTTTTCCCCCAGTTTGACCCGGAGCCTCCACTACACCCACCTATGAGCTCCGAAAACTTGGCAGAACTCCGCCACTATGGCGAGGAACTAGTGGACGCGAGAAATAGAATCCGGGAAGTAGGAGAGAGGATATCTTGGAAGTACGACGAGAGGGGGCGTCGTTTCTGAAATGCCAGCTAACAGGAATCATGTGTGGTTGTGTGGTGTGTTTATTTAATAATAATATAATCATAAAAATATAATTATGTGAAATAACTTAAAAAAAATAAAACTTTTGTAAGATAACCAGTTTGTACGGATGCCTATTATAATATATAAAATATCGAACGTCGAAAAATCGACAATTTTGGCTATACGTATTGACGTGATTATGTGCAATTATTTTATTATGGTTGATTATTAATTATTTTATGCTAATCACTTATATAAATTAATTACCAGATGGAAAACGCTGGTAATGAACCCGTTAATGAAGTTAATCAATCTGAGCAACACAATGAAGATCAATTTCTGAATAGGCAAGATATCGAGAATATCGTTGCTCAGGGAATAGCCAATGCTATTCCAGCAATCCTTGCTGCTGCCCGAAATCCAGTTGAACCTCAACAAATTATTCCTAGTAAACGTACACACGGCGATAATTTCAGTAATAGTGTAAATGGATGTGGCAACCATACTAATAACGACAACAATGGAATGCAGGCCCCACTCCTTAAGAAAATGAAAGCTGCAACGCCTGGTTGCACTTATAAGGAGTTTCTTGCCTGTAAACCAGTTGAATTTGCAGGCAACGAAGGGGCGACTGCTGCACTGCGTTGGTTAGAGAAAACCGAGGCGGTGATTAAAATAAGTAAATGTGCAGAGGAAGACAAGGTCATGTACGCGTCGCATCTTTTTATAGAAGGGGCGCTAGAATGGTGGAATACGGTACTTCAAGCCAAGGGAAGTGATGTAGCCTATGCCATTAGTTGGGAAGAATTTAAGCAGTTAATAGAAAGAAAATTCTGTCCCGAATATGAGAAAGAACAAATGGCGAATAAATTCTTGAACCACCGAATGGTGGATGTAGACTGTCGAGGGTATACTTCGACATTCTTCGAGTATGCGAGAGTTGTACCAACCCTGGCTTCGCCAGAACCGGTACTTATTTCTCGCTATATTTGGGGATTGATTGGCGAAATCCGTGATATCGTTAATGCTGCGAGACCTCGCACTATTGACGATGCTGTAGAATTAGCTAACACCCTAACTGACGGGCTGATACGCACAAGAGAAGAAAATCGGAAAAAGGGAAGTGGCTTAAAAGATTTCCCAGGGATTCCGTATGGGTAACCGTAGAAATTTCAAGAAAAAGGGAACTGGCCAATCTTCCGCTGTTCCATTCTGCAATGCCTGTAAAAGAAAGCATTTTGGTAGATGCAAGGGGTATTGCAATTTCTGCAAAATTCCAGGGCATCAAGAAGAAGATTGCAGGAGAAAGAAATCCACAATCTGCTAAAACTGTGGAGAAGCTGGACATTTTAGGCCAGACTGCCCGAAATTGGTCAAACCAGCTGATAATAAAGCTAAACCTGCAGAAGGAACTACCAAGAAAAACGCAAGAGCCTTCCAGTTGACTACTCAGGAAGCAGAGCTAATCCCTGACGTGATAGCTGGTACGTTCCTAGTTCACAACGTTTATGCAAAAGTATTATTTGACTCTGGTGCAAACCAAAGTTTTATAAATACTTCATTCTGCCAAGCTCTTAACCTACCTTTAACCAACCTTAGACAAATTTTTACGGTAGAAACGGCAGATGGGAATTCTGTTAACATAGATAAGGTTTTGCGAGAAGAAAAGATAGAACTCTTAGGCCATAAATTCTCTGCAAACCTGTTACCTATGAATTTAGCCGAATTCGATGTGGTATTAGGAATGGATTGGTTAGTAGCCAACCATGCTCGATTTTTTTGTGATAAAAATTCCATAGAAATTCCTACACCCACAGGAGAATTAGTGGTGATTACAGGAGATAAGCCACGAAAGCCACTAAAATTCATTTCAGTAATAAAGTTGGCCAGTTATTCAAGAAAACAAGAAATAGTGTATATGATTTCAGTAATCATTAACAAGAAAGGTAAGGAACTTAAAGAAATTCCTGTAGTAGCAGAATACCCAGAAGTATTCCCAGAAGAACTACCGGGATTACCACCCAATAGAGAAGTCGAATTTAGAATTCATCTAATTCCTGGAACTGCACCGATAGCCAAGGCACCTTATCGGTTAGCACCCACCGAAATGCTAGAATTGAAAAAGCAGTTAGATAAATTATTAAGAAAATGATTCATACAACCTAGTTCGTCCCCGTGGGGAGCTCCAGTATTGTTTGTGAAAAAGAAAGATGGTTCAATGAGAATGTGTATCGATTATAGGGAATTAAATAAGGTTACAATTAAGAATCGATATCCATTACCTAGGATTGATGGTCTTTTCGATCAACTTCAAGGAGCTAGATACTTTTCTAAGATAGACTTACGCTCCGGATATCATCAATTGAAGGTTCAAGAAGAAGACATACCTAAAACTGCTTTCAGAACTAGGCATGGTCATTACGAGTTTACAGTCATGCCCTTTGGGTTAACAAATGCTCCTGCAGCATTTATGGACATGATGAATAGAATCTGTAAACCTTATTTGGATAAATTTTTAATTGTCTTCATCGAAGATATACTTATTTATTCCAAAAGCCAGGATGAACACCGTCAGCACCTGCATGCACTCTTAACTTTGTTAAGAAAAGAGAAGCTTTATGCCAAATTCTCGAAGTGTGAATTTTGGCTACAGGAGGTACAATTTTTAGGACACATGGTGAATCACGAAGGTATTCACGTAGATCCCTCCAAAATAGAAGCGATCACTAAATGGAAGGTTCCGCAATCAGCTATGGAAATTAGGAGTTTTCTAGGGTTAGCTGGATACTATAGACGATTTATTAAGGATTTTTCCAAAATAGCTGTGCCATTAACTAAGCTAACCTGTAAAGCAGTTAAGTTTGAATGGGGACCTAGGCAAGATGAGGCCTTTCGGATTTTGAAGCAAAAGCTAACAAACGCCCCAATTCTTGCCTTACCAGAAGGAACAGAAGATTTTGAAGTATATTGTGATGCTTCTAAGCTAGGATTAGGATGTGTGCTAATGCAACGCAAAAAGGTAATTGCGTATGCCTCAAGACAATTGAAAAAGCACGAAGAAAACTATACGACTCATGACTTAGAGTTAGGAGCCATAATTTTTGCCCTTAAGATGTGGAGACACTATCTGTATGGAAGTAAGTTTACTGTCTATACAGATCATAAGAGCTTAAGATACATATTTGGGAAAAAAGAATTGAACATGAGACAAAGAAGATGGATGAAAATCCTAAGTGACTACGACTGTGATATTCAATATCACGAAGGAAAAACAAATGTAGTTGCTGATGCTTTAAGTCGTAAGTATCATGAGAAACAACGACGAGTTCGTGCTCTTAGATTAAATCTACAGTTAGATTTAATGGAACAACTGAAAAATAGTCAGGAACCAGCAATCAAGGATGAAGCTGAAGGAATGAAGGGACGAGTAAAAGAATTAGAGCAAGGAAGTGATGGAATTTGGCGATTCCACAAGAAAAGAATTTGGGTACCTAAGCAAGGAGAATTAAGAAATAAGATTTTAGAGGAAGCCCATAAATCTAGGTATACCATGCATCCTGGTAACAATAAGATGTACCAAGATTTAAGAAATAATTTCTGGTGGATATGAATGAAAAAGGACATAGCTAGATACGTTTCTAAATGTCTTACTTGTTCACAAGTTAAGGCAGAACACCAGAAACCCCCAGGTCTACTACAACAATTAGAAATGCCTGTATGGAAATGAGAACTCATAACAATGGACTTTGTTACTAAGTTGCCCAAAACCCGAAAAGGTAATGACGCAATTTGGGTAATTGTGGATCGATTAACCAAATCAGCTCATTTTCTACCCATGAAAGAAACCTTTAGCATGGAAAGGTTAGCAAAGTTGTATGTAGACGAGATAGTATCCTTACATGGAGTTCCACTCTCCATTGTATCAGATAGGGATAGTCGTTTCACTTCCCATTTCTGGACAAGTTTCCAAGAAGCAATGGGAACTCGACTAAATTTAAGCACTGCATACCACCCTCAAACAGATGGGCAAAGTGAAAGGACGATCCAAACCCTGGAAGACATGCTTAGGGCATGTGTGATAGATTTTGGTGGGAACTGGGACAACCATTTACCCTTAATTGAATTCTCCTATAACAATAGTTATCATGCAAGTATTGAAGTTGCCCCATTCGAAGCACTGTATGGGAGAAAATGCATAACTCCAATTTGTCGGGCAGAGATAGGAGAAAGCCAATTATCAGGTCCTGAAATTGTGCAAGAGACCACCGAAAAAATTACTCAAATCAAGGAAAGACTGAAAACGGCTCGAGATCGCCAGAAAAGTTATGCCAATAATCGACGCAAGCCACTAGAGTTTCAAGTTGGAGACAAGGTACTCTTGAAAGTTTCTCCTTGGAAAGGAGTAGTTCGGTTCGGTAAGAAAGGAAAGCTAAGTCCAAGGTACGTAGGACCATTCCCAGTAATACAGCGAATAGGACCAGTTGCTTATCTCTTACAACTACCAGAAGAGCTAGCTGGAGTACATGACGTATTTCATGTATCCAATCTCAAGAAATGTCTATCGGACGAATCTCTGGTAATACCTCTTCAAGACATAAAGGCAAATGAAAAATTGAAGTTCGTAGAGAAACCGATTCAAATAGAAGACAGAAAGATCAAATTTCTCAAGCACAAAAGATTGGTGCTAGTTAAAGTCAAGTGGGAGTCGAAAAGAGGACCCGAATACACCTGGGAGCTGGAATCAGAGATGAAGCGAAAGTATCCTCACTTATTCCAATAAATCTCGAGGACGAGATTCTAAATAAGGTGGGGAGGATGTAAGGACCTTCAAAAATGTCCCAAAACGACCCATAAGTGAAAACCCGGACCCCTGAAACCCTAACGTGCATGAAAAATCAAGAAAATCAAGAAAAAATGGGTTTCACGCGGTCCGCGTAAACCATAAGAGGAGTTTACGCGGGCCGCGTCAACTCAACTTTGACCGGATAAGCGTTCCCGGTCCACGTGTCACACACGTGGCATGCCTACCGATGACACCGTAGCCCTAGTCTACGCATAGATGGCCCTCGCGGGCCGCGTAAGTTTAAGAAAGGGTTTACGCGGGCCGCGTAAACCCCATTTTTCTGCTATAAATTGGTTTGATCATGAGCAGTTCACTGGTGTCGAAATTTCAATAAAAACACGAAGAATACTGCTCAAAAGTCGAAAATCATATTCACAGTAGTGAAGCGCTGCTACGATACAGGGTATTAACTCGATCGCTGCTACGATTCAATGTCCGATCGATTGAAACTATCCGATGGATGTTTTAGTGCTGCCCACATTAGGGCCATACTTTGTCATTCGTCGTGAAGTCGATGGATGTTTAAGTATTGCACTTTGTCATTCGTTGTGAGGGTTTTATCTCGTGAGTTATCGTAAATGCTGTATTAGTTACTGACCTGGTTCGTGTGCATTGTTATTTAAATTAGGTTACAAGGCTAATCAGTAGGCTAAACTCTGCCCGTTTAAATCTGCAATGTGAGTCATTCTCTTTTTATCAATAATGTTTTACAATACTCCAAGTTATTTTCAAAGGTTATAATTACAGGGATTAAGTCGTGGTTATCTTGAATCACTGGCTAGTGGGGTATTGTGCACATTACTAATTTCTCACGGTTAGGCTAATAAATCCTAACAGTGATAATCATCACTACTTGGGTGAAAGGACCCAATAGTGGTATGACCATCGTCACCAGGAGGTGACACGGCGCCAGATAAAAATAAGATAGAAGCCATTGTAATCGCTCTTATGCTGTAATTTATAACCATGTGTCATTTTATGTAAACTGAATGACTCGCCAGTATTTCCCCGCTGATAAAATATTTTTAAAACATGTTTCAGGCGAACTGCTGTGATTCAAGGAAAATGTGCTATGGAGCACTAACAAGTTTGAAGTGGTGGCTCAGTTAAAATAAATAAACATGTTTTGTAAACCAGGGAATTTCCTCGTGAAATTCCTCTATTATAAATTACGGGGTTTATCCCGAATTATGAAATAAAATAATCGAGCATTTCAAGTTTTAAAAAGATCCTGTTAAATCTTCCGCTGTCAACTCAATTAATAAATACCACGGGTTTCTGTCCCGCGGCTCCTGGACCGGGTAAAACCGGGACTGGGGCCGTGACACTTATGGTAGATAACTTTTTATGGTGGGGTAGAATCACTTTATCGTTCTGGGTACAATGATTTACACCACCATAAATTGAACTTACATGTCGAAAAAAACTCGCCTCGTAAAATTCTTTTTAGTTTTTTTTTAGGGTTAATGGATTTAAACACTCTCAACTAATGCCATTTGGCCGCTGGCACTCTCAACTTTGACTTTGTCTCACACCACTCCCAACTTAACATTTGGGTTGCTGTGTCACCCCGTCGTTAAATAAACACTAACTGGGTTAGTTCTTTTTGCTGACGTGACCATTTTGTCCAACGTGGCTGGTGACATGGCCTGTTTTTTGTAAGGTGATGTGTAGTTTTTTGTCCAAATGTGTATTGTAATTTTTTTTAATCTGATTCAAATTAAAAAAAAACAAATACATATTCAGATCGAATTCATCGACGGACTTCCATGCCGTCGTTTCTCCGGTGAACCTTTACTTGCCGGAAAACTCTGATTCATATTCACCGGATTCACTGTCCGGCCAAAGTTATCATACCCTAGTAATCCGAGCAACATAATCTTCAGGAAGATGGAAGTTGTCATCTTTGGCCTAACATTCCTATTTGCTCCAAAAAGAACAAAGATCAAACAATTGATACAAAGAAAGTACAAAATATATGTATATCACACAAAGTAACAGACCTCTCGAGGAAGAAACCAAAAGGACCAAAGGAGAGAGCTGCATATGCATTTCTGTAAACAGAAAAAGTGTAAAGATTCAAGCCTTTGTTTAGTGCAGACTTGACAACTAAACCGTATACAGCATACGAAACCTGCAACAAAATCACACACTGATACACGCACAGATTTGACTACGTAACAATTAACGCATCAATCACAAACCCTAGCATCTAATTAGAGATGAAAATGATGAAATCAGGCACTAGTTTGATTCAATAACACACAAACACACACTGAAACACGCACAAACATCAGATTCAACTAAATTTCAGATTCCGGTGGTTTACATCGACGTTGATTTAACCGTCTCTCTGTCGTTGCGCCGCCGCGGTGTACGGCGACTCCCTTTCTTCCGATCTGCAACGTGAAGGTGGAGGTGGAGGTGAAGGGTGGTTGGGGGTGTGTGGGTGTCGGAGGTTTCGTCTCTGGTAACCGAGAATATGAACGGTGAACGGTGGTGCCATCGCGGGGGGGAGGGGGGGGAGGTGGTGGTGGCTGGGTTGGTTGTGGAGGTGATGAGAAAGGGGGAAGGAGATGTTGGCGGTTGTGAAATGTTGGGGAAGGACTGAAGGAGCTGATTAAATACACATCACCTTACAAAAAAACAGGCCATGTCACCAGCCACGTTGGACAAAATGGCCACGTCAGCAAAAAGAACTAACCCAGTTAGTGTTTATTTAACGACGGGGTGACACAGCAACCCAAGTGTTAAGTTGGGAGTGGTGTGAGCCAAAGTCAAAGTTGAGAGTGCCAGCGGCCAAATGACAATAGTTGAGGGTGTTTAAATCCATTAACCCTTTTTTTTACTGGTGTAGTTGTTAGATATTAATCTATCTTTGTGTATAACTTGGTTGCAAAACTCATACGGAAAGTAGGGTTCTCGCTAATTCTCTCAACTCGAAGAGGTTATCATAGGAAATGAATCCTTAATCATTAATATTAAACATGATATTATATATGTTCTATTTAAACCACTTAGTTTGAAGTGTTTTACATTTATAAAAAAGGAGCTTCTAAGTTTAGAAAATATAGCATCATTCACATTAGAATCTCTGAATTACCCTCGTCTATATAATTTAAGGAAAGAAATGAGTCTTCGTAAGTTTTTGACTCCGTCCAATTCCCTAAAATAGGGAATATATAAGGAGTGAACAACAATTTTCTTGAGAGTGAAATAAAAAGAAAATATATAATAAAAATAATATATGGGGAATGTGAGAGGATTCTAAAAGATAAACAAAATTTAGATATAAATGTGTTTTTTTAGCTAAATTAAGCAACCACGCGTTGCGGCGGGGGCGAGCACTAATGCCACACTACTGTCAGCGATCATGACACTGAAGTTGCGGTGTTAATGCGAAGAAATTAAACCGAAACGTAAAACATAAAATAAAATAACTAAGTTGATCTAGTACTCGCGCGTTACGATGAACCCGCGTCAAATTTTTCTTGTTTGACAGGTTCATTGTAATCTATATATAATATATATCATTACCACTATACAAACCATAATGCATACATTACAACAACCATTGCATCAATATGTTGCAAATTATATTTATACAAGATTTTGGCTAAATTAATTAGATTATTATAAATAATAATAAGAGTTAAATGTCATTTTAGTCCCTGTGGTTTGGGCCATTTTGACAGTTTAGTCCAAAGATTTTATTTTTAACCTGTGGGTCCAAAAAGGTTTCACAGTTGCCATTTTTTTTTCTAGTAACGAGAAGGCCAATTCGGTCATTTTATATGGCTGAATTGCCCTTTTAGTTAACAGAATTACATAAAAAATGACCGAATTGACCTTCTTGTTAACAGAAAAATGGATAAAGTTAACTAAGTGGACTAAAATGGCAACTGTGAAACCTTTTTGGACCCACAGGTTAAAAATGAAACCTTTGGACTAAACTGGCAAAATGACCCAAACCACAAGGACTAAAATGGCATTTAACTCTAATAATAATTCACAAATAAAACAACACAACTTTGAATGGATCAAACCGATTGAATATAGTAAGATAATGAAACCATTATTTGATTAGGGTACAACCACTTAAGCACAATTTACAACCATACATGCACACAAAACCAATTGAATTTGGTAAGGTAATGAAACCATTTTTATTTGATTAAGGTACAACCTCTTAAGCACAACTTACAACCTATATTTGAGTAAGGTACAAACATTTAAGCACAATTTACAATCAAATATGCACACAAATGTTTTAAATTAATAGTATATAAATTATAGGTATGAGAATGATGATTCGAATGTGAACTCACTAATAAAAGTTGAGTAATTTTAGAGAAAAAAAAGCTTTGAGCACTAATGTGATGTATTGATTTTAGAGTAAGCTTTGAGCACTTATGTGATGTGTGGAAATTTACGGGTGCAAACGAGCCGAGCGGCTCGCGAGCTACTCGAGATCGGCTCGAGAAAAAGCTCGAAACGAGCGGAGCCTTATCGAGCCCAAGCCGAGCTTGAGCCTCAAAACAAAGCTCGTTTGTTTATCGAGCCCGAGCTCGAGTCTCACATGTGAAGCTCGTTAGGCTCGTCAAGCCTTATCGAGTCTTAGTGTAAACGAGCCGAGTCGAGCCGAGCTTATTTAAACTTGTTTACAAGCTGACATCGAACCTAAAAATAAGCTTATTTAGTAAACGAGCCCGAGCCCGAGCTTTACTTATCGAGCTCGCAAGCCTAAAAAGTCTATTATTTATATTATTTTTATTTAATATACTAATTAATAAATAATAAACGAGCCGAGCCCGAGCCGAACTCGAGCTTGATAAAATACAAACGAGCCGAGCTCGAGCCCGAGCTCTCATAAGTTAATCGAGCTCGAGCTCGAGCCTGGCCGAGCTCGGGCTCGGCTCGTTTGCACCCCTAACTGTGGAATGCTTTGTTATTTTTATTATTATTTTTTTAACGGCAAATTGAATGCTTTGTTATTACTAGATGATTTTTTTTTTCATAAAAATAGCAATAGCTAAAATAATAATTTTGTTATAAATACGCTAAAAGTGATGTGTGGAAAGCTTGGTTATTACTAAATGATTTTTTTTTTTTTTCATAAAAATAGATAGTTAAAATAATAATTATGCTAAAAGTAATAGGGGGAGGTTAATTTGAGAAGAAAAATTAATTGAGAAGAAAAATAACAAAGGGTAAAATTGTAAAATATCAAATATTTTTTTTCCAACTTATTTATTATTATCTTTGACTAATTAATTAGACATAAAGACTATCATCCTCCACCATAAAAATTTTGCCTACACACATCAAAATTTATTCTACGCATTTCAAAATTTATCCTACACATATTGAAATGTATCCTACACATATCGAAATTTATTATATACAACTCGTAATTTATCCTTCATATCTCGTAACTTATCCTACATTGTAAATTATTAATTTTTTTAAAATATATTTTTTGAAAATAAGTTACAAACTTAATGTAGTTAATTAAAGAGGAAGATTACTAATTAATGATCTATTTGAGTTACCAATATACCCTTACAATAATATTAAATACAAATATTAAATAAAGGAAAGTAAAACATTCTTATTGGTTAAAAATTCTTCTATGTTCTTCTTACAAAAAATTTCTTATCATTTGAATTCTCCACAAAAGTAATAATAGAATAATTACACAATGTTAATAAATTATATATTATATATATTATATTAAAACAAAGAAGGTTTAAACTATTCTATGGTGTTAATATGCTCCAACTTAATGGATTAGTCATACATCCATTATATTTTACGAGTATATAAATGATACATCAAAAAGATAGTTTAACAACCATCTAGCTTTGGTGGTAATTCCGTTAATGTTGTTAGATATGCATGACTCAGTTTCTAGACCTGGTATTTCTACGGTTCCATCCATTATTTCAATTTTTTTTTTATCTGGCTTCAATAGGTTTTGTTTTTTGTTTGTTTATTCGAACAGTTTTTTTATATTGTTAAATAATGAACAAACCTATGCAGAATTGTGTAGTAACAAACCCTGCTTTGTGGGTTCTCAGGAGTCCAATCGATTTGGTAAAAATGAAAAAAAAAAAAAAGTGAGAACCTTGTATTATTTGGAAAAAAAAAATAGTGAGAAACTAACAAAAGGAACCCACTAAAAAAAATTTCTGGATCCGTCACTGATAACAAAGAAGATATATGATGTATGGATGTGTTTGTATATATATATATGTATATAATAATAGATAATAGATGTTATTAGTTGATTTATTATTCTAAGAAATTAAACAATGGAATAGATAGAAATATTGACATAATTTTAATTAAAATAATCTAAGTAAACTTATTTACTATTTTAACCTCTATTGTAACTGTTGGGTTTAGTTTTCTTTTAACAAACCAAACAGGTACCATATGTACATTTTTAGATTTTATTTTTCGCTTGTTATAATATATACTGATGCTGCATCGAGCTGATACCAATACCAATACCAATTAATTCATGTTGCGTTCCCACGACAACACATGGGTTTAATCCCGCTAATTAATGATAATAGTTTTTTTTTTTTGAACGGCCGACAAAATTATTTTATTAACTGTAGCAAGATGCTACCCGCCAAACATACAAGATTACAAACACCAAAAACAAGAGGTTCTACATACAACTAACCAGAGATTTCAAATCGACACCAATCATCCCACGTCATTGATACCATCTTTGAACGGCTCTTAACCCAAAGGTAAGCCATCGCTTTAATCTCGTCCAAGGTCTTCGTTGTGTTAGGGATCATATTTATGAAAACTGCCTCGTTCCTTATCTTCCAAAGACTCCATATTGCTACCAGGATCACGGCGTGCAGCACTTTCCTCCTTTTCGATGTTCCTGAAGTAACTTCGTGTAATGTAAGCAGGTCGTACAGATCAAACGCGATTATGGGCCGGACGTTACACCAAGCCGCTAAATTCTGCCAAACCGTCTGGGCGAATTGGCATGCTACGAAGATATGCTCACAAGTTTTTGCATAATCACCACAAAGAACACACGTATTGTTTTGAACCGGTATATTCCTCTTAGACAACGCGCATTTGGTCGGTAACCTTTCCATATCTGCCCTCCAAGCCACTATAGCAACTTTCTTTGGTATCCAATTGTTCCACTTGAACACTCGTTCGGGGTTTACTCGATTAGCGGAGCTTAATATCTTTTTGATCCCAACCACATTAAATACACCATCGGCTGCATACTTCCATACCCATCTATCCTTGCCCAAACCCAAACATAAACCACTAAGCATATTAACCAACTGACTCAATTCGGTGTTACTACTCACATCAATATCCGGCCGAGCCCAGGCCCAAGAGAAAACGAGCCCAAAATCATCACCAGACACGCGATCTTCCACCAAACAGTCCTTAAATCTTTCTTCCTTGAATAAAGCAGGAAATTTAACAAACAAAGGCAGTGGGTCAACCCAACTATCTAACCAGAACTGAATGTTTTTCCCACTTACAGGACTCGCTGAAATGGCCTCTTTTAAATCAATATCAGCTTCAAGAAGGATTGGACGAATACTCATGATGCACTTCCACGGCCCAGCAATCGAAGCTTTAACTGGAAAGTCGTTCCAAACTCTATTATTATGGTGGATGGCCCAAACTACTCTACGCCATAAGCTGTTTTTTTCTGTTTTAAACCTCCACCACCACTTAGCCAACATGGCTAAATTAGCGTCTCTAATGGAGCCACCACTTAGCCAACATGGCTAAATTAATGATAATAGTAAAGATAATGTTTTATAACGAATAATAAAATAAGGTAAATGAAACAATTATTACTAACATTTATTTTGTAAACATTTTATAAGATGATAAAATTTTGTAAAGTGGGTATTTTACACATTTTCCAATTTATTCTTATTGCTACCCGACCCAACCACCAATAAGACCGTGGGGTATGGTGGGGCAGGGGTTGGGCGTGGGTTGGGGCATTTGGTGACACGTGGAATGGGAGCCCCCACCTCCTGGTTACGTGTCCGCGGGGTATGGCGGGGCGTGGGTTGGGCTTGGGTTGGGTGCACCGCGTGGCAGAGTAATTAAAAAAAAAATACAAAAAAATTTATAAAAAATCACACAAGAATTATAAAAAAAACCTACAACTTCATTAAAATTTAAAACATTACATAATCCTAAAAATTACAAAATAACAAACCTAAAGCGTTAAAAAAATTTCAAAAAGGTCGATCTTGTCGAACGCCTTTTTTTCCTTGCCTCGAAACTCTATGTTAGCCACCGCCACCCGGTCCTCGTGGCTTAACTCGCCACCGGGAACGGCTTCGTAGTAAGCCTTGAAACGCTCGAGCTTGGGCCGTAGCTCGCGCCATTTATGTTGGCACGCGTTGAGGTTGTGGCGGTCGTTACCGACATTATGTCGGTAGGCTTGGAATGCTTCCACCCAATACTTTGTTTGGCCCGGTGGCCGACCCTTCATAGCGTCAACGACGCTTGTGACGAGAGCAATTTCCTCTTCATGAGTCCAAGATGCCATAGCGGGGTTGGGTTCGTGGGATGGGGTGGACCAGTGGGGTAGCGGTTCGAGAGAAGTGGGTAGCCGGTGGGGTTGTTGGGTTCGTGGGATGGGGGGACCAGTGGGTTGGGGTTACAATATATAGGTCTTTGGGAGACCCGCGTGGCGGTTCGAGAAGATGGGGGGACCGTTTGGGGGGACCGTTTGAATTTTAAAATTCAAAATTTTAAAAACCGCTTGACGTGGCGGGTGAGCCAATGAGATTCAGCCATGTCAGCTTGGCCAGACCGCCCCACGCCCGGCTTGAAAGCCAAGCCCCAAGGGCCACGCCCAAACCCAAGCCCACCCGGGGTGGTGGCTTGGGCGTTTTCCCCCAACCCACGCCCAAACCCCCGCCCCATACCCCACGGTCTAAGATGAAGCAATCCTGGTTTACATTAAATTCTGACAATACGAACGCCTCCTAAAACAAACAAGCATGCATCTTGAAATCCTGCATCTTTGTTCTTAGCGGAGTCTCTCGTTTGTAGTGGTAACGTTAATTACTTGCAACAATACTATGTTTTTCGTTTTTCTTTTTGCTAAACAACTTTGTAAGGCTGTTCGGTGTGGGTACATTCAGGCTCATTCTGATCATCGCCGTCCCTCAACACCATTTCCAGTGGTGCGGGGTCGTCCTGACCATCTTCCCGGAGACCTTGAGGCCGGGCCACAAAAAACAAAAAAAGAGCCGTTGACAACGGGTAGATATAAAAAAAATATTTTTTTCTTTCCCACTTTATAAATATAGGCAAAAGATCAAATACTAAATCTTTCGTAAAAGCTCCGAAAATATGGGAACCCACCGGAAACCTATTCCGGTGGAGGTTTTGTCAAGAATCACCAAGTTTTACGTAGCAAATCTACCGGAAAGATGCAGCGGCGCTGATTTAGCGAAGGAAGTGAGGAATTTTGGAACCATCTTCGATATCTATATCGCTAGAAAAAGAGACAAGGTCGGAAGACGATTCGGGTTTATATCATTGTTTGACGTTAAAGATCGGAGAGAGATGGAGAGAGTTCTGTCCTCTATTCGATTGGGAGATTACAAGCTTAAGGTCAACGTTGCTAGATTCGTTTTGGAGGAAGGTGAGGTTGATGCTCGAAAGACGTACATGCCGAATAATCAGCAGACTCAGGCTCTACAGGGTGGAACGGGCATTGGCAATCCAAACAATGGTTCTTTGAATGGTTATTCTGCTAGCGCTATGTCATTTAAGGAGGCCTTTTCTGGGGTTGCAAAAGGTAAAACTCTTACAGTGGATGACAATGTTTGTGCTTTTGTAAACCTGCATGGGCGGTCGATTGTAGCAAGGGTGACCTCCTTGGATGTGCTGAGGATGATTAAGGGTATTTTGAAGGAGATGGGGCTTGGGGAGGGAGTCATTAACTGTATGGGAGGATTAATGGTTTTGATCACGTTTAAGATTAAGGAACATGCGCTGATGGCTAAAGACGAAATATTGGGAAGACCGGAATTGTTCAGTTCGGCGGTTATTTGGGAAGGACAGGACTTTAACTTTGAACGTGTTGCATGGTTAAAAGTCCTTGGTATCCCTCTCTCTATACTAGACGACCGGGTGATCGAAAATATTGGAAGTTTTTTTGGTACGGTGGTACGGAAGCCGGCGGTGGATAGTCTGGAGTTGGATGCTTCTTTCCAATACATAGGGGTGGTTGTCGGACAAGGTGCTAGAATTCATGAAGTCCCGTTCCTGAAATGGGGAGGGAAAACTTTCAAGATTTGGGTGGAGGAGGAAGAGAAAGAATGGCTTTCGAGCTTTATCGTTCAGAGTGACGCCGGGGGATCTCAGGCGAACGATGATCGGAGTTCGAGTTACACGGAAGCGACGGAGGTTAATCCGGCAAAGGTATTTTTGGAAGAAGATATTGTTACGGGAGTAGTTAATGGGGAAGTTAATGCCCAAGTTAATGGGGGTATTATGGAGGAGGATGTTTCGGTTGGAATTATGGAAGGTGGGATATGAGGAGTTAATGCTGAAGATCCCTCGTTGCTTTCTATTCCTGTGAAAACCAATAAGCGAAAAAAAGATAAAAAGAAACAAGTGGAAGTGGGCCAGGGGTCCGGTGGGTCCTATTTCAGTAGTAACGATAGGCCCGATAAGGGGCCCAAGACTGATGATGATCCGTTTGATTTAGAACCCATTATCATGGGTTTGGATAGTAACGTGGTTAAAACTCGAGGGACTGTTCCTGTCACTCTGGCAAATTCATTTCAAGTACTGGGTGAAAACAACGAAGACTTTAGGGAGCATGGTGTTTCCAATCAGGTAGAAGATAACATGGAAGAAGTTCCTAATATTCCACACCCAGATGAAGATTCTCGCAGAACAGAAGAGCTCGAGGCAACGGTTGAATTTGGAGGCCGATTGGGGGTCCAATTACAAGGCTTTGAAAGCTTGATTGCAGACACTATCGAAGGTGAAGGTTTACAACCAGGTTTGCGATGAATGTTTTGTCTTTAAATGTTCGAGGTATTGGGTCGGTTGGGAAACCTGCCTGGGTTAAGGGTTTGGTATCAAAAAATAAGGTCGATTTCTTGGGTCTTCAAGAGTCGATGGTGGTGGATTACGAGAAATTTGATTTTGCTATGTTGTGGGGTAACGGGGGTGTTGAGTTCGATGCGGTTGAGGCTAGGGGTAAATCGGGTGGGCTTATTAGTAAGTGGAATCCGAGGAAGTTCAAGAAGTTTAGCTCAGAGAGGGATAATAATTTTCTGCTTGTTTCGGGGTGTTTGGTTGAAGATGGTTCTGTTGTGAACATTGTTAACGTTTATGCGCCTCAGAAGGTTGGGGAAAAAAGAGTTCTTTGGAATCGTTTACTGAATTTAATGCATGGGAAAATGGGGATGTGGGTTTTTGTAGGCGATTTTAATTCGGTCAGGTGGTTTGAAGAGAGAAAAAATTCGAAGTTTAATAATAGGGCAGCCGCGAATTTTAACAAATTTATAGATGAAGCCACTTTGCAAGAGTTTTATATGCAGGGTAGTAAGTATACTTATCTGACGGGTGTTGGTAATTCGGCAAAGATGAGCAAGATAGATCGATTGTTGGTGTGTCAGGAGTTTTTTTCCAGGTGGCATGGGGCTTGTTTACGGGCTTTACCAAGGGAACTCTCTGATCATTGCCCACTTTTATTGTCTATTCATGAGCTGAATTATGGTGCTAAACCATTTAAATGGTTTGATTCTTGGTTACATAGGGAAGGGTGTGAAGAAGTGGTTAAGAAAGCGTTTGAAAAGGTTACGTGTGATGGTCCTCTAGATATTTCCTTGCATAAAAAGTTGGGAGCTGCTAAGACAGCTCTAAAAGATTGGTGGAAGCAGACATCGACGAAAGAAGGGGAGGAATTGGCATCTTTACAAAATAATATTATGCGGCTTGAGAAAAAACTCGAGGAAGGGGATTTAGAGGAAGAGGAGGAATGGGTTTGGGAGGAAAGCAAAAAGGAAGTGGATAGATTGAATCTCCTAAAAAATAAAGACCTGAAACAAAAGTCTCGTGTGAGTTGGGCTACTATGGGGGATGAGAACTCCGCGTTCTTCCATCGGTGTATCAATGGGAGGAAAGCGGCGAATCTTATCCCGGGGGTTTTGATAGATGGGGAGTGGGTTTCTCAACCGTCTTTAGTCAAAAGAGAAATCCTTCATTTTTACAGAGATTTGTTTAGGGAGAAAAATGGCAGAAGACCGGTTTTTGTTAGTACCGATTTGAAACTAGTTCCCTTGGATAAAAAAGAAGACCTGATTGCTCCTTTCACCAAGGAGGAAATAAAGGAAGCGGTGTTCGAGTGTGGCTCTGACAAGGCACCGGGGCCGGATGGATTTAATTTCCGATTCATCAAGCACTTTTGGGATTGTTTGGAGGAAGATTTTGTTAAATTATTCGAAGAGTTCCATGGTTCGGGTCACATTCGCAAGGAGTGCAACTTGTCGTTTATCACCCTAATCGCTAAAACCAAAACGCCTATGGGTTTAAAGGACTACCGTCCTATAAATCTAGTGGGTGTCATAAATAAAGCAATTTCAAAAGTGATAGCTGCTAGAATCAAGAAGGTCAGGGGGGATGTGATTTCAAATTCTCAGTCGGCTTTCCTTAAAGAGAGGTATATTTTGGATGGGCCGCTTGTGCTTAACGAGATTATTAGTTGGGCTAAGAAGAGTGGTGAGAAGATGTTTATGTTTAAAATTGATTTCGAGAAAGCATACGACAACGTGAATTGGGAATTTCTAATCTCAATTATGGACCAGATGGGGTTCCCCCCGAGATGGTGTTTATGGATTAGAGGTATTATTCAGTCCGCTCGGTCCGCGGTGTTAGTTAATGGCTCTCCTACGTATGAGTTCGACTGTCAGAAAGGGCTCAGGCAAGGAGACCCGTTATCGCCTTTTTTGTTTCTGATTGTTCTGGAAGCCTTGGCTTGCATGATTACTAGAGCCGGTCGAATGGGGGATCTAGAAGGTGTTAATTTGCCGAACGCCGGGCCTACCATCTCTCATATGTTATATGCGGATGACGCGTTAATTATGGGGAAATGGGATAGAAGCAATATTGGGAAGTTAATGAGGTTGCTCCGTATTTTTCACATATGCTCTGGCATGAAGATTAATGTTCACAAGTCTCATTTGTTTGGATTGGGGATTGACGATTCAGAAGTGTCTACTATGGCTGAGGTTTTGGGATGTAACAAAGGTGAGTTTCCTTTTAAATATCTTGGTATTAAAGTTGGAGCGAATATGAACCGGGTTAGCCATTGGGAACCAGTTGTGGATACTATTCGGAGTAGGTTACAATCTTGGAAAGCTAAGATGTTATCCATTGGGGGTCGGCTTACTTTGATAAAATCGGTCCTATTAAGCCTACCAGTTTATTATCTTTTTATGTTCAAAGAGCCGTGTCAGGTGATCGAAAATATTGAGAAGATTATGAGAAAATTTCTTTGGATGGGTTGTAAAGAAGGGAAAGGGATTCATTGGGTTTCTTGGGAGATCGTTACGAGACCTAAACGGTATGGGGGGTTGGGAATATCTAAGCTTTCGGAAGTCAACTCGGCCCTACTTGTGAAATGGGTGTGGAGATTTAAAACCGATTATGAAGGTCTGTGGAGGAGGACTATTCTCAGTATCCATGGGGGTAGAAATAAATGGGATTTTCTTCCAGTTAAAAAAGCGATACCAGGTGTTTGGAAGGCTATAGTTTCTGGGATAGTATCTATTCGGTTTGATGGAAAAAGCATAGATAAGATGATTTCTTGTCAGCTCGGGGACGGTAAACGTATAAGTTTCTGGAAGGATACGTGGTTTGGTTTGACGCCGCTAAGTGCCAGATGGCCGACGCTGTTTTCTATGGATAGGAACAAGAACTGCACAGTTAGTGACCGTTTAAAACAAGTTGGGGGACAGACTTTGATTATAGATGATTGGTACCTTGGAGCATCGGCTGTTGAAGGGATTTCGGAGATCCAAGATTTGTTTTATTTGTTGTCTAATGTCCGTATTAATGGTAGCCAGGATCGCTGGTATTGGGATAATAACTCGGGTAACGGATTCTCAGTTCCCGCTGTGAAACAAGCGCTGAGAAATAACGCATACGGGCTGCCAGGTCAGCGAATGAGATGGGTGAGTTGGGTTCCGATAAAGGTTAACATCCTTGTTTGGCGAATTGAAAAAGAAAGGATTCCTACCTGTGTTGAACTAGTGAAAAGGAGGGTCAATTTTCCTAACACTAGATGTGCTCTTTGTGGAGTTGATGAGGAGACTGTTACTCACACTTTCGTTTCCTGTGGCTTTGTTTTTGGTGTTTGGAGCAATATCTGGAGGTGGTGTCGCTTGGTCCCTGCTCGTTTTAATTTTCTTGAGGATCTTCTGTCTTGGCAAGATTCGGTTAGTGTTTCAGCTAAGGGTAAGAAGATTCTTAGAGGTATTAGTATGGTCGTTTGCTGGGCCATTTGGCTGGAAAGAAATAAGGCGATTTTTCAGAAGTCCGATCCTAAGGTTGCTGAAGTGGTGGCTTCGGTTAAGTCTTTGGCGTTTTTGTGGCTGAAGTATAGATCGATTTGTAAAAGGATAGAGTGGAATGATTGGGTAAAATACCCGTTGTATATGTTGTAATCTGTTTTCGGAGCGGTCCTTGTTTTGTGGTTCGGCTCGGTGTTTTAATGAAGTTTTTTTTTTCAAAAAAAAAAAAAATAATCTTAACATACTAAACATACAAATTGAAGGAAAACTCAAAAAGACAAGGTGACATTTTTGTAATTACCACCAACTATCAAAGTTACTATACAAATGTGAACTCAACCAAAAATACCTAAAAAACACAATTTGTTTTTAATATTTTTTATTAAAAAATCGCTACATTTTGTTAGCAAAAAAAAAGAAAAATTTTTTTTGCTGCTACTAAAAGTAGCGATTTTTAATAAAAAAATGTTTAAAAAAAAATAAAATAATTTGTGTGTTTTTTTTTTAGATTTTTTTAGGTTTTTTGGGGGTTTAGTTTTTAGCATTTTAGCTTGGGGGGGGGGGGGGTTGTGTGTGTGTTAGGTTTTTGGGGGGTGGGGTGGGGGGGGGGGGGGGTTTAGGTTTTTTTTTTTTTAGATTTTGGGGGGGGGGGGTAGGTTTTTTTTAGGTTTTTGGGGTGGGGGGGGGGGGGGAGAGGGGGGGTTAGGTTTTTTTTTTATGTTTTTTAGGTATATTTGTAGAGTAACTTTGATAGTTATTGATAATTACAAAAATGCCACCTTGTCTTTTTGAGTTTTCCTTCAATTTGTATGTTTAGTATGTTAAGATTATTTGTACAAGAACTTTCCCCTATAAATATATACCCTTTATTCCCCCATTAACCCAAATCTTTCCAATCTCTCACACTTTTTTTATACAACACCATATTTTTATAAAGTTTTAGGCATGTCTTCTTCTTCACCGTGGTGTTCGTCATCTTCGAGTGAGGGCGATTTATTTTTTGCGAACGCCGTAATGCAGGCGACACAGATGATCACGGAGCAAGAGGAAGAAACGTCGTCACAACCGCGAACTAGGGTAGCCGCCTTAAACCGAGACCGAGAAAGTTATCTTTATTTTTCGATGAAAATAATATATTTAGTTTTTTTTAGTGTTAATAATGTATTTAATTTATTTACTTATCGGTGTTAATATTTAGGTGGCCATGATAGTTTAGTGGCCGATTATTTTGCCGACGATCATGGTCATCCAACTGGCCGTGGCAGAACTACCCTACTACGTGGCTAGGTCAATATACTCGGGGCGATCATGGTCATCCACATATAATACTAGAGGTTGTTGCGTCACAGGATCTCTGGATTTGACATGTTTTTTTTGGTCTGCCTGGTTCACTTAACGACCTTAACATCATCTACCAATCAGAGATCTTTAACGATGTAATAGTAGGAACTTATCCAGACACCAATTTTACGGTTTCGGGGGTGGAATACAGGCACTGTTACTACCTTGTGGATGGAATATACGCAACGTACTCTACAATCGTTAAATCTATTCCGCACCCGATAGACGATAAAAGAAGGAAATTTGCCAAGTTTCAAGAGGGGGCGAGAAAGTTGAACGGTGTTTTGGGGTTCTACAAAAAATGGCATATCATTGAACATCCAATACGTTCTTTTACACCATAGAGGTTGCGATATGTTATGTATGCTTGTATCTTGCTGCATAACATGATCATCGAAGACGGAAGTAGAGCGGTTTGTGAGTACGACGAAAACCCGCCTAACGGGAATTCTATTGTAACGCCTCGCTTTTCGCAGCTTTCTGTTTTTAGAAAGTTCATCTTGTAATTCTATTTTCGGAAACCCGTTTCCTTTGTAATCGTATTTCGTTTCAAGCTATTGTAAATCCGAGACTTGATCGTAATGAAAGGAATCTTTTATATGAAATATACATCGTTTATACATTATTTATACATTGATACACATGATTTGTAATTCGCATAAACATAAGCTTAACTCGTAAACAATGATCGTGTATTCGTAATCCCTAAATCTTCATACATTCAAACACTTGGTTATTCGATTATAAGATTAAGTTGTATGTTTTTTTTCACTTGATCATACCAAACTATAAACCATACATACTTGTTAAATTTTATGTGTTTTACACACCTATGTTATCACACTTTTGCTAAATTAAAACATGTCATTTATGCATTTTGGACCTTGTTACAAATTACATACATACTAGACACCATGTAACACTTTATTAAACATCAAATATATACCTTCTAATGTCAAAAAACTAAAATAAAACAAAAATTATAGGGCTGTTAACAGCCTTGCATCAGCCCACTTAAATTCTTTGTTTTGAGTTATTCAGCCCACTAAACACTTCCAAAGCCCAACCCAATGAAACCCTAATCTATCCCATATATAATCCAAGCCTCTTCCAAGCATTTTTCACTTTCTAAACACTCTCCATTCACTCACAAACACTCCAAACCGTAGCTGACTTCTGAAGTTCGAGCAGATTGATACTACTTCACTAAAGTGAGCATAACTCACTCAATTCTTATCCGATTCACTCGATTCTTTTTGCTACTTCTTTGTATTGACCTTAGCTACGTTTTCATGGGTTTTCCCTGGAAAATCAGAGTCGAGAACGTCACCAAAAGGACTCTAAAGTTGACTGATTTTTCTTTTCATGTTTCAATCTTTGATAAACTTGTTTAAACTTGAGGAAACTCATCTCAAACCTATGTCCTTATGCTTATAACCACATCTATGGTTAGTTAGGCTTAAAAACAAGGTGGAGACATTAAAAATCAGAGGTATAAACCTCACAAACTTTCTGTTTGTTTAAGGGTTTAACCCACAAGTGATGTTCAAGTTCAAGACTTGATGTTTGTGTGACTTATGATTAACTTGGGTTATCCTACTTAAAAATCCACACATTTCTTGATGATTTCTCCTAGATTAGTTGTTCATATTCTTGTATTACTTATAAGTTTTTGACCCTCCCTGTATGTTCATAACATCAAGTGTAGTGGTGAACACTTAGAGGTGCCTAAATGGAAGACTTTTCTTCCTACCTCCTACATGAATTCTATGACACTTAAGAGGTTCCTAAATGGAGGATTCATCCTCCTACCTCATGCTCGAACTAATGGACTTATTGATATATTACATAACATATATAATACTTATATAAACTATCCAAATATTCGAACCTTTGATGATGAATTTGTGTTCATTCGTCAAAGTACTAGATTGCATCATCTAAGACCTAAAACTTGTTATGATTCTTATGGGTGTTCTACCCATGAAAAGATTCTAACCCTTGGGGTTTCATAGTGTCAAACAAGTATTATGTGTTAAAAGATGATTACTTTCATATGTTATATTCTTATGTTTTAAATTCCGAATCTCGACTCTAAACATACCTTGAACTTTAACCCTTATACATTTGATCTCCTAATCTCATTGCTCATCAACAATTGGATAATCGGAAAGCATATGCAAATTTTGTGAGTATACTTGACCCATTTTACTGTTTTCACACTTTTGGGTGTAACATGTTTTTATATACAAACACACTTAATATACATATTCTTATGCAAAATACTTAAACAACAATCCAATACATGCTTACTATTTGTTATGCTTGATTCGTGTTTTCTGGGTATTTTTATGTGATGAACTTGTCATTAGCTTCGTACAAACCTCCACTTAACATGTATAGCGCCATAGGAGTAACGCACGACCCGTGAACGAGAGGTCATGTTAGGTTTATTCATTCATACTTGCGTAAACAGAGGGTTGACTTGTAAATCGCATGCCATTTTATACGTTTATCTTGATAACTAGGTTTGCCATGTGGATTGTTCCTTATCATTTTTATACTTATATACTAAGCACCAAACTTGTATGCTCGCCAATACTTTTTGTATTGAACTACACTTTTAAAACATGTTGCAGGTTTAGCGATGATGTTGGTGATGCATGGAATCTAGTAGGATGCTTAGATACACACTTTAAATTTGTATTCTTATTGTATTGTATTTCGTTACTCATGTCGTATTTATTTCAAATATTTGTAATTGACTCTTTAGAAATGAAATGGAAATTTCTTATTTAAATACTTGTCACAAATAGTGTTATGAAGTCTCTTGCAATCTATTTCGTCTCACTCCGATGTTTCCGCCATCGGTTGGGGTGTGACAGATTGGTATCAGAGCCATAACTATAGGGAATTAGGAAAAAAAATTGCCATGCTTTTGACCTAGTCTATAGTTAAGCACTAAATTCGACCATACTTGCTTTACATGCTATTTTATTGAAACATCTTTATGTGCTACTCTTGAAATGTCTTTTACGTGGTATTTTCTTGAAATGCTTTATGTGCTTATACTTGTTATTATTATTTTGAACCTACGTCTTTTACACGTTTATACAAATATCGAAATCACTTGTAATACACAAACGAGACGACTTCACCAAAATAGGCGTGAAACCCACAATTTGGTGAACAACTCTCAGTCCATCTACTTTTCCTTTTTACATGAAATTCACCATCAAGATAGGAGTGAAATCCTCACCTTGATGGAGAAATTCAAATTTCAAATTCTAGTAGACCCTCGTCAAAGTGTTGAAATTAAATTTTGACCCGACGAGTACCAACCACACTTAGGATACGAAATCTCCAAGTTAGGGGTGAAACCCGCACCTTGTCGACTAGTTCCACTCCTTGATTTTCATAAATCCCGCCAAGTCTCGAAATTTCAATTGATTTGGGACATGTAGTAACCGGAAGGGTAAATACCGTTAACCGCTTTGTCGGCGAGAGTATTTTACCTATTAGGACAAAGCATGCTCCTCAAATTCAAAAGACTTGTCGACCACTTTGGTTAGTCAAAGTTCCGTTTTGGAACCATCCAAATTTTAATCAAACATGTGTTTCTATTATTTATCTTATACGATGCAATCTTTCAAATTCAAACTATTTTCCGATATTCTCTTTTCACACACACAACATATTAAATCATTTTATACATTTATACATATGCATGATTTCATAAAATTTTATTTATATTTCTTATAACAACAAATGGAGACATATCATCGAGATAGGAGTGAATTTCTTACCTTGACGATTAACTCCACTCCCTCCTTCTTAAAACGACCTCACCAACGAGTTAGGGGTGATTCCCTTACCTAGGTGATCGTTACCAAAAATTTTCCTTCAAAATATCTTATTATGCAAACCCGATCATGTTTTATACATAAATCGTTTATCATTATTCAAAATGCCTACTTATACCGATTTCAAAATACATTGTTTTATCAAACGTACTTCTTATCCTACAATCTATTTTCACTCAACTCATATACACGAGATTCTTAATCATGTCTTAAAACATTTTATTACCCGAATTTCAAAACCTTACAAAATACTACCTATCAGTTTAATCGGTCCAATGAATCTCTTGCCCATGAACTTCATATTCGACTTAATCACTAAAACACACACTCACGTTATACCACCATACTAAAGACTTTCATTCTCAATCGAAATTCAAACCAACTTTCTTGTATACTTATAAGATCTTATAGATATTATATGATCGTTTTACCAAAGACTCTTTTCAACATCAACGAATCATTTGTTAAAACTTTTTTTTTCAATAATCACTAAGTCCATTTTGCTAAATTTCTTTTCTAAGGAACAACATTTTCATAAGAACCTCCAAAATTCAAAATGTCTTGCTTTGATGCAAATGAAACAAACCTATTATCTCCAAAAACCTTTTTTCTACATCGCTTAATTCGTCTTTCAAATTTCAAAACACGTGGGCTGGGAGACTTCATGAGGACCGACAATCTTCAACATATGTAAACTTGTTAAAACAAAAGTAGCATTTCCATTCATTACAAAACACGTTATGCATACCCAATGAACACTTTATATCGCCTTGCATTTACAAACTATATTCTACCTTCCAAATCAAACTCGATCTATTTTGATTCAATAAACTCAACATTTCGCTTAAACAACTATACATGTAATTCATCATACACAATTTAATCGATACCTCGCGACGAAATCGCTTATATCATTCGTTTTACATATTCAAATTTCTCGAGCGTTTTATATGTCCAAATTTGTTACGCTTCAACATACACTATATACGTAATTTTTATTATTCGTACCTACACTTATACTCATGCGTTTTATGCTTATACTTATACTCCTACGTTTTATGCTTACACTTATACTCATACTACTCGTACGTTTTATGTCTATACTCATACTTACGTGAATATTCATACTTAAACTTATATTATGCTCATACTTTCATTCATACTCATGCATCATACATTCGTACCCGTGCGGGAGTGGAATCCGAGGGATTCGCTTACGTGGGTCCCATACATACTTAAGCATGGACTTGCTTATACACTACATTCTTATACGTACTCATTCATATTTTCAAATACCTTAATTCATATGCAACTAGTACAAGCTATGCAGATCATGCGATGATCGGTATAATCGCGGGTGCACACGGGGTTATAGAGATAAGCGCATGAGAACCATAGAGTGTACTGCTGTATATGGTAAGACACGAAACGTAACATGACACCGGATACGAAACGGACGTAATATGGTCAAAACATGGTGGATACGCCGCTGGTACTTCCTATATATAAGTGTTTTCACCATGTTACCAAACTTTCATGAAACGTGCTATGAGAAATTCAGGGTTTTGCAGACCTTTGGACCTAATACAAATTTTAGACAACTCACAAACGCATTATATCCGATTATCCACGACGAGACCTCATTCTTAACACCTCACCTTCGTCTATCCGATACTTATACTATTCTGATACTCGTAATTCGCCGATTAGATCAATCGCCCACTTTTCATATATCCCATTTTCTCCATTATCCTTGTCCTTATTCGAACCCCGTTTACAATCAAGTTTGTTTAAACGTTCGAATCCTAACTTATCTCCTTACCTTAAAACTATCTTCCTATTCTTGTACTAAAATACTTAGTAGACCGTTATCACTTTATTTTAAAAGTACCAAACCTTTTCATCCCTCTCAATAAACAATTTTTACGAATGTGTGATTTTATACCAACCTTAAAAACTTCCTATGTAAACTACCCCACATTCCATCAAAATACAAACCGTTTCGTACAAAATCTTCCTTCTTAATACGACACATTTTTAATACATCTCCGATTTAAGTTATTCAAACTTGCTTAAACTCTCTTTACCTATATACGCACCTACACGTTTTTAATTATGTTTGGTACCTCAAATTATTTTTGGACAAAACGAACTCCTTTGCAAACCCATCTTGTCATTCCTCAAAATTTCATACTTTTTACGTTTCAAAATTTTCGAGTCTCAATTTTAACCACCCTTTTTGCTAAGACTCTTGCAAATCTTCCTCTTAAACAAATTTCGGGAAGAAATTTCCTAAAGGAGGGGAGACTGTAACGCCTCGCTTTTCGCAACTTTCTGTTTTTAGAAAGTTCATCTTGTAATTCTATTTTCGGAAACCCGTTTCCTTTGTAATCGTATTTTGTTTCAAGCTATTGTAAATCCGAGACTTGATCGTAATGAAAGGAATCTTTTATATGAAATATACATCGTTTATACATTATTTATACATTGATACATACGTTTGTTTGACACATGATTCGTAATTCGCATAAACATAAGCTTAACTTGTAAACAATGATCGTGTATTCGTAATCCCTAAATCTTCATACATTCAAACACTTGCTTATTAGATTATAAGATTAAGTTGTATGTTTTTTTCACTTGATCATACCAAACTATAAACCATACATACTTGTTACATTTTATGTGTTTTACACACCTATGTTATCACACTTTTGCTAAATTAAAACATGTCATTTATGCATTTTGGACCTTGTTACAAGTTACATACATACTAGACACCATGTAACACTTTATTAAACATCAAATATATACCTTCTAATGTCAAAAAACTAAAATAAAACAAAAATTATAGGGCTGTTAACAGCCTTGCATCAGCCCACTTAAATTCTTTGTTTTGAGTTATTCAGCCCACTAAACACTTCCAAAGCCCAACCCAATGAAACCCTAATCCATCCCCTATATAATCCAAGCCTCCTCCAAGTATTTTCACTTCCTAAACACTCTCCATACACTCACAAACACTCCAAACCGTAGCTGACTTCTGAAGTTCGAGCAGATTGATACTACTTCACTAAAGTGAGCATAACTCACTCAATTCTTATCCGATTCACTCGATTCCTTTTGCTACTTCTTTGTATTGACCATAGCTACGTTTCCATGGGGTTTCCGTAGAAAATCAGAGCTTGGAACATCACCAAAAGAGCTCCAAAGTTGACTGATTTTTCTGTTCATGTTTCAATCTTTGATAAACTTGTTTAAACTTGAGGAAACTCATCTCAAACCTATGTCCTTATGCTTATAACCACATCTATGGTTAGTTAGGCTTAAAAAAAGGTGGAGACATTCAAAATCAGAGGTATAAACCTCACAAACTTTCTGTTTTGTTCAAAGGTTTAACCCACAAGTGATGTTCAGGTTCAAGACCTGATGTTTGTGTGATTTAGGATTAACTTGGGTTATCCTACTTAAAAATCCACACATTTCTTGATGATTTCTCCTAGATTAGTTGTTCATATTCTTGTATTACTTATAAGTTCTTGACCCTCCTTGTATATTCATAACATCAAGTGTAGTGGTGAACACTTAGATGTGCCTAAATGGAAGACTTTTCTTCCTACCTCCTACATGAATTCTATGACACTTAAGAGATTCCTAAATGGAGGATTCATCCTCCTACCCCATGCTTGAACTAATGGACTTATTGATATATTACATAACATATATAATACTTATATAAACTATCCAAATATTCGAACCTTTGATGATGAATTTGTGTTCATTCGTCAAAGTACTAGATTGCATCATCTAAGACCTAAAACTTGTTATGATTCTAATGGGTGTTCTACCCATGAAAACATTCTAACCCTTGGGGTTTCATAGTGTCAAACAAGTATTATGTGTTAAAAGATTATTACTTTCATATGTTATATTCTTATGTTTTAAATTCCGAATCTCGACTCTAAACATACATTGAACTTTAACCCTTATACATTTGTTCTCCTAATCTCATTGCTCATTAACAATTGGATAATCGGAAAGCATATGCAAATTTTGTGAGTATACTTGACCCATTTTATTGTTTTCACACTTTTAGGTGTAACATGTGTTTATATACAAACACACTTAATATACATATTCTTATGCAAATACTTAAACAACAATCCAATACATGCTTACTATTTGTTATGCTTGATTCGTGTTTTCTGGGTGATTCTTATGTGATGAACTTGTCATTAGCTTCGTACAAGCCTCCACCTAACATGTATATCGCTATAGGAGTAACGCACCACCTGTGAACGAGAGGTCATGTTAGGTTTATTCATTCATACTTGCGTAAACAGAGGGTTGACTTGTAAATCACATGCCAGTTTATACGTTTATCTTGATAACTAGGTTTGCCATGTGGATTGTTCCTTATCATTTTTATACTTATATATTATGCACCAAACTTGTATGCTCGCCCATACTTTTTGTATTGAACTACACTTTTAAAACATGTTGCAGGTTTAGCGATGATGTTGGTGATGCATAGAATCTAGTAGGATGCTTAGATACACACTTTAAATTTGTATTCTTATTGTATTGTATTTCGTTACTCATTGTAACACCCCGTGTTTTCACAAGTCAAAGTCAAAGTCAAGGTCAAAGTCAACGACCGGTTTTACGGATTTGACTTGTAGAAATTTCTTTATTTTATTTGTATTATGTGGAGTAAGTGTTGTTAATTACAAGCCATCAACGTATTATTCAAACGACCTACGACTGTGAACTATAGGAAGTAACAATGTGATAAAGTTAATCAACTAATAATCAAGCTATGCTAATCAAATCGACACCGAATCGCAACTCGATCTATACTTGTTGGTTATTATTATACGTGTGTGTGCTTTATGTGTTACTTGTGCATGTTTATTTATGTTGTGTTGTGGTAATCAATCGAAATGCAATCGAACTCAATCGACATCGAACTCGAATCATAATCGAACTATGATAATTGGTGGAGAAGGGATAGTGCTCGATATGAATTAGTTGGGACTGAAAGTAATTTGACTAGGACACCCTATCGCATCGAACCGCTCGCAATCGAAACGCCAACAAGCGTCGCGTCAAACATTCGAACCAAGTCCATCCGGCCGGATAGCCATCCGACCGGATAGCCACAATGCAACAGGCCAGGCGCCATCCGACCGGAACGTCATCCGACAGGATAGCCATCCGGGCGGTGTGTCATCCGATCGGATAACCCTTTCCTCTTTTGGAATTCTATAAATACCCCTGTCATTATCATTCTTTCTACTTTTGGAAACCCTCTATCCGAACAGCTCGTGCTCCCCACCTTTTCTTCGATTTCTCTCGATCAAGGTAAGATCTCGTCCTAAACCTTGTACTTTCTTGATCTACACGCACTCCTACACCTTTCTATCCTTTAAATCTTAACGTTTAACCGTGAAATCACTAGATTTCGGGTGTTCTAGGATGATGTCATCATGTGTTCTTCAAGAACTTCATGTTTTGACCTCAATCCACCAAGAACAACTTAGATCTAACCGATTTCCACAAAGATCTTGTAATGATCTCGGCACAAGTGTGGTGAAAGAGGATTGAAAGATGGTTTTAACCTTCTTTCAACTCTTTTGCACTCATAGTACTCAAAGCCGATAGGATCTGACCCTGATTTAGTCTTCTACTCGATTGTAGTGTTGTACACAAGATCCGGATTCTACCCACGAGACTACCGATTTTGGGTTAACCAAGAACAACCGTCGCGAGCCGGTAACCGGCCGGACTAGGGTGATTCCTGGTCGGGTTGGCCACGTGGGTCGAACTAGGGGTTCTGTTGGTTGACACGTTGTCAAAGCGTCTCGACATAACTACAAACCATCAAAACGACCAAGTGTAAGACGAACGGAACAATCAGAAAGGATTGCTGTCCGACCGGATTGCTGTCCGATCGGATAGGTCATCCGAACGGATCACACTTGGGTCCCACTTTTAAACAACCTTATCTGAAGTTTGAGTATCGAACGAATTGCAATCCGATCGGACGACCATCTGACTGGATTACTCTTCGGATCATGAGATACTAAGACTTTAAAGACTTAAACAATTTTCAACATGTTCATTAACAGTGTTGCCACCCAATCGGATGGACATCCGATCGAGTGACACTTCTGTTGTGAACTTGTCTTCACTAAGTAATCTCACCTTTAAGTTGCCGTCCGACCGGACCACCGTCCGACCGGATGACCATCCGAACGGATTGTCATCCGCACGACCCACCATCCGATCGAACGACTTGATGGATAGAGATACTTCGATGCTTTCAAAATACTACAACGAAAACTTCAAAAGTCAAGCCATCATACACAAACACATTCTTCTTATAGGAAGAAACAATCCACTCGAATCGTCATCCGACCGGACAAGCTGTCCGACCGAATGACCATCCGAACGGATTGTCATCCACACGGATTGCTGTCCGCTCGGATTACCATCCGAACGAACTACGATCCGATCCATCCGCACTTTGTATCGTTTTACGTGTCACTCATCGTTATGCTATCGAATCTATTCAGACTAACCTTACTCGCTAAGCGCTCCCTTCAATCCATTAACCGCTATGAGTATACTCGATCCCTTTTTGCTTTATGCACTTTTGGGTGTTACATACGTTACGAATATTCAAACTACAACAATCACACTACTCAATACTATTTGAACGCTAACCGTTAATGCATGTTATACGTGGCTTATGAATGCTTGTTTGTTATGTTTACACATGGAATGCTGTCTACCTGCCTTAGCAACGATAGTACTATAGTTTGGACTCAGCACCCGTTCACACGGGGGTTGTTAAGGACCATTACTTGCATGGATTACGGTGGTAATCATGTATTGCGAACTGCCTCGGGCAGTCAACCCGCAGTCATTGGTATCGATGGATCTATGTCGATAACTAACGTGTTTCATTTCACTATGTGTACGTGATGGTTATGCGTAAACGAATTCGAACTCTATATGCTATTATCAAACTTGTATGCTCACCTTTACATTTTATGTATTGACTTATTTTAACGTATGTGACAGGTGCTTAGGACGTACACTTGGTAGGAATTTGAAGCTAGAATAAAGCTTTAAAGCCCAACAAATAGTTGTCTGTAGGGGTCAAACTAAGGGTCTCTAGAAGCAGATAAATAATTGCTGACTATTTTAAATCTGAGTTGTCGGAACAGAATATTTGCCTGGATTTATGTCTGTAATAATTATTTTACTGTTTGAGATACGGTATGGGACGTATTATTTAAATTGAATAGTATTGATAATTGTTATGGAAACTTCTGGACAATCTGTTTCGCTCAGTGCCATGCCCCGATGTTTCCGCCATCGGTTGGGGTGTGACAGATTGGTATCAGAGCCATAACTATAGGGAATTAGGCAAGACTCGACCTAGTCCGGGTCGAAGTCTTAGAAACCTAGACTATAGTTAGGAACCAACAGACCGACTCGAGTACATCCAGTAGGGATTACGTACGAGCTTATTCCTCGCTATTCTCGCTTATACTACACTATCACTACACTCGAATTTTCAACTACAAAAGGGCGATAAAGTCGAGATTAGGTGTGAAAACCGCAAACTCTCGACTAAATTGCTTAATTGACGCTGTTTTGTCAACTTATCAATGATCTCTTCATTCTTTTTCAAATAACGAACGTTTGTTCAGCGGGGGAATTATACCAAATTAGGGGTGAAACCCATATTTTGATGAATAATCTCCTATATTTTCTCAAAAACATGGACGAAGTTGTTAAGCCAGGGGTGAAACCCTAACCTTGACGACTTGTTCCGCACATTTTACCAAAACTCTCACCAAGGTCTCGACGGACTCCAATGACCTGAAGTCTTGATATGACTAACGGGATGAGTGCCAAACGCCCAAGACTCGAGGCCAAAGCACAGTCCTGAAAGTCAGACATGAATGACAAGTCCTTGCGAATAGTTGAACCACCTTGGTTAGTCGAAGTCTACTAGCCGCAGACAATCTATCTCTCGATTTTTATGTGTTTTATGTGCTATTACCTGTTTATGTGCTTAATTTTGGACGAATTAATCAATTTGTGCCTTCGCTTTAATCAACACACTCGACTCGCACTGCAATTCTACCTCAAAACGTTAAATCATTGAATTATGGGCGACCTTATACTACAATATACGCTCATGTTAGGTCCCGGTTTTCGCTCCGAAACGATTACGAACCGAACGTGTGACGTGTGGAATCCGTACACAAACGTGACCGAACACACGAGAACGTAATATAATCAGTGATTCTATTGATAGATCTGAAATCGTACAAGGCACCTGAATCGCATGGAGCACTTTCTCTCTCTAGCTTCTCTCTCTAGATCTAGAGCTCTTCAATTCCCCAAAATACCGAAAGTGCCAAAAGTTCTAAACCTAACACCTTAGGTTCCTATTTATAGGCCAAGGGATCTAGAGCTCTGTTTTCTGACTGCCTCTAGTGATTAAATGCGTATGTGCTTCCTTGCTTCTGTGCCTTCCATACTTAAGTGTTATGTGATTATGTACGTGTTTATGTGTATATGTGAATTTGTGCTCTCTGTGTTATGTGTTTACGTGAATATGCGTGTTCCTGAGCTTTAGTAAGTAGTGGACGTGTGAGGTGAGATTCGAATACAATGTGTTGAGTTCTGTGACGATGTCTATTGCAGACAATGTCGTCTGGATCCCGTCACACACTTTCTCGTCAAGAAAAGAGGGACAAACGCCTTGCTGCCATCATCGCAAAAAGTGTGGCAAAGGCCGTGAGTGATGTTTACGAGAATGCCAGCAAATCATCTGAGGAGTCGAGGACTGAAGCTCCTAAAGCTACCACCAAGTCCTTCAATTTCAAGCAATTCAAGTCGTGTGGGCCAAAGGAATTCACTGGCGAGGGAGGTCCGACTGCACTATTCCAATGGTTTGATTCCATTGAGGTCACTCTGCGACAGAGTGGTTGCCCTGATGACCTTCGAAATCTGAATGCTACCGGCGTTTTCCAGTCCCGTGCACTAGACTGGTGGACGGCCGAGAGGAACAAGCGAGGGAACGATGCAGCCTACGGTCTGTCGTGGGATGAGCTCAAGGAAGTCATGCTAGAGGAATTCTGCCCTCCTCACGAACGTCAAAAGCTAGAAGATGAATTTTGGCACATACATCAACATGAGGGTGACAACGCTGCTCTCACTGCTCGTTTCAAACAGCTCAGCATCATCTGCCCCGATCAAGTCAAGACTCCAGAGATCACAATCAAGAAGTACATTCGAGCTTTGCCCGACTGCGTCGCAAATTTCGTGCAAGCGGCTAAGACTAAGACGATTGAAGAGACTTACCTACTGGCCGCCGAAATCAACGACAAGAGGGTCAAAGCTGGTGTCTGGGATAAAACTCCGAAGCACCTGCATCAAGCTACTACCACCGCACCAACTGCTGAACCCACCTCGTCGAGCAACAAGAGAAAGAACAAGAGAAAGAACAGCTCCAGCAACAAGAACTGTACGATCACTGCTGCACCAATTCAAGTTGTACCAGCCCAACAGCGTCAAGTAGCGGCGCCTGTGGCTAATGCACCACCTGCAAAGCGTGCATACACTAGGCCACACCCGCTCTGCCCTACTTGTACCTACCACCATCCGACTGCCATTGCTTGCTGTTTTTGTGCTCATTGCAATGTTTACGGCCATTTTACTGCCAACTGCCGTATTCGACAAGCTCCTGCTCATCAAGCTCTACTCACTGCCCCACAGGGTCAACAAGCTCCTCCGGCACCCGCAATCAAAGCCAGAGCCTGCTTCGCATGTGGCGACCCGAACCATTTCACCAACATGTGCCCAAACAGGGTCGTGAAGCAAGAGCCTCAGCAACAGCAGCCTCAGCAGCAACAACAACAGCAGCAGCAGCAACAACAGGCCGCACGCGCCAGAACTTTCAACCTCAACGTGCGTCAAGCCCAGGCCGACAACAACGTGGTCAATGGTACGTTCCTTGTGAATGGTATTTATGCTTCATGTTTGTTTGATACTGGAGCCGATAATTGCTTTGTGTCGTTCGAATTCAAGAAACTCCTTAGTCGTAAACGCTCCCAACTCTCCTCGACGTTCGATGTTGAAGTCGCTACCGGAAGAACCATCACTGTCAATTCTGTTCTTCGTGATTGTACTCTCGAGCTTAACAATCACATCTTCCCAATCGACCTTATTCCGATGCAACTCGGAAGTTTTGACATCATAGTAGGCATGGACTTTCTTCGAGAAAACCATGCTGAAGTTGTGTGCTTCGACAAAATGATTCGATTCTCGCTCGCGAATGGTGACTTATTATGTGTATACGGTGATACTACTTCGAAGGGTCTCAAGCTTATGTCGTGTGTGCAAGCTAGCAAGTATCTCCGCAAGGAATACAGGGCTTTCTTGGCTAACATTGTAGTAGCGGAGAAGGAAAAGAAAGAGAAGAAGGAAGTGAAAGACGTTCCTGTGGTTCGAGAATTTCCTAATATCTTTCCAGAGGATCTTCCCGGACTACCACCAAGTCATGATATCGACTTTCGTATCGACCTCATTCCTGGAGCCAACCCCATTGCCAAAGCTCCCTACCGCCTCGCGCCGTCCGAAATGCGCGAACTCTCAAATCAACTCCAGGAATTGCTTGAGAAAGGCTTTATTCGCCCGAGCACCTCTCCTTGGGGCGCGCCAGTCCTTTTCGTCAAAAAGAAGGATGGGTCGTTCAGGATGTGCATCGACTACCGGGAATTGAATAAGTTAACTATCAAAAACCGCTATCCCCTACCTCGTATCGACGATTTGTTTGATCAACTACAAGGCGCTACGTGTTTTTCTAAGATTGATCTACGTTCAGGATATCACCAGCTACGTATACAAGAGGAGGATATACCCAAAACCGCGTTTCGCACTCGTTACGGCCACTACGAATTCGTTGTCATGCCTTTTGGTTTAACCAACGCACCAGCGGTTTTCATGGATCTAATGAATCGCGTGTGTAAACCATATCTCGACCGTTTCGTCATCGTATTCATCGACGATGTCCTGATATATTCCAAATCGAAGGCCGAACACGCGCAACATCTACGTTTGGTTCTCGAGTTACTCCAGGGGAACCAACTCTATGCCAAGTTCTCCAAGTGTGAATTCTGGTTGGAGGAAGTTCAGTTTCTGGGTCACATTGTTAATAGTCAAGGTATTCACGTCAACCCTGTGAAGATTGAAGCTGTTAAGAGCTGGGTTACGCCTAAGAACCCGTCTGAAGTCCGTTCTTTTCTCGGACTAGCGGGCTATTATCGACGATTTATCGAGGGATTCTCAAAGATCGCTGTGCCGCTTACCTCTCTTACACATAAAGATAAGCCTTTTGTATGGAAAACTGAACAAGAGTCTGCTTTTCAAACCCTCAAGCACATGCTTTGCAACGCTCCTGTTCTCACATTGCCCGACGGAAACAATGATTTCATTGTCTATTGTGATGCTTCCAACCTTGGTCTTGGTTGTGTTCTCATGCAACGGGACAAGGTCATAGCTTACGCATCTCATCAGCTCAAAGTCCACGAGAAGAACTATACAACCCATGATCTCGAGCTAGGCGCAGTTGTTTTTGCATTAAAGATTTGGCGACACTACCTATATGGTACCAAGTGTACGATCTTCACCGATCATAGGAGCCTGCAACACATCTTTAATCAGAAGGAACTTAATACGTGTCAACGCCGATGGGTAGAACTTCTCAACGATTACGACTGTGAGATCCGTTATCACCCAGGCAAGGCGAATGTTGTTGCCGACGCACTTAGCAGACGGAGCTACCTGCTTAGCACTCATAATGTTCAAGCCCAACACAATCTTGAAACCCTTATCCGCGACGCTCAACATGCGTGTGTTAATGAACGCACCCTGAAGAAAGAAAGAATCTACCACGATGGAGCCCAGCTTGTGAGCAAATCGAATGGGATATTTCACTTTCTGGACCGAATTTGGATTCCCAAACGAACCAAATTGCGACAGATCTTGATGGACGAAGCCCACAAATCCCGGTATTCTGTTCATCCCGGTGCCGATAAGATGTACCAGGACCTTCGTTATAAGTACTGGTGGCCGGGTATGAAAAGGGATATCGCTCTCTACGTCGGAAAATGCCTAACTTGTGCTAGAGTCAAGGCTGAACATCAAAGACCCTCTGGCTTACTCGAACAACCACCAATTCCCATGTGGAAGGGGGAAAGTATAGCTATGGACTTTATAACCAAGCTACCACACACGTCATCAGGTCACGACAGCATTTGGGTTGTGGTCGACTGTTTGACTAAATCAGCTCACTTTTTGCCAATACGGGAAGACAACAAGGTAGAACGATTAGCCCGAATCTACACCGACGAGATCATTTGTAATCATGGGATGCCTCGTGACATCATCTCTGATCGTGATGCTCGGTTTACCTCGCGACTGTGGGAAACGTTTCAAACGGCACTCGGTACATCGCTTAATCTAAGTACCGCTTTCCACCCTCAAACCGACGGTCAGACTGAAAGAACGATTCGTACTCTTGAGGACATGCTCCGTTCGTGTGTCATAGACTTCGGTGGTAATTGGGATAAATACCTGCCGTTAGTTGAATTCTCGTATAACAACAGCTATCATTCTAGCATCCAAATGGCACCATTCGAGGCATTATACGGAAGAAGATGTCGATCGCCTATTGTGTGGCACGAGATTGGTCATTCGCAATTAACCGGTCCTGAGCTATTACAAGAAACGACAGACAAAATTTTCCAAATTCGAGACAACCTGGTGAAAGCTCGGAATCGACAGAAAAGTTACGCCGATAAACAACGCAAGCCCCATGAATTTAACGTTGGTGACTATGTACTCCTAAAGGTATCACCTTGGAAGGGTGTGGTCCGATTCGACAAGAAGGGAAAGCTCGCGCCTCGATATGTTGGACCTTTTAAGATTCTGGAAAGGATCGGAAAAGTCGCCTACAGACTCGAACTACCGGAGGAACTTAGTAATGTCCACCCGCCTTTCCACGTGTCAAACCTCTGAAAGTGCCTAGCTGACCACGACTTACACGTTTCTCTCGATGATCTGCAAGTGAATGAAACATTACACTTCGTGGAAAAGCCTGTCGAAATCATGGATCGCCAAACCAAGCAACTCAGGCGCTCTCGCATTCCTATCGTGAAAGTCCGATGGGAAGGCAAACGAGGCGCAGAGTTCACTTGGGAACTCGAAAGCGACATGAAGACAAAGTACCCACAGTTGTTCAAAGAGAAAGACTAGAAAGAGAGAGTTCTCAAACATGAATCACGACGTTGTACAACTTCCAGCCTAATTTCGGGACGAAATTCCCTAAACAATGGGAGGCTGTAACACCCCGTGTTTTCACAAGTCAAAGTCAAAGTCAAGGTCAAAGTCAACGACCGGTTTTACGGATTTGACTTGTAGAAATTTCTTTATTTTATTTGTATTATGTGGAGTAAGTGTTGTTAATTACAAGCCATCGACGTATTATTCAAACGACCTACGACCGTGAACTATAGGAAGTAACAATGCGATAAAGTTAATCAACTAATAATCAAGCTATGCTAATCAAATCGACACCGAATCGCAACTCGATCTATACTTGTTGGTTATTATTATACGTGTGTGTGCTTTATGTGTTACTTGTGCATGTTTATTTATGTTGTGTTGTGGTAATCAATCGAAATGCAATCGAACTCAATCGACATCAAACTCGAATCGTAATCGAACTATGATAATTGGTGGAGAAGGGATAGTGCTCGATATGAATTAGTTGGGACTGAAAGTAATTTGACTAGGAAACCCTATCGCATCGAACCGCTCGTAATCGAAACGCCAACAATCGTCGCGTCAAACATTCGAACAAAGTGCCATTCGGCCGGATAGCCATCCGACCGGATAGCCACAATGCTACAGGCCAGGCGCCATCCGACCGGAACGTCATCCGACCGGATAGCCATCCGGGCGGTGTGTCATCCGATTGGATAACCCTTTCCTCTTTTGGAATTCTATAAATACCCCTGTCATTATCATTCTTTCTACTTTTGGAAACCCTCTGTCCGAACAGCTCGTGCTCCCCACCTTTTCTTTGATTTCTCTCGATCAAGGTAAGATCTCGTCCTAAACCTTGTACTTTCTTGATCTACACGCACTCCTACACCTTTCTATCCTTTAAATCTTAACGTTTAACCGTGAAATCACTAGATTTCGGGAGTTCTAGGATGATGTCATCATGTGTTCTTCAAGAACTTCATGTTTTGGCCTCAATCCACCAAGAACAACTTAGATCTAACCGATTTCCACAAAGATCTTGTAAAGATCTCGACACAAGTGTGGTGAAAGAGGATTGAAATATGGTTTTAACCTTCTTTCAACTCTTTTGCACTCATAGTACTCAAAGCTGATAGGATCCGACCCTGATTTAGTCTTCTACTCGATTGTAGTGTTGTACTAGCTCAAGATCCGGATTCTACCCACAAGACTACCGATTTCGGGTTAACCAAGAACAATCGTCGTAAGCCTGTAACCGGCTGGACTAGGGTGATTCCTGGTCGGGTTGGCCACCTGGGTCGAACTAGGGGTTCTGTTGGTTGACACGTTGTCAAAGCGTCTCGACATAACTACAAACCATTAAAACGACCAAGTGTAAGACAAACGGAACAATCGGAACGGATTACTATCCGACCGGATTGCTGTCCGATCGGATAGGTCATCCGAACGGATTGCCATCCGAACGGATCACACTTGGGTCCCACTTTTAAACAACCTTATCTGAAGTTTTTGTATCGAACGAATTGCAATCTGATCGGATGACCATCTGACTGGATTACTCTTCGGATCATGAGATACTTAGACTTTAAAGACTTAAACAATTTTCAACCTGTTCATTAACAGTGTTGCCACCCGATCGGATGGACATCCGATCGCGTGACACTTTTGCTGTGAACTTGTCTTCACTAAGTAATCTCACCTTTAAGTTGCCGTCCGACCGGACCACCGTCCGACCGGATGACCATCCTAACGGATTGTCATCCGCACGACGCACCATCCGATCGAACGACTTGATGGATAGAGATACTTCGATGCTTTCAAAATACTACAACGAAAACTTCAAAAGTCAAGCCATCATACACAAACACATTCTTCTTATAGGAAGAAACAATCCACTCGAATCGTCATCCGACCGGATTGTCATCCACACGGATTGCTGTCCACTCGGATTACCATCCGAACGAACTACCATCCGATCCATCCGCACTTTGTATCGTTTTACGTGTCACTCATCGTTATGCTATCGAATCTATTCAGGCTAACTTTACTCGCTAAGCGCTCCCTTCAATCCATTAACCGCTGTAAGTATACTCGATCCCCTTTTGCTTTATGCACTTTTGGGTGTTACATACGTTACGAATATTCAAACTACAACAATCACACTACTCAATACTATTTGAACGCTAACCGTTAATGCATGTTATACGTGGCTTATGAATGCTTGTTTGTTATGTTTACACATGGAATGCTGTCTACCTGCCTTAGCAACGATAGTACTATAGTATGGACTCAGCACCCGTTCACACGGGGGTTGTTAAGGACCATTACTTGCATGGATTACGGTGGTAATCATGTATTGCGAACTGCCTCGGGCAGTCAACCCGCAGTCATTGGTATCGATGGATCTATGTCGATAACTAACGTGCTTCATTTCACTATGTGTACGTCCTGGTTATGCGTAAACGAATTCGAACTCTATATGCTATTATCAAACTTGTATGCTCACCTTTACATTTTATGTATTGACTTATTTTAACGTATGTGACAGGTGCTTAGGACGCACACTTGGTAGGAATTTGAAGCTAGAATAAAGCTTTAGAGCCCAACAAATAGTTGTCTGTAGGGGTCAAACTAAGGGTCTCTAGAAGCAGATAAACAATTGCTGACTATTTTAAATCTGAGTTGTCGGAACAGAATATTTGCCTGGATTTATGTCTGTAATAATTATTTTACTGTTTGAGATATGGTATGGGACGTATTATTTAAATTGAATAGTATTGATAATTGTTATGGAAACTTCTGGACAATCTGTTTTGCTCAGTGCCATGCCCCGATGTTTCCGCCATCGGTTGGGGTGTGACACTCATGTTGTATTTATTTCAAATCTTTGTAATTGACTCTTTAGAAATGAAATGGAAATTTCTTATTTAAATACTTGTCACAAATAGTGTTATGAAGTCTCTTGCAATCTATTTCGTCTCACTCCGATGTTTCCGCCATCGGTTGGGGTGTGATAGATTGGTATCAGAGCCATAACTATAGGGAATTAGGGAAAAAATTGTCATGCTTTTGACCTAGTCTATAGTTAAGCACCAAATTCGACCATACTTGCTTCACATGCTATTTTATTGAAACATCTTTATGTGCTATTCTTGAAATGTCTTTTACGTGGTATTTTCTAGAAATGCTTTATGTGCTTATACTTGTTATTATTATTTTGAACATACGTCTTTTACACGTTTATACAAATATCGAAACCACTCGTAATACACAAACGAGACGACTTCACCAAAATAGGCGTGAAACCCACAATTTGGTGAACAACTCTCAGTCCATCTACTTTTCCTTTTTACTTGAAATTCACCATCAGGATAGGAGTGAAATCCTCACCTTGATGGAGAAATTTAAATTTCAAATTCTAGTGGACCCTCGTCAAAGTGTTGAAATTAAATTTTGACCCGACGAGTACCAACCACACTTAGGATACGAAATCGTCAAGTTAGGGGTGAAACCCGCACCTTGTCGACTAGTTCCACTCCTTGATTTTCATAAATCCCACCAAGTCTCGAAAGTTCAATTGATTTGGGACATGTAGTAACCGGAAGGGTAAATACCGTTAACCGCTTTGTTGGCGATAGTATTTTACCTATTAGGCCAAAGCATGCTCCTCAAATTCAAAAGACTTGTTGACCACTTTGGTTAGTCAAAGTTCCTTTTGGAACCATCCAAATTTTAATCAAACATGTGTTTCTATTATTTATCTTATACGATGCAATCTTTCAAATTCAATTGATGCAAATGAAACAAACCTATTATCTCCGAAAACCTTTTTCTACATCGCTTAATTCGTCTTTCAAATTTCAAAACACGTGGGCTGGGAGACTTCATGAGGACAGACAATCTTCAACATACGTAAACTTGTGAAAACAAAAGTAGCATTTCCATTCATTACAAATCACGCCCTACTCAAGGTATCCCCTTGGAAAGGTGTGATCAGATTTGGAAAGAAAGAAAAACTTGCACCACGCTATGTTGGACCATTCAAGATCGTTGAAAGAATCGAAAATGTAGCCTACAGACTTGAGCTACCTCCTGAACTTGGAAATGTTCATCCAACATTCCACGTGTCCAATCTCAAAAAGTGTTTTGCTGATGAGAACCTCCACATCCCACTTGATGAAATTCGTGTTGATAACACGATGCACTTCATTGAGAAACCTGTGGAAATCATGGACCGTGAAGTCAAAAAGCTCAAACACAAGCGCATACCTATTGTCAAAGTTCGCTGGGAATCTAAATGTGGCCCAGAATTCACTTGGGAACGTGAAGATCAGATGAAAGCGAAATATCCACACCTATGCTCACAGGTTTCCTCTAAATAAATTCCGGGATGAAATTTCCTAAAGTAGGGGAGACTGTGACATCTGTGCTTGTATAATCATTTTACAGACTCTGAACAATACAATATTAATAAAACAATGTGTTTTGATCCCAATGTTTGTTATTTATGTTTGACATTTTGCACGTTTTGATTTTTGATTTGATTTTAAACTCTATATCGCTCTCTTGAAAGTTAAACGCAAACTGATGCGTAAACGAAATCAGTTTAACACGAAAAACACTTCGGGACAGCAACATAAGCTTAACATACCTTAAATAAACTTTACATAACTTAAAAATAAATTTTAAAGGGTTTGGTATGGCAAAAACAAGTTTATTCGCTCACAAGGACTATTTGCGTCAAACTGCAAAAGTATGTCATTTCGTAAGGCAACGTACAGTCCGAAACATGATCATAAGCTAAACATACCATATATAACCTAAACATAGCTTAGAAATAAGCTTTGAGTGGTTCGGTGTGCGAAAACATGCTTATTTGATCTTACAGGGACTAAAAGTGTCAAAAACGGCGTAAGTTTGCATTTTCACGCATATCTTACGTTCTGACCACATCTGGACATCCAAAATTTTTGTACACACTAAAATATTTTTCTTTTAGTGATCGGCATGCAAAAATACCATTCGTCGCGTAATTTGGATCATTTTCGCGTCCGTTCGAGTTTCGTCGTAATTTGACGAATAACGTGACCGTACGGCCAAACGAACCGACATCCGAGAGTTTTTCCGAGCATATTTTGAGTCCTCTATACTTTGACTACCTTGTAGGGCCTTGAAAATGGCTTAACGGGTGTTAAAAGTGCTTGAAATGGGCTTAAACAAGTCGAGGGACCTGAACTGTTATATGCTGAAACTTATGCTGATCTGCAGGGACTAGGCGGGCCGCGTAAGCCTGTCCCTCAGCTTACGCGGGGCCGTAAAAGTGCCCAGTTCCAGAAAATCAATTTTTGCAATCTGTTGAAAGATTAGGGACTGTTCCTGGCATTTTCTTGGTGTGTTAACCAAGTTAACACCTCTCCAAGGCTTTTATTATGCTCATAACACTTGGATGGCTAAGATTTATTGCTTGTTGGCCACATAAACAAGTGGAATGATCTTGTGAGTTCACAACAACTATAAATAGCCATGTCATTCTCTCATTTCATTCACCCTTGATCTGATTTCTCTAAGTTGAAGTTACAATACTTCATACCTGAGATTTTAAGATCAAGTTCTCCCTAGCAAGGACCCTTTGTAAGCTTCCTTCGTTCTTTTATCGCTTTCCTATCGTGAAAGTCAAACAGTGTTTGACTTTCAGCTTTGACCAGTCAATGGTTAACACAAAGTTCGTTTGAACTTTGTAACGTGATTGTAATCACGATGGTTATAATCCTTAGCGGTTATACCTACTGATTACCACGTTAACTAGATGTAGTGACGAGTCAAAGTTTCGGTCAAAATGCGTTTTAGCACGCATTTTGCAACGGAACTACTTTTAGGTATCAAAACAATTTGTTTTGATACCAAATCAGTTTTCTAAGTTAGTTAAACATGTTTTGACATGTTTAACTCGTCACTATTAGTTTAGTGCTTGTTTAGGGTCGTAAGTTAAGCGGTCTAAACAACCGCTTAGACTTTCGAACCCGACCCGTTTGGTCGATCATTATGATCCGACCAAGCAGTGATCATAGTTGCATAGGGAATAACCTCTGAGGTTATACCTTATGATCACATAGGATTGGTTAGTCATTTGTTAGTTAGCTTATATGCCCATAGGAAATGACCAAAATGCCCTTTTGAAGCATAAATCCATATTTGGCCTATGTGATCAACTTTTTGACATATAATCTGACTTAGTAACATGTTTAGGCATAATTGGGCATGTAAGACTTGACATAGCTCATACTTAACCATCCGACCATAGTTTTACGCAACCGACGCGTTATAGTAGCTTATACTACCATAACGGGTCGAAACGGGTCAAGAGCACTTAGGTAGACTTCCAAATCAGAATGTTAGCTCTATTAAATCATATCATATGAGTTCAAATACTCATTTGATTTATAGAACATCATTCTATCCTATCTCCCGATTTAGGATCCGATTATTAACATAGTTACCTATACTAGGTGCCTTGTTGATTCCGTGATCCTTGGAGCTTAAATTGGTCTTATTCCCAAGACTAATAAGCAATCCCAAGTGAGTACATAGTTCCCCTCTTTTACCGCTTTCAAATACTTTGGGGTGATACACATGTACATACATGTTACTTTCGTGCTTTTCATGCTTTTGTGACGTAAACATGCTAGTTTCACCTAGTACATATCTAGTACATGCTTTCAATTATGTTTTGCTATGTATGTTAAGCATGCTAGCACATTGATTTATTACACATTTGTTGCATATGTTTACTTAGCATATGGACACATTGATTTACATAACATTTTGCTATGTATGTTTACTTAGCAAGCTAGCACATTGATTTCATGAACATTTCTACTATGTATGTTTACTTAGCATACTTAGTACATGGTTTTCACATGCTACATTGGTTATGACATTTGGTATGTTTAATCGGGACAATAATACATTCATTAACATTAGCTACGCCGCTCGGTAGTATGTAATGGTACCATCGGACTTGACAAATCCCGTTCCTGACTTCCTAGGTTTGTTTGGAAGTTGGGAATGATAGAATCCGATATACATAATTTAGATGAACCTTTAATTCGTTTAAGGGTTTGTCGCCACAGTCGCAAGGCTTGAATGTATGCGATTAACATTACTGCATAAATGTTTGTAATCATAAAGCATTGTTTTCTGCAAAACATAACATTTGATTTAAACTTAGGTTTATTCAAAAACCTTGTTTTGTACATTTTCCTATGGGGTTGAGTCATTACTAGTTATTCACCATACATGACAGTTGTTTTCACATTGACAGTATCACATAGTTTGAGTAGGTACTTGCTACTTGCTATGCATGACATTTGGTTATACATGATACATTTTATACATGACATTGAACATGGTTTACACTTAAACATTTGGACATTGGTTTTAAACAAGACATTTTGGTTGGTTATTGATAAGTGACTTATGTAACGGGGCTATGTGTTATATGATAAAAGCATGGTGGATACGCTGCTGGTACTTCCTATATATAAGTGCTTTTATTGTATTATACATTGTTGCGTTATCTAAACCACTTTGACAAGACATGAAACATTTTATACAAGAACACAACATTGTTTTACAAGTTACATATTTTATACAAATTTACTTTTACTAGGTTATTCATTTAACCATGCATTGGCTTTTTATTCTCATTTGATTTTCACATCGATTTTCATATGATTTTATAAAGGAAAACATTTTACAAGGTTCATGACTACACTTTTGTTAAACACTTCTTTTAACTACCAGTCATGAATCATGCATAAACAAAACCTATGTATCTCACAGGCATTTTTATGCTGACGTACCTATTTTTACATGTGTTTCAGGTGCTAATGCGTGATGATGTTTGTGCTACACTTAGGCGGACTTTGGCCTTAGTGACTTAAAAGACAGTTAATTATGTTATGTTTTTGTTAAATTCTAAGACAATGTAAACTCTTTGATCAATAATACCAAACTTTAATTACCATGGTTGTTGAAACAATAATTCTGTCGTATCACTCCCCGACGTTTCCGCAGCGGTTTGTTGTTTTAACGCGGTCGGGGTGTGACAGAAGAGTTGGTATCAGAGCCAATGGTTATAGGGAATTAGGTTATTAGTAATGCTTTAACCTAGACTATAACTTTCTAGGACCCTAACACAAGTTTACTTGTGTTTAGATCTTAAAACAATACACGTCACCTATCCTTAGGTGATTACCAAAACATGAACACCAAATTTCCAAAATGATTTTGAAAACAATCATCTATCCTTAGATGATTTCTTTTGGCTTAATGCCTTCCAAATTTTCAAAATCTCGTCAAAGTTTGGGTCTAAATAATGTGAACAAGTGCAAACTAGAAGGGTGAATGCCTGTACCCTGAGTTTTCTGTCTAAGGCTAGAGTGTTCGTACAAATCCTCAATATCGGACCAGTCACTCTTACCTGGGAACTCTTGGGGTGAATGTTCACTTATAGGCGAGCATGTCTTCGGTGATACATTATTATGACTCATTTACTTTGATTTGTCACTGTGTGTCGACTGTTTGTTACGAGGTAATGAACAAATGACCACCATCCTTTCATTTTGTCGATTTTTATTGATATCTCATTTCTTTCATCATGTCATCTCACTCATTTTCTCTCATGTTTCCTCTTTTAGAATGCCTCATCGACGTAACGTTCAGGAACCCAATGCCGAACTGGAAGCTATTATAGCACAGCAGATGGCTGCTATGCTACCTAATCTCATCACTCAAATAAACCAAGCCAACAATAACAATGTTAATGCACCTACTCCGTGCAACTTCAAAAGTTTTAACTCGGCTAAACCACTCAAGTTTAGTGGTTCTGAAGGAGCAATTGGGCTCCTACAGTGGTTTGAAAGTCTTGAGAGCACTTTCGCCATGTTCAGTGTCCTAACAACCGTAAGGTCGAGTTTGCTTCGAGTGTATTCCAAAAGAGGCTCTCACCTGGTGGAATGGGGTAATGAGATACCGAGGTGCTGATGTTGCTTTGGGTCAGACATGGGAGGAACTTAGAGCTCTCATGATGAGGAAGTTCTGCCCACGTCACGAGCAAAGGGCACTCGAAAATGAGTTCCATGACTTGAACCAAGACAGTGGTGAACACCGGGGTTACACTGACAGATACGAGGAGTTAAGCTTGCTCTGTCCTACAATGGTCACGCATTTGGATAAGGCTATAGAGAAGTACAAAGACGGTTTGCCAGATCCTTTTCAAGATATTGTCACTGGCAGCAACCCTACTACCGTCCGACAGACCATTGAGCTCGCTGCTACCCTTACTGAATCACAAGTCAGGAAGGGTAAACTCCACTGAAAAGGGGATAAGAAGCAGAAACAGTCTGATAGCACCAATGAGAAAAAGGGCAAGAAGGCTGCTGAGTCTTCAAAGAAATCTAGGAAGTGTAAGGCTTCCAAGAATTTCGCTGTAGTGGCACAACAGGCTGCTCCAAATCAGCCTGCACAACCTGCTGCCAAGAGGCAGTATCTGCACAAACTGTGGCAAGTCTGGTCATCTTGCGAATACATGCCGCTTTGCTCCGAATCAAAACCAAGCAGCACAAAACCCTGCCCAGAATCCTTCACAACCTCACTATCCGCCTGGTTCATGTTTCAACTGTGGGGATCTGACCCACTACAAGAACAACTGCCCGAGGTTGGCAAATGCAAATCAGGCACCAGCTCGTGGTAGAGCTTTCAATCTGAATGCAAATGAGGCTCGTGCAGATAACGAAGTGGTGAACGGTATGTTCTTTATTAACAACCAACCTGCTTCTATTCTATTTGATTCGGGTGCCGATAAGAGTTTTGTGTCCTTAGCTTTTGAGCCTTTGCTTTCGATGACTAGAACAAAACTAGGAAAGCCCTTGACAGTAGAAGTAGCTAGTGGTGAATCCGTTGTACTCGATTCCGTTCTTCGAAATTGCCAGTTGAACCTTAATAACCATCTTTTCCCTATTGACCTCACACCGATGCAACTCGGGAGCTTTGATGTTATAGTAGGAATGGATTGGTTAGCCAAGTACCATGCTGAGGTGGTTTGTTATGAGAAGATTGTCCGCATACCCCTTTCGACTGGTGAAACCTTAGAAGTTCAAGGGGAGAAACCCGTTAAACTCATGTCTTGTACCCAAGCCCAAAAATACCTACGAAAGAAATATGTCACCTTCTTGGCACATGTCGTAGAGGAGAAAGGCAAGGGTAAGACTGTCCAAGATATCCCTATTGTTCAGGATTATCCTGAGGTATTTCCTGAAGAATTACCTGGTTTACCCCCAGTCCGCCAAGTTGAGTTCCGCATTGATCTTGTGCCTGACGCAAATCCTATTTCAAAATCACCTTATCGTCTTGCACCGTCTGAGATGCAAGAGTTGTCTAAGCAGCTTCAAGAGCTTTCTGACAAAGGATTCATTCGTCCAAGCTTTTCACCTTGGGGCGTTCCCGTCCTATTTGTGAAAAAGAAAGATGGATCTTTAGGGATGTGTATCGATTACCGTGAGCTTAACAAGCTTACCATCAAGAATCGATATCCTCTATCTCGCATTGATGATCTCTTTGATCAGCTACAGGGTGCTACTTGCTTTTCGAAGATTGATATACGTTCTGGGTATCATCAACTTCGAGTTCTCGAAGAAGATATTCCCAAGACAGCTTTTCGTACACGATATGGCCATTATGAGTTTACTGTTATGCCCTTTGGTCTAACAAATGCTCCTGCTGTTTTCATGGACTTGATGAATAGGGTTTGTAAGCCTTATTTGGACAAGTTCATCATCGTTTTCATTGATGACATTCTGATCTATTATAAGACTCGAGCTGATCATGAGCAGCATCTCCGTCTTACAATGGAGCTCCTAAAGAAAGAACAGCTTTTCGCCAAATTCTCCAAGTGCGAATTCTGGCTTAAAGAAGTTCAATTTTTGGGGCACATCGTCAACGAACAAGGTATTCATGTAGATCCCGCCAAAATAAGTGCGATTAAGGATTGGGATACACCTACTACTCCTACCGAAGTTCATTCTTTTCTTGGTCTAGCGGGTTATTACCGCCGTTTCATTGAAAACTTCTCCAAAATTGCGGTTCCTCTCATTGCTTTAACTCAGAAGAACAAACCTTTTGAGTGGGGATCCAAACAGGAAGAAGCTTTCCAGACCTTGAAACAGAAACTCTGTGATGCACCTATTCTATCTTTACCTGAGGGCAATGACGACTTTGTCGTGTATTGTGATGCATCTAACTTAGGCCTTGGCTGCGTTCTTATGCAAAGAAACAAAGTCATAGCTTATGCATCAAGACAGTTGAAGGTATACGAGAAAAACTACACCACTCATGATCTTGAGTTGGGTGCAGTAGTTTTTGCTCTCAAAATATGGAGACACTACCTTTATGGTACAAAGTGTGTAGTGTTTACTGACTATAAAAGTCTCCAGCACATCTTCAATCAGAAAGAACTTAACATGAGGCAACGACATTGGGTTGAAATTCTAAACGACTACGATTGCGAAATTACCATCCTGGTTAGGCGAATGTCGTGGCTGACGCATTGAGTCGTAAGGAACGTATCAAGCTTCACTGTGTTCAAGTTCGACCTGACTTTCAAACCCGCATTTCTCAGGCTCAACATACTTGTGTTACACAAGGTTTGATGGGTAAAGAGTTACCGTGTTATATTAAGCCTGAGCTTGAACTAAAGGACTTTGGGATATTCTATTTCATGGGCCGTTTGTGGGTCCCAAGTATAGACAATCTTCGCACCTTGCTAATGGATGAAGCTCACAAGTCTCGTTATTCTATTCATCCTGGTGCAGACAAGATGTATAAGGATCTTCGAACCCAGTATTGGTGGCCGGGTATGAAGAAAGACATTGCCTTATATGTTTCCAAATGCCTTACTTGTCTTAAGGTTAAGGCAGAACACCAACATCCCTCTGGATTACTGGAGCAACCAGAGATACCAGTTTGGAAATGGGAAAACATTGCTATGGATCTCATTACCAAGCTGCCACGCACTAAAAGAGGTCATGATGCCATTTGGGTAGTCGTTGATCGTCTAACAAAGTCAGCACATTTCTTGCCAATCCGTGAGGATCTATCTACTGACAAGCTTGCTAAAATCTATGTGGATGAGATTGTATCCCGACATGGTGTTCCTTTGAACATCATATCTGACAGAGATGCTCGATTCTCATCTCGCTTTTGGAGAACCATGCAATCTGCCATGGGAACCCAACTTAATTTGAGCACAACATATCATCCTCAAACGGATGGTCAATCTGAGAGAACAATCCAGACACTGAAGGATATGCTTAGAGCGTGTGTGATTGATTTTGGTGGTAGTTGGGATTCGCATCTACCGTTGATCGAATTCTCCTACAACAATAGCTATCACTCTAGCATCAACATGGCTCCTTTCGAAGCTTTATACGGTCGAAAATGTCGTTCAACGGTCTGCTGGAATGAGATAGGTGAAGTTCAGCTTACTGGACCTGAACTCATTCTAGAGACTACAGATAAGGTCAAGAAGATATGTGATAACCTTCAGACAGCTAGAAGCCGTCAAAAGAGTTATGCAGATCGACGACGCAAGCCCTTAGAATTTCAAGTCGGTGATCACGTCCTACTCAAGGTATCCCCTTGGAAAGGTGTGATCAGATTTGGAAAGAAAGGAAAACTTGCACCACGCTATGTTGGACCATTCAAGATCGTTGAAAGAATCGGAAATGTAGCCTACAGACTTGAGCTACCTCCTGAACTTGGAAATGTTCATCCAACATTCCACGTGTCCAATCTCAAAAAGTGTTTAGCTGATGAGAACCTCCACATCCCACTTGATGAAATTCGTGTTGATAACACGATGCACTTCGTTGAGAAACCTGTGGAAATCATGGACCGTGAAGTCAAAAAGCTCAAACACAAGCGCATACCTATTGTCAAAGTTCGCTGGGAATCTAAACGTGGCCCAGAATTCACTTGGGAACGTGAAGATCAGATGAAAGTGAAATATCCACACCTATTCTCACAAGTTTCCTCTAAATAAATTTCGGGACGAAATTTCCTAAAGTAGGGGAGACTGTGGCATCTGTGCTTGTGTAATCATTTTAGAGACTCTGAACAATACAATATTAATAAAACAATGTGTTTTGATCCCAATGTTTGTTATTTATGTTTGACATTTTGCACGTTTTGATTTGATTTTAAACTCTATATCTCTCTCTGGAAAGTTAAAAGCAAACTGATGCGTAAACGAAATCAGTTTAATGTGAAAAACACTCCGGGACAGCAACAAAAGCTTAACATACCTTAAATAACCAGTTTAATGTGAAAAACACTCCGGGACAGCAACATAATCTTAACATACCTTAAATAACCTTTATATAACTTAGAAATAAGTTTTAAAGGGTTTGGTATGGCAAAAACAAGTTTATTCGCTCACAGGGACTATTTGGGTCAAACTGCAAAAGTCTGCCGTTTTGTAAGGCAACGTACAATCCGGAACATGATCATAAGCTAAACATACCATATATAACCTAAACATATCTTTGAAATAAGCTTTGAGTGGTTTGGTGTGCGAAAACATGCTTATTTGATCTTACAGGGACTAAAAGTGTCAAAAACGGCGTAAGTTTGCATTTTCGCACATATCTTACGTTCTGACCACATCTGGACATCCGAAATTTTTGTACACACTAAAATATTTTTATTTTAGTGATCGGCATGCAAAAATACCATTCGTCGCGTAATTTGGATCGTTTTCGCGTCCGTTCGAGTTTCGTCGTAATTTGACGAATAACGTGACCGTACGACCAAACGAACCGACATCCGAGAGTTTTTCCGAGCATATTTTGAGTCCTCTATACTTTGACCACCTTGTAGGGCCTTGAAAATGGCTTAACGGGTGTTAAAAGTGCTTGAAATGGGCTTAAACAAGTGGAGGGACCTGAACAGTTGTATGCTGAAACTTATGCTGATCTGCAGGGACTAGGCGGGCCGCGTAAGCCTGTCCCTCAGCTTACGCGGGGCGCGTAAAAGTGCCCAGTTCCAGAAAATCAATTTTTGCAATCTGTTGAAAGATTAGGGACTGTTCCTGCCATTTTCTGGGTGTGTTAACCAAGTTAACACCTCTCCAAGGCTTTTATTCTGCTCTTAACATTTGGATGGCTAAGATTTATTGCTTGTTGGCCACATAAACAAGTGGAATGATCTTGTAAGTTCACAACAACTATAAATAGCCATGCCATTCTCTCATTTCATTCACCCTTGATCTGATTTCTCTAAGTTGAAGTTACAATACTTCATACATGAGATTTTAAGATCAAGTTCTCCCTAGCAAGGACCCTTTGTAAGCTTCCTTCGTTCTTTTATCGCTTTCCTAGCGTGAAAGGCAAACAGTGTTTGACTTTCAGCTTTGACCAGTCAATGGTTAACACAAAGTTCGTTTGAACTTTGTAACGTGATTGTAATCACGATGGTTATAATCCTTAGCGGTTATACCTACTGATTACCACGTTAACTAGATGTAGTGACGAGTCAAAGTTTCGGTCAAAATGCGTTTTAGCACGCATTTTGCAACGGAACTACTTTTAGGTATCAAAACAATTTGTTTTGATACCAAATCAGTTTTCTAAGTTAGTTAAACATGTTTTGACATGTTTAACTCGTCACTATTAGTTTAGTGCTTGTTTAGGGTCGTAAGTTAAGCGGTCTAAACAACCGCTTAGACTTTCGAACCCGACCCGTTTGGTCGATCATTATGATCCGACCAAGCAGTGATCATAGTTGCATAGGGAATAACCTCTGAGGTTATACCTTATGATCACATAGGATTGGTTAGTCATTTGTTAGTTAGCTTATATGCCCATAGGAAATGACCAAAATGCCCTTTTGAAGCATAAATCCATATTTGGCCTATGTGATCAACTTTTTGACACATAATCTGATTTAGTAACATGTTTAGGCATAATTGGGCATGTAAGACTTGACATAGCTCATAGTTTACCATCCGACCATAGTTTTACGCAACCGACGCGTTATAGTAGCTTATACTACCATAACGGGTCGAAACGGGTCAAGAGCACTTAGGTAGACTTCCAAATCAGAATGTTAGCTCTATTAAATCATATCATATGAGTTCAAATACTCATTTGATTTATAGAACATCATTCTATCCTATCTCCCGATTTAGGATCCGATTATTAACATAGTTACCTATACTAGGTGCCTTGTTGATTCCGTGATCCTTGGAGCTTAAATTGGTCTTATTCCCAAGACTAATAAGCAATCCCAAGTGAGTACATAGTTCCCCTCTTTTACCGCTTTCAAATACTTTGGGGTGATACACATGTACATACATGTTACTTTCGTGTTTTTCATGCTTTTGTGACGTAAACATGCTAGTTTCACCTAGTACATATCTAGTACATGCTTTCAATTATGTTTTGCTATGTATGTTAAGCATGCTAGCACATTGATTTATTACACATTTGTTGCATATGTTTACTTAGCATATGGACACATTGATTTACATAACATTTTGCTATGTATGTTTACTTAGCATGCTAGCACATTGATTTCATGAACATTTCTACTATGTATGTTTACTTAGCATACTTAGTACATGGTTTTCACATGCTACATTGGCTATGACATTTGGTATGTTTAATCGGGACAATAATACATTCATTAACATTAGCTACGCCGCTCAGTAGTATGTAATGGTACCATAGGACTTGACAAATCCCGTTCCTGACTTCCTAGGTTTGTTTGGAAGTTGGGAATGACAGAATCTGATATACATAATTTAGATGAACCTTTAATTCGTTTAAGGGTTTGTCGCCACAGTCGCAAGGCTTGAATGTATGCGATTAACATTACTGCATAAATGTTTGTAATCATAAAGCATTGTTTTTTTGCAAAACATAACATTTGATTTAAACTTAGGTTTATTCAAAAACCTTGTTTTGTACATTTTCCTATGGGGTTGAGTAATTACTAGTTATTCACCATACATGACAGTTGTTTTCACATTGACATTATCACATAGTTTGAGTAGGTACTTGCTACTTGCTATGCATGACATTTGGTTATACATGATACATTTTATACATGACATTGAACATGGTTTACACTTAAACATTTGGACATTGGTTTTTAACAAGACATTTTGGTTGGTTATTGATAAGTGACTTATGTAACGGGGCTATGTGCTATATAATAAAAGCATGGTGGATACGCCGCTGGAACTTCCTATATATAAGTGCTTTTATTGTATTGTACATTGTTGCGTTATCTAAACCACTTTGACAAGACATGAAACATTTTATACAAGAACACAACATTGTTTTACAAGTTACATATTTTATACAAATTTACTTTTACTTGGTTATTCATTTAACCATGCATTGTCTTTTTATTCTCATTTGATTTTCACATCGATTTTCATATTATTTTATTAAGGAAAACATTTTACAAGGTTCATGACTACACTTTTGTTAAACACTTCTTTTAACTACCAGTCATGAATCATGCATAAACAAAACCTATGTATCTCACAGGCATTTTTATGCTGACGTACCTATTTTTACATGTGTTTCAGGTGCTAATGCGTGATGATGTTTGTGCTACACTTAGGCAGACTTGGGCCTTAGTGACTTAAAAGACAGTTAATTAAGTTATGTTTTTGTTAAATTCTAAGACAATGTAAACTCTTTGATCAATAATACCAAACTTTAATTACCATGGTTGTTGAAACAATAATTCTGTCGCTCCACTCCCCAGCGTTTCCGCCGCGGTTTGTTGTTTTACGCGGCTGGGGTGTGACATTTGCAAACCATCTTGTCATTCCTCAAAATTTCGTACTTTTTACATTTCAAAATTTTCGAGTCTCAATTTTAATCACCCTTTTTGCTAAGACACTTGCAAGTCTTCCTCTTAAATAAATTTCGGGATGAAATTTCCTAAAGGTGGGGAGACTGTTTCGCAGCTTTCTGTTTTAAAAAGTTCATCTTGTAATTCTATTTTCAGAAACCCGTTTCCTTTGTAATCGTATTTCGTTTCACGCTATTGTAAATCCGAGACTTGATCATAATGAAAGGAATCTTTTATATGAAATATACATCGTTTATACATTATTTATACATTGATACATACGTTTGTTTGACACATGATTCGTAATTCGCATAAACATAAGCTTAACTCGTAAACAATGATCATGTATTCATAATCCCTAAATCTTCATACATTCAAACACTTGGTTTTTCGATTATAAGATTAAGTTGTATGTTTTTTTCACTTGATCATAGCAAACTATAAACCATACATACTTGTTACATTTTATGTGTTTTACACACCTATGTTATCACACTTTTGCTAAATTAAAACATGTCATTTATGCATTTTGGACCTTGTTACAAGTTACATACGTACAAGACACCATGTAACACTTAATTAAACATCAAATATATACCTTCTAATGTCAAAAAAATAAAATAAAACAAAAATTATAGGGCTGTTAACAGCCTTGCATCAGCCCACTTAAATTCTTTGTTTTGAGTTATTCAGCCCACTAAACACTTCCAAAGCCCAACCCAATGAAACCCTATCCATCCCCTATATAACCCAAGCCTCCTCCAAGCATTTTTCACTTTCTAAACACTCTCCATTCACTCTCAAACACTCCAAACCGTAGCTGATTTCTGAAGTTCGAGCATATTGATACTACTTCACTAAAGTGATCATAACTCACTCAATTCTTATCCGATTCACTCGATTCTTTTTGCTACTTCTTTGTATTGACCTTAGCTACGTTTCCATAGGTTTTCAATGGAAAATTAGAGCCTGGAACGTCACCAAAAGGGCTCCAAAGTTGACTGATTTTTCTGTTCATGTTTCAATCTTTGATAAACTTGTTTAAACTTGAGGAAACTCATCTCAAACCTTTGTCCTTATGCTTATAACCACATCTATAGCTAGTTAGGCTTAAAAACAAGGTGGAGACATTCAAAATCAGAGGTATAACCCTCACAAACTTTTTGTTTTGTTCAAGGGTTTAACCCACAAGTGATGTTCAAGTTCAAGACTTGATGTTTGTGTGATTTATGATTAACTTGGGTTATCCTACTTAAAAGTCCACACATTGCTTGATGATTTCTCATAGATTAGTTGTTCATATTCTTGTATTACTTATAAGTTCTTGACCCTCCTTGTATGTTCATAACATCAAGTGTAGTGGTGAACACTTAGAGGTGCCTAAATGGAAGACTTTTCTTCCTACCTCCTACATGAATTCTATGACACTTAAGAGGTTCCTAAATGGAGGATTCATCCTCCTACCTCATGCTTGAACTAATGGACTTATTGATATATTACATAACATATATAATACTTATATAAACTATCCAAATATTCGAACCTTTGATGATGAATTTGTGTTCATTCGTCAAAGTACTAGATTGCATCATCTAAGACCTAAAACTTGTTATGATTCTAACGGGTGTTCTACCAATGAAAACATTCTAACCCTTGGGGTTTCATAGTGTCAAACAAGTATTATGTGTTAAAAGATGATTACTTTCATATGTTATATTCTTATGTTTTAAATTCCGAATCTCGACTCTAAACATACCTTGAACTTTAACCCTTATACATTTGATCTCCTAATCTCATTGCTCATCAACAATTGGATAATCGGAAAGCATATGCAAATTTTGTGAGTATACTTGACCCATTTTAATGTTTTCACACTTTTGGGTGTAACATGTTTTTATATACAAACACACTTAATATACATATTATTATGCAAATACTTAAACAACAATCCAATACATGCTTACCATTTGTTATGCTTGATTCGTGTTTTCTGGGTGATTCTTATGTGATGAACTTGTCATTAGCTTCGTACAAGCCTCCACTTAACATGTATAGCGCTATAGGAGTAACGCACCACCCGTGAACGAGAGGTCATGTTAGGTTTATTCATTCATACTTGCGTAAACAGAGGGTTGACTTGTAAATCGCATGCCAGTTTATATGTTTATCTTGATAACTAGGTTTACCATGTGGATTGTTCCTTATCATTTTTATACTTATATACTATGCACCAAACTTGTATGCTCGCCAATACTTTTTGTATTGAACTACACTTTTAAAACATGTTGCAGGTTTAGCGATGATGTTGGTGATGCATGGAATCTAGTAGGATGCTTAGATACACACTTTAAATTTGTATTCTTATTGTATTGTATTTCGTTACTCATGTTGTATTTATTTCAAATATTTGTAATTGACTCTTTAGAAATAAAATGGAAATTTCTTATTTCAATACTTGTCACAAATAGTGTTATGAAGTCTCTTGCAATCTATTTCGACTCACTCTGATGTTTCCGCCATCGGTTGGGGTGTGACAGATTGGTATCAGAGCCATAACTATAGGGAATTAGGAAAAAAATTGCCATGCTTTTGACCTAGTCTATAGTTAAGCACCAAATTCGACCATACTTGCTTCACATGCTATTTTATTAAAACATCTTTATGTGCTATTCTTGAAATGTCTTTTACGTGGAATTTTCTTGAAATGCTTTATGTGCTTATACTTGTTATTATTATTTTGAACATACGTCTTTTACATGTTTATACAAATATCGAAACCACTCGTAATACACAAACGAGATGACCTCACCAAAATAGGCGTGAAACCCACAATTTCGTGAACAACTCTCAATCCATCTACTTTTCCTTTTTACATGAAATTCACCATCAAGATAGGAGTGAAATCGTCACCTTGATGGAGAAATTCAAATTTTAAATTCTAGTGGACCCTCGTCAAAGTGTTGAAATTAAATTTTGACCCGACGAGTACCAACCACACTTAGGATACGAAATCGCCAAGTTAGGGGTGAAACCCGCACCTTGTCGACTAGTTCCACTCCTTGATTTTCATAAATCCTGCAAAGTCTCGAAATTTCAATTGATTTGGGACATGTAGTAACCAGAAGGGTAAATACCGTTAACCGCTTTGTTGGCGAGAGTATTTTACATATTAGGCCAAAGCATGCTCCTCAAATTCATAAGACTTGTCGACCACTTTGGTTAGTCAAAGTTCCATTTTGGAACCATCCAAATTTTAATCAAACATGTGTTTCTATTATTTATCTTATACGATGCAATCTTTCAAATTCAAACTAATTTCCGATATTCTCTTTTCACACACACAACATATTAAATCATTTCGTACATTTATACATATGCATGATTTCATAAAATTTTATTTATATTTCTTATAACAACAAATGGAGACATATCATCAAGATAGGAGTGAATTCCTTACCTTGACGATTAACTCCACTCCCTCTTTCTTAAAACGACCTCACCAACGAGTTAGGGGTGATTCCCTTACCTAGGTGATCATTTCCAAAAAAATTTCCTTCAAAATATCTTATTATGCAAACCGATCATGTTTTATACCTAAATCGTTTATCATTATTCAAAATGCCTACTTATACCGATTTCAAAATACATTGTTTTATCAAACGTACTTCTTATCCTACAATCTATTTTCACTCAACTCATATACACGAGATTCTTAATCATGTCTTAAAACATTTTATTACCCGAATTTCAAAACCTTACGAAATACTACCTATCAATTTAATCGGTCCAATGAATCTCTTGCCCATGAACTTCATTTTCGACTTAATCACTAAAACACACACTCACGTTATACCACCATACTAAAGACTTTCATTCTCAATCGAAATTCAAACCAACTTTCTTGTATACTTATAAGATCTTATAGATATTATATGATCGTTTTACCAAAGACTCTTTTCAACATCAACGAATCATTTGTTAAAACTTTTTTTCAATAATCACTAAGTCCATTTTGCTAAATTTCTTTTCTAAGGAACAACGTTTTCATAAGAACCTCCAAAATTCAAAATGTCTTGCTTTGATGCAAATGAAACAAACCTATTATCTCCGAAAACTTTTTTCTACATCGCTTAATTCGTCTTTCAAATTTCAAAACACGTGGGCTGGGAGACTTCATGAGGACCGACAATCTTCAACATACGTAAACTTGTTAAAACAAAAGTAGCATTTCCATTCATTACAAAACACGTTATGCATACCTAATGAACACTTTATATCGCCTTGCATTTACAAACTATATTCTACCTTCCAAATCAAACTCGATCTATTTTGATTCAATAAACTCAACATTTCGCTTAAACAACTATACATGTAATTCATCATACACAATTTAATCGATACCTCGCGACGAAATCGCTTATATCATTCGTTTTACATATTCAAATTTCTCGAGCGTTTTATATGTCCAAATTTGTTATGCTTCAACATACACTATGTACGTAATTTTTATTATTCGTACCTACACTTATACTCATGTGTTTTATGCTTATACTTATACTCCTACGTTTTATGCTTACACTTATACTCATACTACTCGTACGTTTTATGTCTATACTCATACTTACGTGAATATTCATACTTAAACTTATATTATGCTCATACTTTCATTCATACTCATGCATCATACATTCGTACCCGTACGCGAGTGGAATCCGAGGGATTCGCTTACGTGGGTCCCATACATACTTAAGCATGGACTTGCCTATACACTACATTCTTATACGTACTCATTCATATTTTCAAATACCTTAATTCATATGCAACTAGTACAAGCTATGCAGATCATGCGACGATCGGTATAATCGCGGGTGCACACGGGGTTATAGTGATAAGCGCATGAGAACCATAGAGTGTACTGCTGTATATGGTAAGACACGAAACGTAACATGACACCGGATACGAAACGGACGTAATATGGTCAAAACATGGTGGATACGCCGCTGGTACTTCCTATATATAAGTGTTTTCACCATGTTACCAAACTTTCATAAAACGTGCTATGAGAAATTCAGTGTTTTGCAGACCTTTGGACCTAATACAAATTTTAGACAACTCACAAATGCATTATATCCGATTATCCACGACAAGACCTCATTCTTAACACCTCACCTTCGTCTATCCGATACTTATACTATTCTGATACTCGTAATTCGCCCATTAGATCAATCGCCCACTTTTCATATCTCCCATTTTCTCCATTATCCTTGTCCTTATTCGAACCCCGTTTACAATCAAGTTTGTTTAAACGTTCGAATCCTAACTTATCTCCTTACCTTAAAACTATCTTCCTATTCTTGTACTAACATACTTAGTAGACCGTTATCACTTTATTTTAAAAGTACCAAACCTTTTCATCCCTCTCAATAAACAATTTTTACGAATGTGTGATTTTATACTAACCTTAAAAACTTCCTATGTAAACTACCCCACTTTCCATCAAAATACAAACCGTTTCGTACAAAATCTTCCTGCTTAATACGACACATTTTTAATTCATCTCCGATTTAAGTTATTCAAACTTGCTTAAACTCGCTTTAACTATATACGCACCTACACATTTTTAATTATGTTTGGTACCTCAAATTATTTTGGACAAAACGAACTCCTTTGCAAACCCATCTTGTCATTCCTCAAAATTTCGTACTTTTTACGTTTCAAAATTTTCGAGTCTCAATTTTAATCACCCTTTTTGCTAAGACTCTTGCAAGTCTTCCTCTTAAACAAATTTCGGGACGAAATTTCTTAAAGGATGGGAGACTATAACGCCTCGCTTTTCGCAGCTTTCTGTTTTTAGAAAGTTCATCTTGTAATTCTATTTTCGGAAACCCGTTTCCTTTGTAATCGTATTTCGTTTCAAGCTATTGTAAATCCGAGACTTGATCGTAATGAAAGGAATCTTTTATATGAAATATACATCGTTTATACATTATTTATACATTGATACATACGTTTGTTTGACACATGATTCGTAATTCGCATAAACATAAGCTTAACTCGTAAACAATGATCGTGTATTCGTAATCCCTAAATCTTCATACATTCAAACACTTGCTTATTCGATTATAAGATTAAGTTGTATGTTTTTTTCACTTGATCATACCAAACTATAAACCATACATACTTGTTACATTTTATGTGTTTTACACACCTATGTTATCACACTTTTGCTAAATTAAAACATGTCATTTATGCATTTTGGACCTTGTTACAAGTTACATACATACTAGACACCATGTAACACTTTATTAAACATCAAATATATACCTTCTAATCTCAAAAAAATAAAATAAAACAAAAATTATAGGGCTGTTAACAGCCTTGCATCAGCCCACTTAAATTCTTTGTTTTGAGTTATTCAGCCCACTAAACACTTCCAAAGCCCAACCCAATGAAACCCTATCCATCCCCTATATAACCCAAGCCTCCTACAAGCATTTTTCACTTTCTAAACACTCTCCATTCACTCTCAAACACTCCAAACCGTAGCTGACTTCTGAAGTTCGAGCAGATTGATACTACTTCACTAAAGTGAGCATAACTTACTCAATTCTTATCCGATTCACTCGATTCTTTTTGCTACTTCTTTGTATTGACCTTAGCTACGTTTCCATAGGGTTTCCCTGGAAAATCAGAGCCTGGAACGTCGCCAAAAGGACTCCAAAGTTGACTGATTTTTCTTTTCATGTTTCAATCTTTGATAAACTTGTTTAAACTTGAGGAAACTCATCTCAAACCTATGTCCTTATACTTATAACCACATCTATGGTTAGTTAGGCTTAAAAACAAGGTGGAGACATTCAAAATCAGAGGTATAAACCTCACAAACTTTCTGTTTTGTTCAAGGGTTTAACACACAAGTGATGTTCAAGTTCAAGACTTGATGTTTGTGTGATTTAGGATTAACTTGGGTTATCCATCTTAAAAATCCACATGTTGCTTGATGATTTCTCATAGATTAGTTGTTCATATTCTTGTATTACTTATAAGTTCTTGACCCTCCTTGTATGTTCATAACATCAAGTGTAGTGGTGAACACTTAGAGGTGCCTAAATGGAAGACTTTTCTTCCTACCTCCTACATGAATTCTATGACACTTAAGAGGTTCCTAAATGGAGGATTCATCCTCCTACCTCATGCTTGAACTAATGGACTTATTGATATATTACATAACATATATAATACTTATATAAACTATCCAAATATTCGAACCTTTGATGATGAATTTGTGTTCATTCGTCAAAGTACCAGATTGCATCATCTAAGACCTAAAACTTGTTATGATTCTAATGGGTGTTCTACCCACGAAAACATTCTAACCCTTGGGGTTTCATAGTGTCAAACAAGTATTATGTGTTAAAAGATGATTACTTTCATATGTTATATTCTTATGTTTTAAATTCCGAATCTCGACTCTAAACATACCTTGAACTTTAACCCTTATACATTTGATCTCCTAATCTCATTGCTCATCAACAATTGGATAATCGAAAATCATATGCAAATTTTGTGAGTATACTTGACCCGTTTTACTGTTTTCACACTTTTGGGTCTAACATGTTTTTATATACAAACACACTTAATATAAATATTCTTATGCAAATACTTAAACAACAATCCAATACATGCTTACGATTTGTTATGCTTGATTTGTGTTTTCTGGGTGATTGTTATGTGATGATCTTGTCATTAGCTTCGTACAATCCTCCACTTAACATGTATAGCGCTATAGGAGTAACGCACCACCCGTGAACGAGAGGTCATGTTAGGTTTATTCATTCATACTTGCGTAAACAGAGGGTTGACTTGTAAATCGCATGCCAGTTTATACGTTTATCTTGATAACTAGGTTTGCCATGTGGATTGTTCCTTATCATTTTTATACTTATATACTACGCACCAAACTTGTATGCTTGCCAATACTTTTTGTATTGAACTACACTTTTAAAACATGTTGCAGGTTTAGCGATGATGTTGGTGATGCATGGAATCTAGTAGGATGCTTAGATACACACTTTAAATTTGTATTCTTATTGTATTGTATTTCATTACTCATGTTGTATTTATTTCAAATCTTTGTAATTGACTCTTTAGAAATGAAATGGAAATTTCTTATTTAAATACTTGTCACAAATAGTGTTATGAAGTCTCTTACAATCTACTTCGTCTCACTCCGACGTTTCTGCCATCGGTTGGGGTGTGACATCTATCCAGTTAGTGTAGAACAACAAGAGTTACACAGATTCTTCCTACATAACGAGTACACAAATCAAAACCTTCAAGCGGACTTGGTGGAATACATTTGGAACAACGCACAAAATTAACCCTTGACGACATGCTGGATGAAGACTAGTAGTTTTTTTTATTTTTTTTTAAGTTTAGGTTGTTTTTTAATGTAATTTAGGAATTAATATTTATTTTAGAGTTTAAATTAATATTAGTTATATATATATATATATTCCATATTTAATTTGCTAAAATTAAAAAAATAAATAAATAAGTGGGGGAGGCTCATCCTCCATTTCCCTTGTTCCATCCTTGGAGGAGCATCCTCCTTGGATGTTGACGTGGCGCTGACGTGGAAGGGCATCCTCCAAGGGCTTGCCTCCTCCTACACCAAGTAGGCTAAGCGTCCTCTTAAGCTATTACACCGGACGGTGTGGAAGGATTTGGAGTGGCGTGGAGGCTTCAACCACCTTGACACATCGCCCCATGGCCCGTCGTGAAGGGGGGGGGGGGGGTGTAGATAACTCGACCGGCGTGGAGGGGTTGATGTTGGTGACATGGCGGTGGCTCATTGGTTAAAAAACTAGCCGTTAAACCACTCTAAACTTTTTTTTTGTATATAAAATAGATAATTTTCATTCATACTTGCCAAGTTACATCAAAACAGAAGGTAGACGGGCAACAAGTTGCGCCGCCACCCCTTCTGAATTGTAAACCCTAATCTGCCAAAAACAAAACTCTGCCCCCTGGGGCTAAACAATTGCTGTGGATGACCCGTTATTAAACCATTCCAACATTATTTCTCCAAACACACACAACATATCCAACCTATTTCTCCCTATAAACAATTGTTTTCACTCTCAATTTTATTATTCTCTAAAAAATGAAACGCTCAAGTTCATCATCTTCCTCGCCATCGGCTTCGCTTAAAAAGTTTCTTTTATTCTCATCATCGAATGACGAGAGACCCGAGCTAATAATATCAGCGGTTCAGAAAGTTGTTCAAACTATATTTGAAGACGAAGGGACCTCACAACCCAAAAGGAGGAAACATATCATAACGATTTAAATATTATTAATCAATCACCCAGTTTCAACGACTATATAAACAGTGTTGGACCGAAGGGTTCTTTTTTGTCAATGGTGCAGAGTACGAATACGGTAATTATCTAACGGATGGAATTTTCCTGGAATATGTGGTGTTCGTAAAATCATTTACAAAGCGTACTACGTTAGAAGAAAAGAGAACGAAGTTTAATGGTGCTCAAATTACGACACGAAAAGACATCAAACGAGCCATCGGTGTTTTGCAAAAAAGGTGGCACATTTTGAGCATACCGTGTAGGATTACGGAAAAATTTAGAGTTAGAAATGTGCTTTACGCGTGTGTTATTTTACATAACATGATTTTAGAGGATGAATGAAGTGCAATTTGCGAGCAATGTGAGGAGGAGAGGCAACCAAATACTGAAGACATCAGTGATAGTGATAATGATAATTAAGAACGCATGGGAAATTTATGAAAATTACATACATGACAACATTCGAGTGGATTTGGTTGAACACAATTGGAGTGTTCCACGAAACGACAATGACAAAAATGATAATTAAAATTTTTTATTTTTTTATTAATATAAAAAGAGTTAAATGCCATTTTAGTCCATGTGGTTTGGGTCATTTTGTCAGTTTAGTCCAAATGTTTCATTTTTCGTCTGTCGGTCTAAAAAGGTTTCACCGTTGCCATTTTAATCCACTGGGTTAACTTCATCTATTTTTTTTGTTAACGAGAAGGGCAATTCGGTCATTATATATGTAATTTTGTTAACTAGAAAGGCAACTTGGCCATATAAAATGACCAAATTGCTTTTCTCGTTTACAGAAATAATAGATGAAGTTAACCTAGTGGACTAAAATGACAATGATGAAACCTTTTTGGACCCACAAGCAAAAAATGAAACCTTTGGACTAAACTGCCCAAGTGGCCCAAACCACAGGGACTAAAATGTCATTTAACTCTAAAAAATGTATGTCACGTGTCACTCCACGATACCATTCCACGCCCCATCCCACCCCACACTTTTTGGGGGCTTGCAGACGAAATCTGACACTGTTGACGTGGCTCATCATGCCCCTAGATACCGACTAATTTATTGTGGTATTTGGAAGACTCTAAATGATCAATACTTTAGTGACATTTACAAGGATCCAATGAAAGTCTTAGAGGAGATCAAGACGAGTCTGTTTAATTGGATAAAAATACGGCAAGATTTAACTATTTGTCTTAGTTGATTAGTGTAACTTCAACATTATTTGGTAACTTGTCCTGTTCTTGGAGGCCTCATCTTACTCACTAGAGTGGTCGGTTTGGTGGGTCGTTGCTTATTATATTTATTCATTTGTCATTCAAAAAATCTAAATCCTACTTGCTAGAGGTTGATTTGGTGCAGTTTCAATTCATACACGTGTCTTTATGTATGTTTTGGTATTTTCATCTATCTTTTCGTGTAGACTATTTCATTCAAATATATTTAATGCTTAGACCTCGTTTTTACGAGAGTTGAACTATTTATACAAGTTTAAGTGAGTTTTATGAAAGATTTATGATTTAAAATTAGTTTAAGAGTTGTCATATTAACATGATTTAAAATTAGTTTAGGAGTTGTCATTTTAACATGATTTTTTGGTATGTTCTTTAGTGAGTTAGATTTGAATAAAAACCAGGTATAAACTGTAAATCTTGAAATAATAGCTCTTCATAGAATTAGAACATAGTATTCACAAATCTTTTGGAAGGTTGAAAACCAACTTGTTAGGGTGGAAGGCGGGGTTACCAGATAGAAACGCGAGTTAGCCGGATGTAGTTAGAACATCGACGCAAATGCCCCAAGAGAGGGTTGGGGGATTGTTTACGGGATCAGGATCTAGCACTAGATAGAACATGGGACGAATGAGTTTATGTGTATTTATTTAACTTCAATTAAAAATGTTACCAGATGGAAATTGTTTACTAGATTGATGCCCTATCCCTTTAGACCAAGCGTAGCGGTGCGTTATACCCCCATTCACGTTATTCACATTATGACCACTGCCTCCCTCCCTCGTTAACCTCCAAATTGGCCAATGCTCATGGCTTTTATAACGAATGGAATGGTTCGCGAATCAATGAAGAATGCCTTTGTTTTCACAGTAACATTCTTAAACAAATCAATTCTTTATATTTTTACCCACTATATAAAAAACATTTTTCACCTTTATAAACATACAAATTTTGATTACACTTCATACACTCTCAATCTATTCTTTACAAATTTTATTCAAGATGTTTTCATACAATAACCTATTCAATCCCAACTATCAAGGTCATACCCTAACCGATCACGAAAACATCGGGGCGAACAAAATAGATTGCAAGAGATTTCATAACACTATTTTGCGACAAGTATTTAAAAATCAATATTTCATTTCATTACTAAATTCAAAGTACATAGTTCGAAGGCAAATTACAACAACATATAACAAGAAATCAAATTACAACAAGTACTAAAATTTAAAGGTGCGTTTCTAGTCTCCCTACTAGATTTCGTTCATCATCATCATCATCATCACCATCACCATCAATTTCCAGCAATACGTATTAAAGTACATGTCAACACAAAAGTATTGGCAAACATACAAGTTTGTCTACTAGCATAAGTATAAAGATTTAAAAACGAATCCACATGGCATAATTGTTATCTTAAAACTAACATACGATACTAGCATGCAACTATAAATGTCAACCCAAAGATTTCCGCTAGCGTAATCTTATCGTAGCAACGATAAGACCGTTTTGTTTAACTTAACATTACCTCAAGAATACGGGCGGTGCGTTAATCCTATAGCGCTATACATGTTAAGGTAGGCTTCTACGAAGTTAATGACAAAGCACTATGCACGTAAAGTTTCTAGCATGCAAGTATTCCTAAGTATAAACGTTTAAGCATGTATAATGGATTCGATTGTATGAATAAAGTATTTGCGTATAAGTGTTTGTGTGAGTTTTTGTATAATATATATTGCACCCAAAAGTGATAAAACGGAAAAAAGGGGGTCATGTATACTCACGGTTTTGTAAAGCTTTCCTAGCAACCGAGAGTTTGACGAGTGTTTGAGTTTGGAACACCGAAGTTACCCTACAAGGGGAAAAGGAGGTGTGTGATTATTCGGATTAGGTGAAGGATTCAGATTTGGAGTTTAAGTATATAAAAAGTATGTACATGAAAATATATCTTGTCCTAAATACTCGTTTTGACACTAAGATTTTATATGATTTCATGGGTACAAACTTCCCAATTAGAATCATAAACGAGGAATTTAGAACAAAGATAATATAACCTATGTTCATAACATCTAATCATGATTCGGTTAGTATTATAAATTCGGTTAAATACATATATATTTTATATTATATAGTATAAGTCCATCAAGTATTATCATGTAGTGTCATATAAGTCAAGCATGGAGGTATGGTTAACCTCATTATATGATTCACCAAAGCACAAAGTTATCAACATAATTGATAACCCGGTTGATCATGAATGAAAGTAAAATACAACTACCTATCTAGTTCATCAAGTAGCCAAGTAGGAACAACCCGGGTGTTTCATACCCATCATGGGAAATGTTGGAGATACGGCGGGGTTGTGTTACTTTAGGTTTAGGAAACTACTTGGAATAACATGATAAAACATCAAGTGAGGTGGTGGAACAAGTTTGGATATCCAAGGCTTCCATGGTTCACACCTTTACCAAAACACAAGTCTCGCCATATTGAAAATAGCGAGCTTGGATGGTTTCATCACTTGTTGGTCATCTTAAACCTTGTCAAAACAGAAAGTTTAGAGGGTGTTTGCACATATAAACTCATAAGAATCAACCTTAAACAAGTCCCATAACCATAGATGGGTTTAGAAACAAATTAGGCACAAGATTCATGTAAGAAAGTTTAAGTTTTATAAAAGTTTGCAACATAACTTCTAAAACAGAAAGTTTGGACCTCAAAATGGTGATGTTCCACCTTAGTTTACCATGATAAACTTGTGGAAATATTCCTAGAGGTGTTCCAAGCTTTGTAGTGGAAGAAAAGATAAAGAAAGTTGAGTTTGAACTCATTTTTAGCACTTAGATAATTCTGCCAAGAACTTACAATTACAACTGATTGAGAGTGTTTAGAGTGTAAGTGAGTTGGGAAAGTGAAAATGGGAGGATGGAGGCTTGTTTATATAATGGGTTAGTAGGGTTTGGAGTTTAATGAAGTTTAAAGGTGATTGGGGAAGAAAAGATGGGAAAAAGAATGCCCAACCCGTAGTTGGGTGGGAAAACAACTCGTTGCGGATCCACCCTGTGGCATCATGCGAGCAAAAAAGGAGGGAGGGGTCGTGCGGCGCGGCGCCTTCTTGGATCCAGCAAGTTTGTTTTATTTACATTTTGGCCCCTGCACTTCCATTTGTTATCATTTTATGCTAGAACTTGGTATTTTCATTTTTTCAAGCACGGAATGCATATGTAACTATAATTCGAGTATCGTGAATGTACGTATGAGTATTTGCACCTAAAATAAGTATCGGTTTGCAAGTAAACATATATTTAAATGATTGATTGTATGTATAACATGTATGTATAAAGTATGAATTTCATTATGATGAAAGTCTCGAATTACAAAGTTGGAAACGAAATACGAATACAAGCTTCCAAAAATAGAATTACGATTACACCATTCTAATTAAGGAAAGTACAAAAATACGGAGATCTACAATCAACCACCCCGGCAAGCCATGAACCATCCCAACGCCTCTAGCTCGACAAACAAACAAAGTTGATCATAACAAGCGTACAACTATATATAATCATTACGTTAATTATCCATGAGACGCGGGATTATTACTTCGGCTACACGACATGTATATATATTCTATGAAAACTACGACAAGTCGTGTCGTTATTTCATTAAAGTATTTGACGATTAGTTGAAAACCCATGAATACAGTTTGCGGGTTTACGACGTGTATTAATTTTAATACAAACACTTGTTTACATACATGCACGATCATTTGAGACGACTAACACGATTCTATAAATAGATTTATATTTTTATATAAATATATAGATTCTAAATCACTTGGAAACACTTACACTTAGTATTTATCACCAACAATAATTGTGATTAAACAATGATGTGCGTGAAGTGTGTTATGGTTTTAATGTTTATTTTAAGCCCTTTTACACTTTTTTTAGTCAAGTTTTAAATTTATAAAACACGATATTTACTAACACTAAACACACATATGGGCAAGTGCACCCATCGTGAGCGTAGTATAGTGTTGGTAAGATACCGAGGTTGTCCAAGGACACAAGAGCTTTTAGTACCGGTTTATCCTCAACGTCTAATCAAATCAAAAAGTTAGAAAAAGGTTTTAAACTAAAAAAAATAAAAACTAACTAAAATGCTGAAAAAAAAACAGATAGACAAGATGAATCACTTGGCTCCGACTCGTGTATAGTGTAACCTTTGATTATTCCGCACTTTTGCACTTTTTAAGAGATTATCTTAGTTATTGTAGTAGGCCCCTCTTTTGAAGGTGACGTTACCCTCAACCCAGTAGTTTGAGTCAGTAAGGATACAATCCTAAAGTGTCAGATTATTGAAAGATAATTAATTAAGTTATTAATGCATATTATGGTAGGCCCCTCTTTTGAAGGTGACGTTACCCTCGGCTAAGTAGTCTGAGTCAGCAGGGATACAGTCCTAAGTAGCCGGGTTAAAGTATTAAAGTAGCTTACATATGAGGGGATCAAAAAGTTTGGACCCCCGCCATCCAATACCGTTAAGTATTGAAGGAGGTCCTACTAAATTTGACCCAGGTCCTTGCAGGATCTATACACTGAACAAGGCAAGATTCTTACCAAGCCGTTCCCTTAACCCCCGACCAGGTAGCCAACACACCTCCATATAGACCGTGGAGATATGAATGGTGAAAATCTTTTATTTCATATAGACAGTAAAATAATGCCAAGACACCACGGACAAACGATAAGGAAAAATCACCTTCAACATAAGAAACTAGTTATTAAAGTCATTAATACATAACCAAGTAAAAAGTGCGAAAAGATTAAAAATAAAAAGTATTACACTAGACACTTTGTCTTCACCAAGTGATGTAAGAGACTTAGGCAAACATGGCCTTGATTGTCAAGAACTCTTACGATCAATCTTGGATCCCGAGACGACTCACACACTCTATGATGGACAATGGATGATGGTGGTGGATGATGGTGTTATGGTGGTGGTGGGTGGTGGGTGAAGTGTGAGAGAGGTGGTGTGCCAAGGGATGGTTTGAACTTGAGCCAAGCACTCCTATTTATAGGCTGAAAAGAAGCTCGGGCACGGCCCCGTGTCCATTGGGCACGGCCCCGTGTCCATCCTCTTCTCTGTCTTCATTAATTGCAGTTTGTCTGCATTAGTTGACCACGCCCCTGTGTCCGCTGGGCATGCCCCCGTGTGCAGAAGCATATCTGTACTATCAAGATTTGCCTGGATTCTGCGAATCTTATAGTTGACCACGGCCCCGTGGTGGGCGATAGAAGCTTCTATAGCTTTGTCTTTTATGCTGGCACTTGGGCACGCCCCCGTGTTCACTGAGCACGGGGCGTGTTCAGCCTTCTGTTCTCTTGTTTTGCTTGGGAAGATGCTTTCGGGGAGGTCGGGCATGCCACGTTTGTTCCTTTTCTTGTATTTATGTTAGATTTAGCTGCCTTTTTGCTTCTTTTGTTAATCCTGAAAATACAAAAGGAAGACAAAAACACACTTTTTCCAACATTAGTACTAAAAAGGGTTAGTTTTATGCCACAATTGATGTAATTTATATGTTGCATTTTGCACACATCAAATACCCTCACACTTGAATCTTTGATTGTCCTCAAGCAAAACTCTTTATAATGTGGCTTCACACTCCCAAATGGAATGGGTAAAAGAGAAGGTTTTTGGGCTTGTCATAGAGAGTCGGGATTTCCAAGATTCTTTATTAAGTTTTATTTTTATTTATTTACAATCCTATTCGTCATGATTTATTTAAAACTTTTCATAAGATAAATTACTTATTAGGGCATAACATGCCTCTTTAAAATTCCATTTATATACAAGTTCACATACCTCACGGGGATCACTCAACACTCGGCCGAAAATGTATTTTAGTGGATCACTCGAGAGCGGCATGGAACTTACTCCTACCATAGGCTTGCCAAGCAATCAATCATCCTCCTTTTTAACTATATACCTTTGTAAATATCAAGAGGACTTTTGGGTGAAGGGTTAGGCTTGGGTTAAAGGTAGGTGGTTGGGTTAGTGGTTAGTAGAAAAAAAGGCGAAAAGCGTAAAAATCGTCGGTTTTCGAAAGACTTTTTTTTTCAAAATTTATTATGATGAAACTTTTATTCAAACAAAGTTATTTTTGATAAACTTGTTTGTTTATTTCTCTTTTGCTTCATCAACAACATATTATATATATATATATATATATGTATATATATATTTTTTTTGAAAAGTCATACGAAAAACCGAGCTTGTTACTAAAACAAAAGGTTAAAAATAAAAGGGTTTTGGTGGGTGAAAGGGTGTTTGGTTTGGGTTATGAAATGAAAAGGTTTAGGCTCAAAGGGGCTAACTAGGGGGATTTTGGGTAGGTGGTAAAAAAAATAATGGTGTAGAAATAAAAAGGGTTAGTCCTAATGCCTCCATCATTTACTTACTCGGGTTTAAGTTGGTAAGGACCGGGAATGTATCGTCGTGGCAAGTTCTAGAGTCGTAAGAACCAAGCGGCTATTCACACAAGAAACGAAAAATGAGCATTTAGTTTAATGATATGTATTTGTATGCTCAATAAAGGCTCAAAACTCACTTTTGTGGGAATGGGTTTTTATGTAAATCAAGTATATATAATCCAATTTTTAACTAAGCTTGTTATGCCTTTTCATAATTTTCTTATGTTGGTTCTTTTTATCGCGATGCTATCGGTTGTAAATTTGTAAAAATATAACCTTTTTAGAATTTGAAATTCCCAAGTTAAACCTAGACAAGTAAAAAAATGAATGATTAGCGGTTCCAATAGAGTTTTGTTTAAGGCTTGTAGTTAGGACTTGCAAGATTCAAGGTTTTAGCATCCCCCCCACACTTAAATTACACATTGTCCTCAATGTGTCCCAAAAATAAGTTTTTAGGCTGATTGAATGTGTAAAAAGGTGTGAAAAAGCAAAAATTTGTGTTACTGGGCGCTGGACACGGCCCCGTGTCCGATGGACACGACCCCGTGTTCAGGTGCCAGTAACGAAAACTTACAGAAGGTGGACACGGGGGCATGTCTACTGGGCACGACCCCGTGTCTGTTAAAAGTCTGCAGAATTAAAACAAATAGCAGGTCTGGGGGAGTGGGCACGGGGGCGTGTCGGCTGAACACGACCCCGTGTAGACAATCTGCAAGGTTGAAAAACAGGTTTCTGGCTCCGGTTCTCATGTCCCGGCTTTAGTAGCACTCATGTTTAGCGCTCTGAGCCTCGTATGTACCTGTTTTATCAATTAATACTACACCAAACCATAGCAAGCATCCTAAATTACCATCGTTCAACATCCACATCACAAAGTTAAAAAGAAAAACAAATGCATAAAATAAAAAGAGTTAAAGGAAAGTAAATTGTTCAACACACGGCACACAGGCCGGAAATTGTTCAAGATAAAAGGGGGTTAACCTGTGGGATCACCAACCAACCGCTTCTGCCTCCGCTCCTCCCGCCTAGTCCATGTCCTCGTCCTCATCATCATCATCTCCTCCATCGTGCCCCGCAATGTACTCCCGGATATTTCCAATATCATCTTGGATATCGGATATGTTTCTCTCGATTGCTCCAACCCGGTTGTACGTGTTGCTCGCCATGTTATAGGTGTTCCTGGTGCACATGAGGTTTTCCTGCAATAAATCATGTAAACTTTGGAAGTTAGGAAAACCACCTCCTGAGGAGAATTGGCCCGGATCACCATGGGGCTGGTACTGGTACTGATGGTGTTGTGGAGCGTGAAGGACGAGTGCCTCTTGCGGGTTCCATGCATGCCCCTGCATCCTCTGGAAGCTAACCGATCCGTCTTCAGCCTCATAAATTAAGTTCATGGAGCGGCAGATGTGTACATCTACTCTTCCCGACCATGGACTCCTTTCGAAGGACCTAGGTATGTTCGTGAAGTGCTTGAAGAGACGGTATACCCACCCCCCGAAGAAGATAGGGGTTGGTGAAGTAGCAAGTCGGTTTAGATGCATGTTACGGAGCAGGAGGTACAGAACATCGAGGTATTTGCGGTTATGGATGCAGTGGAGGACAACCAAATCTCTCAACGCAACAACGCCACCGTTATGATGCCTTTGGCTAAGAGAGTAGCCGAGGAGCCTATGGATGTATCGGTAGAGCGGGTCCCTCAACTTAGTGCTCTTAGTGCTGCTCGGATTGTAGTACCCTTCACCAATCTGAGCCCACGCGGCTTGGCGATCGTTCTCACCTATCTCTCACATCCCTCCAGTATTCTCCTCGTTACCCGCATCTTCCTCCGCATACAGCCCGACTATCGACCCAAATTGTGCCATTGAAATTGAGTACCTAGTTCCACCACATCGGAATGCTACCCCATCATTGTCAAATGGGTCGCACCTTTAATTGAACGTGAAGGTGCTATAGAATTCCATAGTGCATTCGTGGACTGATCGAAGTCGAGTGGTTAGGGCGACTCTTAGTGGTCCGGTGACTAGGTTGTTGAAGCGATCAATTTGGTTCACCAATGCTAACAAATCCATGCATGCTTGTCTTGGGTATTCTTCCGGTCTTGTTTGAAGTACTTCGTATCTAGCCCTAGCATCGAGCTCATTTGCGTTGAACCTCGTTAACTTCCTTGACATCTGAAAGAATACACCAAAAGTTAGCATGAAACAGTGGAGTTTTTGGACAAAAATGCAAACAGCGAGCTGGACACGGTCCCGTGTTCAGCGGACACGACCCCGTGTCCAGGCGTCTGTTACTCAAAAACATCATTTTTCGACCCGGTTTCAAAAACTTGAAAATTTGTGGTCCAATAGGTGCGGTTTTCCCCGAAAATGAAACCCCAAGTGCCGTTTTTCCCAAAACAACCCGTTTACCCATTCAATTTTATCTTTTTCGGTTCAAAAACAAGGGTTTGGGGTTTTTTGTGAGAAATCGGGCGAATCTTTGAACAATACAAGTGGATTTACTTCCTATAACACTTATCTAACTAAATGCTAACAGATTAAAGCAAAAATTTGAGGTTCGATCCGGGTGTAGTTCAAGAACCCTAGATTTTTCCCCAAATTTTTGAAGTTTTAACTACATGCAAGTGCTAAATCTAACTACTAATGATGATAGAATCATACCTTGATGTTGTTAGAACTAGAGGAGACGTCGAAAATCTGCGGAAAATCGCCTTGAACCCGAGCGTTTTTGGGGAAACGGGGCGTGTGGAATGGTGTAACTGTTATGAAAAAGGGGATTTATCCCGACAGTCGCGCGGACACGGCCCCGTGTCAAGCGGACACGGCCTTGTGCCGAGCAAAGTTGAATTTTTTTTTAGTGCTCGTGTGAATGCCCATGTTTCCCAAAAAAAAATTTGGTTAGAAGACTTACCGATTTAGATGTCATCCCAATTGTTCGTAACTTACCAGGTATGATGTTGATGCTTTCATTCTCCGACCGTTTGAAGCGAGATCTCCTCCTCTTCATCCTCAATGAATCCTTGATAGAGTTTCAGCCATTGGCCATTGACTTTGAATGGAATTCCATTCCGAGATTTAATTTCTACTGCACCGTGTGGGAAAATATGGGTGACGGAAAAATGTCCTGACCACCTAGACTTTAATTTACCAGGAAATAGTCGAAGTCGTGAATTAAACAAAAGAACTTGGTCTCCTACTCGAAATTCATTAGGTTTAATATGTTTGTCATGCAAGTTTTTCATTCTTTCCTTATAAATTTCAGAGTTTGAGTATGCGTAATTCCTAAGTTCGTCTAATTCATTTAATTGACAAAATCGATTTCTACCAGCAAATTCTAAATCTAAGTTTACATTTTTAATTGCCCAGTAGGCTTTGTGTGCTATTTCTACTGGCAAATGACAGCTTTTTCCATAGACTAGCTTATATGGGGTTGTACCTATAGTTGTTTTATAAGCAGTTCGAAAAGCCCATAAAGCATCATCTAATTTATCTGCCCATTCCTTTTTATTTAACCCTACGGTTTTTTCAAGTATTCGTTTTAAACCCCTATTAGTCACTTCGGCTTGTCCGTTTGTTTGAGGGTGATATGCTGTTGAGACCCGGTGATAGACCCCATATCTTGTTAAAAAATTTTCAAGTTGATGGTTGCAAAAAAGGGTACCTCTATCACTTATTAACGCTTTAGGTGTGCCAAAACGAGAGAATAATTTTTTCAGAAATCTTACCACGACTCTTCCATCGTTTGTTAGAAGTGCCTCGGCTTCGGCCCATTTAGACAAGTAATCTACTGCCACAAGTATATATTTGTTTCCTTTTGACGGTGGGAAAGGTCCCATAAAGTCGAGTCCCCACACATTAAAAATTTCACAAACAAGAATGCCATTTTGGGGCATTTCGTTTTTGGAAGAAATATTACCTGTTCTTTGGCAAGCATCGCAAGTCTTGACAAGACTTTGGGCGTCTTTGTAAATGGTTGGCCAATAAAATCCTGAATCAAATACCTTTCGTGCGGTACTAGCGGCACCATGATGTCCTCCGTATGGACCTTCATGACAATGGCGGAGAATTCTTCGTGCTTCGCTACCATGTACGCATCGTCGGATGAGTTGGTCGGCACACATTTTGAAAAGATATGGATCTTCCCAAAAATAATGCTTTACATTAGCAAAGAATTTTTTTCTTTGATGATGTGGCCAACCTTTTGCAACTATACCGCTAGCTAGGTAGTTAGCATAGTCGGCGTACCATGGTTCTTCTTTGTATTCCACCATTTCTAGGGACTCCGTTGGAAATTTTTCGTTGATTTGCTCATCCCTGGTTGCCTCCAAAGCTGGGTATTCTAAGCGCGAAAGATGATCTGCCGCGGTATTTTCTGCTCCTCTTTTGTCTTTGATTTCAATATCAAATTCTTGGAGGAGTAGAATCCACCGAATCAAACGTGGTTTTGCGTCCTGCTTTTTGAAGAGATATCGAATGGCTGCATGATCTGTATAGACTATAGTTTTAGAAAGAACAAGATAAGAACGAAATTTATCAAAAGCAAATACCACAGCTAGTAATTCTTTTTCAGTTGTTGTGTAATTTTCTTGTGCATCGTTAAGTGTTTTACTAGCATAATAAATTGGGTGGAAATGCTTTTCTTTCCTTTGTCCCAAGACAGCTCCAACTGCAAAGTCACTTGCATCACACATGATTTCGAAAGGAAATTTCCAATCAGGCGCTATCATGATAGGTGCATTGACTAACATTTCCTTTAGGGTTAGAAATGCTTGATTGCAATCCTTGTCAAAGATGAAAGGGGCATCTTTTTCAAGTAATTTTGTTAGAGGCCTTGAAATTTTAGAAAAGTCTTTGATAAACCGCCTATGAAATCCGGCATGCTCTAGGAAACTTCTGATAGCTCTAACGGAGGATGGAGGTGGTAATCTAGAAATGGTGTCAATTTTGGCTCGATCCACCTCCATTCCTTCGCTTGAGATTTTATGACCGAGTACTATTCCCTCCGTTACCATGAAATGGCATTTTTCCCAGTTAAGGGCGAGGTTAGTTTCCTCACATCTGAATAGCATTCGTTCAAGGTTATCGAGGCATTGGTCGTATGAATCCCCAAAGATAGAAAAGTCGTCCATGAAGACTTCCATCGTCTTTTCTATCATGTCATGGAAGATGGCTACCATGCAACGTTGGAATGTTGCGGGGGCATTACATAGACCAAATGGCATGCGTCGATAAGCAAAAGTTCCATAGGGACATGTGAAGGTTGTCTTTTCTTGGTCTTCGGGTGCTATCGGAATTTGAAAGTAACCTGAAAAACCATCCAAGAAACAATAAAATTTATGACCGGATAATCTTTCTAACATTTGATCAATGAAGGGCAAAGGAAAGTGATCTTTCCTTGTTGCTTCATTTAATCGTCTATAATCTATACATACTCTCCATCCTGTGACGGTTCTCGTTGGTATTAATTCATTCTTTTCATTAGTTATTACCGCCATACCTCCTTTCTTTGGAACTACTTGAACGGGACTTACCCAAGGACTATCGGAGATAGGATAAATAAGTCTGGCGTCAAGTAATTTGATGACTTCGTTTTTAACCACTTCTTGAACATTTGGATTTACTCGACGTTGTGGTTGTATTACCGATTTGTAGTCATCATTCATTAAAATTTTGTGCGTGCACATGGAAGGACTTATTCCTTTAATGTCTACAAGCTTCCAAGCGATCGCATTTTTGTGTTTTTTCAAAAGACTAATTAATTTTTCTTTTTCTAAACTATCTAATTTAGACGAAATAATTACAGGTAATTTACCATCTTTGTCTAGAAAAGCATATTCCAAACCTTTTGGAAGTTCTTTGAGCTCAAGAGGTGGGTCTTTAGGAGACTCCTTATTTGGTTGCTCATTTTGATCAAGAACTTTAAAAGTTTGTTCTATGGCGACCTCTTCTTCAACAAAGTGGTCAAACTTTTCACTTGTATCGGGTGGTTCATCCTCATCTTCAATTAGGGGGTCATTATTGCCGAATGGATATTTCATTGACCGCTCAAGATCGACACTCTTTTTAAATGCCCCTAATTGAAGAGGTAGATTGTTGTACTTCCGGTTTTTCAAAGCTTCGTGAGTTTTTACAAATGGTCGTCCCAACATTAGAGGAGCGTCATCGAGGTTGACAAAGTCGGTTGGGATTACCATTTGATCTGTTTGAACCAAGACATCCTCAACTACACCGATTGATTTTATTACCTTTCGATTGGATAGAAAAATGGATATTTGAAGTGGAGAAAAATCACTAATACTTAATTTTTCGAAAAAGTAGTTAGGCATTATGTTAACACAAAGATCTTTATCGATTGTGACATTACTAATAAACGAATTTTGAAAGAAACATGGAACCGGTGTAATGTTAATTTCAAATGGGTCTTCTTTTATTAGCGAGGTTTGATCATTAGTTAACTTAACACTTACCGTTTCATCAATTTTAGTGTTAGTGTTTAACTCTTTTAAGAACTTAGCATGAGTGGGAACTAAATAATGATTTTCAAAAGAATGTGACAAGAGATTAATTTCTTCAAAATTAGACTCTTCTTGAATTTTAGCGTTGTCGGACTCACCTTTTCCGTTGTTTAACTCATGTGTCGGTTTTTCACTTATTTGTTCTTCCATTTTTACACTTTCAGATATCTCTTCTTTATTTAATTCTTCCCTTGCGCGGGACTCCTCTTCCCTTGCGCGAGATTCTTTTATATAGCGATCGATAACTCTAAGGTGTTCTAATATCCTATCGGTCACTTCGGTTATAGAAAAAGGATCGGGATTTTCAAAGCTTGAATCCGGTTGTTCGATCCTTTGTTCCTCATAATACCCATATGAAGTAGATGGTTCATACCATTGTTCTTCATTGTAGGCATATGATGGATAAGGGTCGTAATTTTGTTCTTCATAATACTCATACGAGGTGGGTTGTTCACGCCATGGTTCCTCATAATAAGCATATGAAGGTGGTGGCTCATATCTTGGTTCCTCAAAGTATGAGTAAGAAGGCTCATACCTTGGTTCATCAAAATACGAGTATGAGGGAGGAGGTTCATACCTTTGGTCTTCATAGGATGTGTATGAAGTTGATGGCTCGTACCTAGGTTCCTCATAGTAAGTGTATGAAGTGGATGGTTGATATAAGTTACAATATTGAACCGAGTGCGGGTCACCACAATTAGTGCAATAGTTATTCCTACAATCATCCTCCTCATAGGTGTAGTTGTAACCTTCTGAGTATTGATCCATAAGAATCACTCAGCAGACCATAACCAAGTCTCGAGATCAGAAAACAAAAATAAAACGGAAACAGAGGCTGGACACGGCCCCGTGTTCAGTGAGCACGGCCCCGTGTACAGAATCTGTATCTGGGCGTTTTAATTAAAGTTACTGATTTCGTTGAGCACGGGGGCGTGTTCAGTGAGCACGTCCCCGTGTTCAGGCTTCTGTTACTGGGTGTTTTATGAAAAATATGCAGCACGGCCCCGTGTTCAGCGAGCACGGCCCGTGTTCAACCTACTGTAAATGTAAAACTAAACTAAAATGCAGAAAAATGTGCGCGCGTTTTGAAAAAGTTTTTAAAAAAAACTGATTAGGCCATCGATTTTAATCTTTCTTAAAATTCTTGTGTCCCCGGCAGCGGCGCCAAAAACTTGATGTGCGTGAAGTGTGTTATGGTTTTAATGTTTATTTTAAGCCCTTTTACACTTTTTTTAGTCAAGTTTTAAATTTATAAAACACGATATTTACTAACACTAAACACACATTTGGGCAAGTGCACCCATCGTGAGCGTAGTATAGTGTTGGTAAGATACCGAGGTCGTCTAAGGACACAAGAGCTTTCAGTACCGGTTTATCCTCAACGTCTAATCAAATCAAAAAGTTAGAAAAAGGTTTTAAACTAAAAAAAATAAAAACTAACTAAAATGCTGAAAAAAAAACAAAAAAAAAAACAGATAGACAAGATGAATCACTTGGCTCCGACTCGTGTATAGTGTAACATTTGATTATTTCCGCACTTTTGCACTTTTTAAGAGATTATCTTAGTTATTGTAGTAGGCCCCTCTTTTGAAGGTGACGTTACCCTCAACCCAGTAGTTTGAGTCAGCAAGGATACAATCCTAAAGGGTCGGATTATTGAAAGATAATTAATTAAGTTATTAATGCATATTATGGTAGGCCCCTCTTTTGAAGGTGACGTTACCCTCGGCTAAGTAGTCTGAGTCAGCAGGGATACAGTCCTAAGTAGCCAGGTTAAAGTATTAATAGTAGCTTACATATGAGGAAATCAAAGAGTTTGGACCCCCGCCATCCAATACCGTTAAGTATTGAAGGAGGTCCTACTAAATTTGACCCAGGTCCTTGCAGGATCTATACACTGAATAAGGCAAGATTCTTACCAAACCGTTCCCTTAACCCCCGACCAGGTAGCCAACATACCTCCATATAGACCGTGGAGATATGAATGGTGAAAATCTTTTATTTTATATAGACAGTAAAATAATGCCAAGACACCACGGATAAACGATAAGAAAAAATCACCTTCAACATAAGAAACTAGTTATTAAAGTCATTAATACATAACCAAGTAAAAAGTGCGAAAAGATTAAAAATAAAAAGTATTACACTAGACACTTTGTCTTCACCAAGTGATGTAAGAGACTTAGGCAAACATGGCCTTGATTGTCAAGAACTCTTACGATCAATCTTGGATCCCGAGACGACTCACACACTCTATGATGGACAATGGATGATGGTGGTGGATGATGGTGTTATGGTGGTGGTGGGTGGTGGGTGAAGTGTGAGAGAGGTGGTGTGCCAAGGGATGGTTTGAACTTGAGCCAAGCAAGGCTGAACAGAAGCTCGGGCACGGCCCCATGTCCATTAGGCATGGCCCCGTGTCCATCCTCTTCTCTGTCTTCATTAATTGCAGTTTGTCTACATTAGTTGACCACGCCCCCGTGTCCGCTGGGCACGCCCCCGTGTGCAGAAGCATATCTGTACTATCAAGATTTGCCTGGATTCTGCGAATCTTATAGTTGACCACGGCCCCATGTCCGCTGAGCACGGCCCCGTGGTGGGCGATAGAAGCTTCTATATCTTTGTCTTTTATGCTGGCACTTGGGCACGCCCCCGTGTTCACTGAGCACGGGGCGTGTTCAGCCTTCTGTTCTCTTGTTTTGCTTGGGAAGATGCTTTCGGGGAGGTCGGGCATGCCACGTTTGTTCCTTTTCTTGTATTTATGTTAGATTTAGCTGCCTTTTTGCTTCTTTTGTTAATTTGAGCTCATTTAATCCTGAAAATACAAAAGGAAGACAAAAGCACACTTTTTCCAACATTAGTACTAAAAAAGGGTTAGTTTTATGCCACAATTGATGTAATTTATATGTTTCATTTTGCACACATCAAACAATTATAGATATTGTTCCTAATCGAATTAACAAAACTTTCATAGAATCGTATGGTTAACGATTCGGTAGAGCTCGGTGACACGTAGTTTAGCTACAACATTTTATTAGAAACTTATAAGTTATTCCTTGATAGGAATGACATAGATTGCATGCTAGAGAGTTTACGGTTTTGGAAACGACTTTATGGAAGTAGTTAAGCTAGCTTTGCACAAGGATATCGAGGTGAGTTCATAACCCCAACTTTTTACGGTTTTGCATTTTTGTAAATGTTTTCGGGAGTGGAAAGACATGCAAGTTTTGCAAAAATACACAATATTTCGATGAACGAAATTCATATTTCTAAATCATGTCGCAAATGAATTTCAACAAACTCAAATTATTTACGAAAGGTTTATGCTAAACATACCAGTTTTACAAAACACACGCATATTATCGAAACGTGCATGAGTTTCATGACTAGTGACGGGAATGTCCTAGTTACAACGGGACTGGTTTATCATACATACAAGTAAAGGGACTGTTGGTCCTGCTTACAGACTCAAGGACTGGGTTGTCCTGCATACATATAAGGGGATTGGTTGGTCCTGCTGACAAACTTGAATGGGCTAGGCCCATTCTCACTTGTGCAAGACACAAAGACTCTCGTGGGCTAGGTTCACACTTACTCGTGCGAGGCACGAAGACTCAAGGACTGGATGGTCCTTTACTTAACTATAAGAGCCGTCGGGTTCTTAAAACTGTACAGTGAAGTCCTAGCTACATATCGGAACTATAACCGCCTGCTAGTCTACCGTCTTGAGTAAACGGTTTGGCGAGGCATTTCCTAGCACGAGGTGGGTTATATGCTCATGCGGGCATGTTGTCTTTGTCGTATGCGGACATTGACGGTTAAACAATTTTTACAAATACAAAGTTTTCATATGACATGCCTAGGAAAATGATTTTATTACGTTTTCTCAACACTATTTAAACCGGTTATCAAAAAGATTTATTTTAAAATTTTCAAACAAATTATGAACTCGCCAACTTTATGTTGATTTTTCGCATGTTCTTTCTCAGGTTACATTTTCAAACTATGGAACGGTTGGAATAGGAGAACCCATGGGGATTCGAGTACTTAGCGGGCGTTCACTTTCTAGAAGTCTTAGCATTATATACTTCCATTGTGCAATGAAGATACAAGTCAGATCACACTAACTCTGATTTTGGCGGGTGTGACACAGTCCACTAGAACATGGTCCGTTGTCTCCTGATCGATTCCGTTTTATGGATAAAGCAGGCTTCCGACTTGTGCACCTTGTTTTGCTAGTTCGACCCGCGTTGGTATCCTACCTGTTGTGCTGCTCCAAACTAACGTATTGGGCTTAGCCGTAGCCCAGCTACACCAGTTCATCACATATTCTTCGCTGTGCAGGTTGTTTTTACTACATCTATACAGTTTAACGGTAAACAGTACCTTTTTCAGAAGCCCAACCCCACGCATCACTTGTAGACTTCATAAACCTGTTGTTCAGAAGGATAAAAGCTGCAAAAATTTTGCCCCATTTGTGTTGCTTGATGGTTGTGCTTTCCACTTCCAATCCTATATTACATTCGGCCCCATCCTCTAGTAATTACCGATTACCCATGCTCCTTTATTGGCTGCAATTTTGTACATCAAAGGGAATTCCTCCTTCAATTTGGTATTACCTATCCAATTGTCTTCCCAAAACCTCACCTTGTGGCCTCTACTTACTTCACACCTTAGTTTTTGCTTGATGCAAAGATTTTCTATTAGAAATTCTTTATTGATGCTACCTATGTTTTTACAAACCCCTGTTAGAGAGTTGTTTACAGGGATAATGCTTTGTTTCCAACTTCTTTCGTTAATAGCTTTTATGACCTTGACCCATAGTTGATTATCATCATCCCTCGCCCCAAATAAATTTTTTCCTTATTCCTTCGAGAGTGTTTATTACATTCTATGGGGCTTTATAAAGAGAAAGGTAGTACGTCGGTAAACTACCTAACACCGCCTTTGCCAAAGTAACCCTCCTCGTTAAAGAGAGACACTTCGCTTTCCATCTAGAGAGCCTTGCATTGAAGCGATCCACCACCGACTTCCAGTTTTCTATTCTATTCATATTAGCGCCTACCAACATGATGAGGTACTTGAACGGAAGAGCCCCAACACGACATAAACTAAAATATCACTTATGTTTTTAATAATTTTCAAACATGAATTAATAAATTTTAAAATATCACTTATGTTTTTTTAATAACAACGCGAGATAATGAGCTCTACTCTATTACACCAATAATATTAGATAATCACTCTTGCCTAGGTTTGAACCTAGAATCTCCCTTCTAAAAAGCTTATACCTCTAACAAGTGGGCTAGCCTGCGTTTACAAGTATCAACAAAGGAGCTTTAATGGTTGGAGAGGATTCCACTAAAGAAATAGAAAGTTACGAGGGCATCTCATGCCAAGTTAATAAAGACTATTATGAAAGAAGATTTAAGATCAATTGTAGTCGAGAGGTTCATAGATGTCTTCTCGTCGGACCATCCAGAGCATGTAGCCGAGAGGTTCATAAATGTCTTTTCATCGGACTGCCCAAAGTTTGCTTCACATACCACACAACTTCTATGTCCTCTTTCACACACTACGCATCTTTCCACTTTCCTACTCTCACATATATGAGGTTTTACGTACCGAACCCTTCTCAAGTTCTCTCATCGCCACGTTAGTTTTGCTAACTCCCTATCTTCCACCTAAGGGGCTGTTTGGCAACTTTTGAATGGTTAAGTACTGAATCAGTAAGAGTAAGAGGTCTGAACCATTAAGTGCTGAACCAGTAAGAGGTCTGAACCATTAAGAGCTAGTATAATGCTTAACCATTCAGAGTCAAATGTCTGACCAATTTAGATTAGAGATCTTAACTATTCAGACTCAGTATAATGCTTAACCATTCAAATGTCTAAACAATTCAGACATCTGCTCGCGAAACAAATAGTCGGAACTATTAAGTACTAAACCAGTAAGATGTCTGAAGCATTAAGAGCTAAACAAACAACCCTGAGTGTTGGTGAGTCCAACAACCTTATAATGTGGCTGCTCTAAGGCTATAGGGTATGGTCATGATCCTCATGACCATCATGACCCTCCATGTCAATGTCATGACACTCAACTCTAATCCACAATCTAAAACCACTACCCTAAGGGTGTGATCATGAGCCAAACCACTATCGATTTATTTATTTTAATTTATCTTTGTCTAAAGAAAAAAAGAAATGATTACTTGAAAAAATGGAAAGGATGACCATGATTGCCATGGTTTAATTCATGCAAACCATGGTAGATTATGGAATGGGGTGGTATAGTCTTTCATTTATGTTTTTATATGACGGATCATATCCCAACCATGACCCCATATCCTTTAACCTAATGATTACTTGAAAAAATGGAAAGGATGAGCCAAACCACTGTCCCTTTATTTATTTTAATTTATCTTTGTCTAAAGAAAAAAATAAATGATTATTTGAAAAAATGGAAAGGATGACCATGATTGTCATGGTTTAATTCATGCAAACCATGGTAGATAATGGAAGGGGGTGGTATAGTCTTTCATTTATGTTTCTATGTGACGGATCATATCCCAACCATGACCCCATATCCTTTAACCTAATTATTAATTGTCTCACATGCTATAGTTTCTTATATTTTTATTTTGTTTTGTTGATATTACATGCTCTAGTTTTTTATTTTTTTATTTTGTTTTGTTGATATTAAAAGCCTAAAAATTACAATTTAATACAGCATACGACAAATACATTAAGCTAAATTTAACCTAAAGTATAAAATTAGATTGTGGGGTGTGTGGCGTGGGTTGTGAAGGATGTTTGGGTTCAACGTCGGCTGTTCCATTTCGGGCAAGCCTCTTTGGCGTGGGAGGGCTGGGTGACATGGCTGGTTCAATCTAGCAGTTAGGGTAGCCATTGCCAAACCAAAAAAAAACCACATGCCTGACCACGTCAAGCTAAACCACACCACTAGTTTTTGTGTATTACCTTGTGGATCACACCCTTGTCACGTGTCAAGCAATTCCCTTAACTCAAGCCTTTCCACATCCCATAGTCTTATCGTGACACTAAATCATGAATCAAACTTTGTTTTAGAAGAAAATAATATCCTTAAAAATCATAATAATCGTTACAACACTTGTATCACATGTTCTCAATCAAGAATTCACGATTATTCATGACATATATCATTTTATTTATATTCACTCTCATCTTCTAAGCATTCTTACATCATCCATTCAAACTGAAAAAAACAATTTAAAAAATAAGAAGGAAATATAACTAAAGAGCTATGTACAAGGGGTAAAACATAGTAAATAAAGTTGTATTTCACGACATTAAAAATTAAGAACACTACAATGGTTTTCACTTTTCGAACTTAAAATCCTCATACCAAATAGAGTTGATAATAATAAAATAAATACATGATAAGATTTTAGACATCCTATAATAATATCACTACCAAACGTCTACTCTATTTTCATTGCATTCCCCGGTGTAGAAATCGCAAGTTCCGGCACCACAAAACAATCTCCACCCTCTACCTGCCACCCACTCCCGTCACCGCTAGTGACGGCGTTAACGTTGGTACTAGCACCAACGTTAACGCCGCCGCTGATACTAGAAAACGGCCAAATTGTTCTTCCAAGCCCAAAACTCACATCTTGATCAAACCCACAAACTTCAGCCCCGAAAAACCCGGGGCTATGAGATCCACTCAAAAGCGAGGTAAAACTGTTGTTCGGTGTGGCTACAGGAGCCCCACCGAACGACATGAACACCGGGTTAGTGGTGACGGATGGAAGAATGTCACGTGACGTGTTACTGGAGACACGTTGACGTTTGGCATTCTTCCGACTGCCACCACCAACCGGGATGTCGCGAAGCGTGCCGCCCTGGGTCCAGTACCTGCGGCACGTTTTGCAGAAGTGGCGAGGTTGAGAGAAGTTGTAGTTGTTGTAGTAGCAGAATTTGGTGTTGGTGGAGTCGCACCGTGGGCATGGGAGATGTTCGGGTTCTTGGGGTGGTAGACCATGGTGGTGGTGGTGGTTCTTGACGGTGGTTGTTGGACGGTTGGTGGATGTTTCTGAAGGCATTTTGAAGTGGTTTTTGAGGTTGTTTTTTAGCAGGCTTTTTCAGAGTTGGTGTTTTGGGAGACAAGTTTTTCAGACGGCTGCGTTTATGGAGAGAGAGAGATTAGAGATATGTATGTATAGAGAGAGAGAGTAGATATATGTGTAGAGAGAGAGAGAATTGTGTGCTGTGATTAATGATAACACAGCCAAAACCAAGATCTTGAAAACAGAGTATCTCTTCATGGATAATAGGATTAATCAGATATTAATACATGGTTTTTTTGGAGGGTTTTAGAGTTTTTTTTTTTTTTTTTTTTTTTCTTTTTTAGAATCTTGTGTTAAAATTATTGACAAAGATTTAAAATACAAATAGAATGTTAAAAAACAAATGTTGTTATATTTATATCGTCATGTTTACTCACCAAGGATTCTATCAATACTTTGCTACAGGTGAATATACTGGGTATTGTTTTTGTTTAACTCACTAGGAATTGTAAATTACACGAAAAACTTTACTAGTTGATGGGTCAATGGCATACCATCCATCAGCATCATACTTCCAAACTTTTTCGACTCTCGTCATTCACACAACCTGTCCTAGCTGGCAACCTACGTTGTCACCATCAGGGTGTTAGGAGTGGTTAAACAATTGAGAGTGACAAACTAAAAAATCAACCAATGAGAGTGTGCCATGTCAAAGTGGTAAACTATGCTCAAAAGTGTTGGCAGTGGTTAGACACTTGGTGAAGTGGTAAACTTAAAAAAAAAATGTGTGATTGGTTGAGAGATAGCATGACCCCACCCACACCCCCCCCCCCCCTCCCTCTCTCCTTCCTCCCCTCCCCGATCCACACAATCCTCGGCATCGGCAAAGGGTTGGCGGCGGTGTTTGCCGCACGACAACCCGCTTTGCCGCACCCTTTGCCGACTCCACTCCTAACACCCTCACGTATCCACGTATGTCAGCTGACTCTACCTGTCACACCCCGACCACGTAAATCAATGAAACGTGGCGGAAACGTCGGGGAGTGTTGTAACAGAATTAATGTTTCACAACCATGGAAATTAAAGTTTCGTTTATTCATCAAACAGGCGAGTTACATTGTCTTTAAACAAGAAATAAAGAGTACTTAACATAAATTAACTAGTTCTTGTCTCGTTTTAAGTCACTAAGGCACAGGTCCGCCTAAGTATGTCTCGATAAGTCCTATGCATCAACTCCTGAAAACACATGTGAAAATAGGTACGTTAGCATAAAAATGCCTGTGAGATACATAGGTTTTGTGAAAATAGGTTTCATGACTTGTAAGTTTAGAAAGAGTTGTTTTAATAAAGTTTAGACATGAACCTTGTAAATTGATTTATTTTGTAAATCATTTGAAAAACAATAAGTTCAGATGATATGTATAAATAAGAGAATAATGTATGGTTAAATGAATAACCATGTAAAATGAGTTTGTATAAGATAAGTTGTTTGTAAAACAATGTCTTGTGAAAAGTATGTTATTTGTATAAAATGTTATATGTCTCAAATTGAAATGATTCAAATAACGCTACGATATGTAATACTATACAAACACTTATATATAGGAAGTACCAGCGGCGTATCCACCATGCTTGTATCATATTACACACGCCTCGTTACTTAATCACTTACTCAAACCAAACTACCAAAGTAAAAATGTTCATGTCTAATGTAAATCATGTAATGTGTATCCAAAATGTAAGCATGTGATGAATAACAATTGTACTAAGTATGCAACAAAGAACATACATAGCATAAAGTGTAATGTATAACAATGTACTAAGTACGCACACAATGGGCATACATAGCATAAAATGTAATGTAAAACAATGTACTAAGTACGCACACAATGGGCATACATAGCATAAAATGTAATGAAATCATGTACTATAAATGTACTAATGAACATAGCAGGTATATGATATGAAAGCATGAAAGTAACAAGTAGGCACATGTGTTCCACCCCAAAACAGTTTGGAAAACAGTAAAAGAGGGGTCTATGTACTCACTTGAGGGTGCTTAGAAGTCTTGAACAACACCCAAGCAAAGCTAGAGGGATCAGGAATCAAACGGCACCTAATATAGGTAACTATGTTAATATACCGGACCTAAATCGGAGGATTTAGATAGAATGAGGGTTCGTAAACCAAACGAGTATGGAGACTCGTGTCATATGGTTTAACAAATCATACATACTAAATGAAACCTAACCTAAGTGCTTACGACCCATTACGACCCGTTTAGGTAGCTTATGCTATTTTAACGCGTCGTTCGCGTGAAACGCGTTCGCCTAACTAGTCCTATGACAAGTATTATATGCCTAACATGTTTAATTATGTTATATAATCAATTAAGTGACGAAAGTTTAGGTTACATATGCTTAATTACCAATTACACATGGAAAGGGTATTTTGGTAATTTACCTAAGGCATATAAACTACCTATCATACAACTACTTAACGAAGCGACCATAAGGTATAACCTCGGAAGGTTATTCCCTATATACTATGGTCACCTAATGTATTTGGTCGGATCCTAATGATTGACCAAATGGGTCGGGTTCGAAGGTATAAGCGATTTATTAGATCGCTTACCCTTACGACCCTAGACAACGTGGTAATCAGTAGGCATAGTCACAAAGGACTATAACCATCGTGATTACAATCACGTTGCGAAGTTCAAACGAACTTCACATTGACCATAAACTGGTCAATGCAGAAAGTCAAACAAAGTTTGACTTTCGGACTCGAAAAGCAATAAAAGAACGAAGGAACACTTACAAAGGGTCCCCGAATGCTAACCTCGATCCAAGTAGCTTAGGTATGAAACAATGGTTTCAACTTAGAGCTTCTCAAATCAAGATTCTTGTGGGTTTTGGCAAATGAAGGCAAGGGGTATTTATAGGATTCATAGAGCCGTTAAGATTGTTCCTCGTTAACCGTGCTTCAATCTCAACCCTCCACCTCAAAACCCTGGTTTTTGAAAACCATTAGAGCCCCTAGTATTGCCCAATACCATGTGCATAAGTGAAAGGGACCTGATTCAATGTTGCTGCCAAGTTTCTGCTGTCTGGGGACTGCTTGCGCACCGTAACACTCATAGTGTTGAGGTGCGCAAGGACCTACTTTGGCAGAATGGCAGATTTGGTCCCTGCTGTGTAATAAGCTCATTTCCGACACGTTTAAGGCCCGTTAACCCCATTTCAAAGCTCTAAAATGAAGTTAAAGTATAGGGAACTTAAAATGTGCTCAAAAATATCTCGGATGTCGGTTCGTTTGGCCGTACGGTTGCGTTGTTCGGTTAATTACGACGGGAGTCGTAACGAACGTAAAAACGGTCCAAATTGCGCGACGAATGGATTTTTATCCTGCCAAACACCAAAATAAAATATTTTAATGCTTACATAAATTTTTGGATGTCCGGATGTATTCAGAACCTAAGTTATGCGCGAAAGTGCAAACTTGTGCACTTTTTGACGCTTTTAGTCCCTGAATGACTCAAAAGTTTATTTTAGCACACCGAACCCCTCAAAGCCTATTTCTAAGCTATGTAAAGGATATTTAGGGTATGTTTAACTTATGGTCATGTTCTGGAATGTCTGTTATAGTTCAAATTGGCATACTTTCGCAGTTTGTCAACTTTAGTCCCTGTAAGCGATTTAACTTGATTTCGGCATACCAAACCATCCAAAACTTATTTCTAAGTTATGTAAAGGTTATTTAAGGTATGTTAAGCCTATTTCACTATTCCGGAGTGTTCGTTGCATTAAATTGGTTATATCTACGCATCAGAGCGCGTATAACCCTCCTGAAAGCGATTTAAAGCTTGAAATCGAACAAGAGTTGATATGTGCAAACGATACACATATTTTTACAAATCCCAAGTATGAAATACTATATTTCATTGGTTTGGTATTTGTTTGATGGTTGAAGTGACACAGGTGTCACAGTCTCCCCTACTTTAGGAAATTTCGTCCCGAAATTTATTCGTAAGAGTCTATCTGTGACTTTGTGTCAAATAACCACCAGAGATATGAAAGGCATAATCCTGACATTTCCTTAACGGACATTCTTAAGAAATGAAAATGAACGGAATGAGTCATTTTCCACAATTTCTTCAGAAACGAAAATGAACGGAATGAGTCATTTTCCACGATTTCTTCATGAACGAAAATGAACAGAATGAGTCATTTTCCACAATTTCTTCAGAAACGAAAATGAACGGAATGAGTCATTTTCCACGATTTCTTCAGGAACGAAAATGAACGGAATGAGTCATTTTCCACAATTTCTTCAGAAACGAAAATGAACAGAATGAGTCATTTTCCACAATTTCTTCAGAAACGAAAATGAACGGAATGAGTCATTTTCCACGATTTCTTCAGGAACGAAAATGAACAGAATGAGTCATTTTCCACGATTTCTTCAGGAATGAAAATGAACGGAATGAGTCATTTTCCACAATTTCTTCAGGAATGAAAATGAACGGAATGAGTTATTTTCCACAATTCCTTCAGAAACGAAAATGAACGGGATGAGTCATTTTCCATAATTTCTTCAGAAACGAAAATGAACGGGATGAGTCATTTTCCACAATTTCTTCAGAAATGAAAATGCACGGAATGAGTCATTTCTAGACACACGACCAAACTTGCTGTGGTTTCTGTGCACTGAATTTCATAATTATGTATGCATCCATAATTACGCAATTCCTTGCACACAGTCCGCACAATTTGTTTTGTAATGTGAAGGGGAGGAAAAATCAAACCTGTGATGAGTGTGACTAGACTACCATAAGGTCCTTTTAATTAGATCGACAAATGATCCTTTTAATTAGGCCACCAAGGAGTCCTTTCAGCTATCTCATCACATGATATTCCTAACCAGATTTTTGGATCAATCTGTTTAACTAGACCACTCAAGGGGTCTAATTATGGAATAGTACAATATAATCCAAGGGTCTTTACTATTACGTAAAAGCCTATTGAGGATTTAATATAGTACCTTTGGATATCCTACTATGAATTCCTTATACAAAGATTTGGAAGATTCTACGAGGATTTGGATAACAAAACTTGGATTACACAAAAACATAAAAGGAAACATATAAGCACATAATCACATAGTTGTTTAACTTGATTATTAATTTGCTATTAACTTGTTATCGATTGAAAATGGATGTGGAAACCAGTCGATGGACTTCAATGTCCTCTGGGATCTATCTAAAAAGATAGGAAGATCTTCCAAAAATTCGATTTTTGTTTTCAAAGAAACGTAATATTCGAATTAAGGAACACATCAATTTTTGGATTTACGGAAATACCCTTAGGTACCCTATTAAGGATTTATAGTGGTACTTTGGGTATTCGTCTAGTGTTGTAACTTGCGCCTTGTACTTCGTTTCCTTGGAAGAAACGGGTACTTAGGAATTTCGTGGAAAACGCAAGAGATCATAAAATAGAAAAATTTTAGGGGGGGTAGTTTGTTTTCCAAGGAATACGATTCCTTGATTGTCGGTATTTAAGGGATATGTTCTTTATACATACAACCATATAAATACATTGCAATGTATATAAAAGATTTATTTATATACAATGATAACAACTGTTTCATGGACCTTGACAACAAAAGAAAATAATACATAAGACGTGATTATTTCTAAAGGGTGTTGTCTTCTAGTCGGTCAGATGCTCATCCCTGTGCTGGATTAGCATTAGCAAGCTTTGGGCAATTTCTTCGGAAATGACCCATCTCGCCACAATTGTAGCAAGAACCTGGTGGAAAGCGAGCTTGAGCAGGATTGTTGCCAACTTGATTTGGTGCAACTACTGCTACGCAAACTTTTGCTGTATGACCTTTACGTCCACAAATTTGGCATTCGCGGCACTTCACACTAGCATGATGATGAAGGTTACATTGGTTGCACAAGGGTGAAGTTCCATTGTATGGCTTCCTAGCAGGGGGTTGAGCTGGTTGGTTGGGGACGGCTTGATCATTGTGAGTAACCATGGCGAAGTTCTGAGAAGCCTTTCGCTTCTTTGACTTCTTAGGGGATCCAGTCTGTTCATCCATGGTCTTTGATTCCTCGATTGGTTTCGATTCCTCGACCGGTTTCTTGTCACCCTTTCGGAAAAGCTTACGTTTCCTGATCTGAGATTCAGTCAAGGTTGCAGATAGCTCAATGGCCTGCCTAACCGTAGTGGGGTTACTACCAGTAACAATGTCCTGAACTGAGTCAGGGAGACCATCAATGTATTTTTCGATCGCCTTATCCAAAGGCGTAACCATGGTAGGACACAACAGGCTCAGCTCCTCATATCGATCAGTGTATGCTCGATGTTCGCCGCTGTCTTGCTTAAGATCATCGAATTCCCTTTCCAAGGCCCTGATCTCGTGATGAGGAAAAAATTCCTTCATCATCAGTGCTCGAAGTTCTTCACACGTTTAAGCCAGTGCCACTTCGGCACCCCTATCTCTCATCACACCGTTCCACCATGTCAAAGCTCGTTTCTCAAAGACACTAGATGCAAAGTCTACCTTTCGCTCGTTTGGACATTGAACATGTCTGAAGGTGCTCTCTAAACTCTCGAACCATTGCAGAAGTGCAGTCGCTCCTTGAGACCCAGAAACTTTGATGGCTTTGCCGAGTTGAACGTCTTGAAATTGCAGGGGGCATTATTGTTGTTGAGAGCTTGGTGACATTGAGCAACGATGTTCGGGATTGCAGCAGTCATTTGCTGTGTAATGACAGCTGCCAGCTCTTCAATAGATACCGGATTTTCGCGTCGAGGAGGCATTCTAAAAAAAAGGGGAAACAAGAGAGAAAACAAATGAAATGGCATTGGGTAAGAATAGGATGTTACAAATACCGACCAAAATCATGGTTGATGGTCATTTGTTTGAACCACGAAGCAAACAAACAACACAAAGGCTGAATCAAAGCAAATAGATCCTCATAGTGTATCGCGAAGACATGCTCGCCTATAAGTGGACACTCACCCCAAGAGTTCCCAGGTAAGAGTGACTGGTCCGATTATGTGGATTTGTACGAACACTCTAGCCTTAGACAGAAAACTCAGGGTACAGGCATTCACTCTTCCAGTTTGCACGTGTTTACACTATTTAGGACCCAAAAATTTGACGAGATTTTGAAAACTCAAAGGGGTTCAAAACCTAGTAATCAATCATCCTAGAACAGATGATTAGTTTTCAAAGCGGTCTTGAAATTTATGTTCTTATTGTGGTTGTCACTTAAGAATAGGTGACGGTATTGTTTTAAAACTAAACACAAGAAAACTTGTGTTAGGGTCCTAAGAAGGTTATAGACTAGGTCAAAGTATTACTAATAACCTAATTCCCTATAACCATTGGCTCTGATACCATCTTTTCTGTCACACCCCGACCACGTAAATCAATGAAACGTGGCGGAAACGTCGGGGAGTGTTGTAACAGAATTAATGTTTCACAACCATGGAAATTAAAGTTTCGTTTATTCATCAAACAAGCGAGTTACATTGTCTTTAAACAAGAAATAAAGAGTACATAACATAAATTAACTAGTTCTTGTCTCGTTTTAAGTCACTAAGGCACAGGTCCGCCTAAGTATGTCTCGATAAGTCCTATGCATCAACTCCTGAAAACACATGTGAAAATAGGTACGTCAGCATAAAAATGCCTGTGAGATACATAGGTTTTGTGAAAATAGGTTTCATGACTTGTAAGTTTAGAAAGAGTTGTTTTAATAAAGTTTAGTCATGAACCTTATAAATTGATTTGTTTTGTAAATCATTTGAAAAACAATAAGTTCAGATGATATGTATAAATAAGAGAATAATGTATGGTTAAATGAATAACCATGTAAAATGAGTTTGTATAAGATAAGTTGTTTGTAAAACAATGTCTTGTGAAAAGTATGTTATTTGTATAAAATGTTATATGTCTCAAATTGAAATGATTCAAATAACGCTACGATATGTAATACTATACAAACACTTATATATAGGAAGTACCAGCGGCGTATCCACCATGCTTGTATCATATTACACACGCCTCGTTACTTAATCACTTACTCAAACCAAACTACCAAAGTAAAAATGTTCATGTCTAATGTAAATCATGTAATGTGTATCCAAAATGTAAGCATGTGATGAATAACAATTGTACTAAGTATGCAACAAAGAACATACATAGCATAAAGTGTAATGTATAACAATGTACTAAGTACGCACACAATGGGCATACATAGCATAAAATGTAATGTAAAACAATGTACTAAGTACGCACACAATGGGCATACATAGCATAAAATGTAATGAAATCATGTACTATAAATGTACTAATGAACATAGCAGGTATATGATATGAAAGCATGAAAGTAACAAGTAGGCACATGTGTTCCACCCCAAAACAGTTTGGAAAACAGTAAAAGAGGGGTCTATGTACTCACTTGAGGGTGCTTAGAAGTCTTGAACAACAACCAAGCAAAGCTAGAGGGATCAGGAATCAAACGGCACCTAATATAGGTAACTATGTTAATATACCGGACCTAAATCGGAGGATTTAGATAGAATGAGGGTTCGTAAACCAAACGAGTATGGAGACTCGTGTCATATGGTTTAACAAATCCTACATACTAAATGAAACCTAACCTAAGTGCTTACGACCCGTTTAGGTAGCTTATGCTATTTTAACGCGTCGTTCGCGTGAAACGCGTTCGCCTAACTAGTCCTATGACAAGTATTATATGCCTAACATGTTTAATTATGTTATATAATCAGTTAAGTGACGAAAGTTTAGGTTACATATGCTTAATTACCAATTACACATGGAAAGGGTATTTTGGTAATTTACCTAAGGCATATAAACTATCTATCATACAACTACTTAACGAAGCGACCATAAGGTATAACCTCGGAAGGTTATTCCCTATATACTATGGTCACCTAATGTATTTGGTCGGATCCTAATGATCGACCAAATGGGTCGGGTTCGAAGGTATAAGCGATTTATTAGATCGCTTACCCTTACGACCCTAGACAACGTGGTAATCAGTAGGCATAGTCACAAAGGACTATAACCATCGTGATTACAATCACGTTGCGAAGTTCAAACGAACTTCGCATTGACCATAAACTGGTCAATGCAGAAAGTCAAACAAAGTTTGACTTTCGGACTCGAAAAGCAATAAAAGAACGAAGGAACACTTACAAAGGGTCCCCGAATGCTAACCTCGATCCAAGTAGCTCAGGTATGAAACAATGGTTTCAACTTAGAGCTTCTCAAATCAAGATTCTTGTGGGTTTTGGCAAATGAAGGCAAGGGGTATTTATAGGATTCGTAGAGCCGTTAAGATCATTCCTCGTTAACCGTGCTTCAATCTCAACCCTCCACCTCAAAACCCTGGTTTTTGAAAACCATTAGAGCCCCTAGTATTGCCCAATACCATGTGCATAAGTGAAAGGGACCTGATTCAATGTTTCTGCCAAGTTTCTGCTGTCTGGGGACTGCTTGCGCACCGTAACACTCATAGTGTTGAGGTGCGCAAGGACCTACTTTGGCAGAATGGCAGATTTGGTAGTATTGCCCAATACCATGTGCATAAGTGAAAGGGACCTGATTCAATGTTTCTACCAAGTTTCTGCTGTCTGGGGACTGCTTGCGCACCATAACACTCATAGTGTTGAGGTGCGCAAGGACCTACTTTGGCAGAATGGCAGATTTGGTCCCTACTGTGTAATAAGCTCATTTCTGACACGTTTAAGGCCCGTTAACCCCATTTCAAAGCTCTAAAATGAAGTTAAAGTATAGGGAACTTAAAATGTGCTAAAAAATATCTCGGATGTCAGTTCGTTTGGCCGTACGGTTGCGTTGTTCGGTTAATTACGACGGGAGTCGTAATGAACGTAAAAACGGTCCAAATTGCGCGACGAATGGATTTTTATCATGAAAAACACCAAAATAAAATATTTTAATGCTTACATAAATTTTTGGATGTCCGGATGTATTCAGAACCTAAGTTATGCGCGAAAGTGCAAACTTGTGCACTTTTTGACGCTTTTAGTCCCTGAATGACCCAAAAGTTTATTTTAGCACACCGAACCCCTCAAAGCCTATTTCTAAGCTATGTAAAGGATATTTAGGGTATGTTTAACTTATGGTCATGTTTTGGAATGTCTGTTATAGTTCAAATTGGCATACTTTCGCAGTTTGTCAACTTTAGTCCCTATAAGCGATTTAACTTGATTTCGGCATACCAAACCATCCAAAACTTATTTCTAAGTTATGTAAAGGTTATTTAAGGTATGTTAAGCCTATTTCACTATTCCATAGTGTTCGTTGCATTAAACTGGTTATATCTACGCATCAGAGCGCGTATAACCCTCCAGAAAGCGATTTAAAGCTTGAAATCGAACAAGAGTTGATATGTGCAAACGATACACATATTTTTACAAATGCCAAGTATGAAATACTATATTTCATTGGTTTGGTATTTGTTTGATGGTTGAAGTGACACAGGTGTCACACTACCCCTCGTGATCGCCACCTTTTCGGGTCCTTACGGGAAGCGAATTTGGCTATGATGGCCAAATGGTGGTGGCACCTCAAGGTAGATACAAGGGGTCTTTGGCGTAGAGTAATTTGGAGTTTGCATAATAACTCAAGAATGTGGAACTTTGTTCCGGTAAAATTGTCATTTCCCAGGACTTGGAAACAATTAGCAAGGATATCTCTTGACATGGAGGAGTTCGGATGTGACCTTGCATCCATGTTTCGCGGGACACCGGGCCAAGAGTCTCACATCACATTCTGGAAAGAAAGCTGGCTCTTTGATGAGCTTTTATGCAATAAATTTCCCCGTCTTTTCGAGCTGGAATCTCAAAACAATGTCGTTGTTTCGGATGGGGTAAGGTTGGAAAATGGGGTTAACATTATAAGTTTCGCTTGGACTAGACATCTGGTTGGGAAGGTGGAAGAATTGGAGCTGAGTTTGTTATCTGTGTTGATCAGTTCTGTTTAAACATAATGGAAAACATAAATGAAATACCCGTTACAGCAGACAGGCCAACAGAGAATCCAGTAAGAGATTCAGCCATTGAGTTTGACATGATTGTTAGCTTGATCTGATTCCTCCTTAGGGTGTAAAGTTAAGATGGTGATAACCGAATCAAGGGGAATTCGGTTTGGAAAGAGAGGGACGATTTTATGATGTTATGAATATTCAGGTTGTGTAACCTTTAACCTCTCTAAAAATCTCCTTATATATACACCCAAGAGGAAACCTAATTAGTTAATAAGGCTAATATGGTCAATCAACAATTACCAACTAATTATTTAATAGTTTATTAGTATATTTTGATCTATATAATATAAATGATTATATGGCTACAAGATTAAATATTACAATAATAATATATTTAATCTTACATTCTCCCACTTAGCCGAGTAATCATTTATCATGAGTATTAGATAAGCTTGGCCAGGAGTTAATACTCACTTTAGCTTTAAACCAAGAACCGTAGCAGAGAAATACAGCCGTTGAATCATTATGTGACTCAGGACCCCCATTAGTCATACTACAAACTCAATTTAAAACCTAACAGTTATGAGCAAAATACGCATAAGCCCTTTAGCGTTCGATTTGTATTTATATTTGTTTATATGTCATTATACTGGCAGAACATATGTTAGAGACATACAAAATCAAACTAAGGTAATTTCATTAATTAAAACATAAGATAGTACAATATGCTATTAAATAAGGTCTTTAGTAAATCCCATATTTGAAATATATTCTTCGAAGACTTTTGGTGGGAGACCTTTAGTCATCGGATCCGCAAGCATATCTTTAGTACTAATATACTCAATACAAAGATTATTTTCCTCAACTCGTTCACGTACGAACAAATACTTTGTATCGAGATATAAACCAGCTCTAGTCGAACTGTTACTGTTCGAGAAACTAACGGCAGCTGAGTTATCACAGTAAAGATTCAATGGTCTAGAAATGAAATTAACGATTTTGAGTCCAGTGATCAGATTCCTAAGCAACATTCCATGACAGGTTGCATTATAAACAACAATGTATTCTGCCATCATTGTGGAGGTTGTGATTAACTTTTGTTTATGACTCTTCCATGAGATGGGTCTGCCTGCTAACATAAAGATATAGCCCGAAGTGGATTTCTTTTCATCTTTGCATTTGGCAAAGTCAAAATCAGAATAGCCTACCACTTCTAAATGATCACTTCTTCTATAAGTCAGTTTATAGTCTTTCATCCCTTACAGATAACGAAGTACCTTCTTAGTGGCTTTCCAGTGATCTAGGCCAGGATTAGTCTGATAACGGCCTAGCATTCCAGCAATATAAGCGATATCTGGGTGAGTACAGACTTGAGCATACATAAGGCTCCCGACTACTGATGCGTCAGGTATCTGGCTTATTTACTCCTTTTCAACCTCTGTTGTCAGACACTGGAATGAACCGAAAACATCTCCCTTAACTACTGGAGCGACTGAGGGTTTGCGTTGTTGCATGTTGTAACGTGTAAGAACACAATCTATGTAAGCCTTTTGAGACAATCTTAAGATCCCTTTATGTCTATCTCGGTGAATTTCGATGCCAATGACGTAAGAAGCATCTCTGAGATCCTTCATGTTGAAGTTATGCGAGAGTAACCGCTTCGACTCATGCAACATGTCTAAACTATTACTTGCCAATAGAATATCATCTACGAAAAGGACAAGTATAGTAAAGTTGTTCCCACTCATCTTGAGGTAGGTGCATTGATCCACTTGTTTCTTTACAAAACCTTGTTTCTTCATGACCTCATCAAACTTGAGATGCCATTGGCATGTGGTGTGTGCAAGGTGTAATATGTTTCTATTGATATTTTAAGCCCATTTTACACATTAGTCAAGTTTTAAATTTATAAAACACGATATTCTACTAACACTAAACACGCACATGGGAAAGTGCACCCATCGTGAGCGTAGTACAGTGTTTGTAGAGGTCGTCCAAGGACACAAGAGCTTTTTGTACCGGTTTATCCTCAACGTCTAATCAATTTAAAAAATTTTTGAGAAAAGATTTTTAAAACATGAAAATAAAAACTAAAAATACAGAAATAAAAATAAAATAAAAACAGATAGACAAGATGAATCACTTGGATCTGACTCGCCTTTAATTTATCCTTTGATAATTTTTGCACTTTTTAAGAGATTATCTTAGTTATAGTAGTAGGCCCCTCTTTTGAAGGTGACGTTACCCTCAACCCAGTGGTTTGAGTCAGCAAGGATACAATCCCAAAGGATCGGAATATTGAAAGATAATTAATTAAGTTATTAATGCGAAAAGTGGTAGGCCCCTCTTTTGAAGGTGACGTTACCCTCGGCTAAGTGGTTTGAGTCAGCAGGGATACAATCCCAAGTAGCCGGTTTAATGTATTAATAGTAGTTTACATATGAGGGGATCAAGCCATTCGCACCCCCGCTATCCAATACCAGTGGGTATTGAAGGAGGTCCTAGTAAGCTTGACCCAGGTCCTTGCAGGATCTATACACTGAACAAGGCAAGAACCTTACTAAACCATTCCCTTAACCCCCGACCAGGTAGCCAACATATCTCTATATAGACCGTAGAGATATGAATGGTGTAAATATTTTATTTTATATAGACAGTAAAGTAATGCCAAGACACCACGGACAAATGATAAAGAAGTTTCACCTTCAACATAAGAAACTAGTTATTAAATTCATTAATACAAAACCAAATAAAAAGTGCAAAAAGATTAAAAATCAAAAGTAATACATTAAAGACTTGTCTTCACCAAGTGATGTAAGAGACTTAGCAAAACATGGCCTTTGATTGACAAGAACTCTTACTATCAATCATGGATCCCCATACTACTACACACACTCTAAGGTGGATGGTGGATGATGGTGGTGGATGTGGGTGTTGTAGTGGTGGTGGAGTGGTGGCAAACTAAGAGAGTGGTGGTTTGCCCAGGGATGCCTTTGAAGTGAGCCAAGCACCTCTATTTATAGCCTAAACAGAAGCCCGGCCACGGCCCCGTGTCCAGCGAACACGCCCCCGTGGCCATCCTTTTCTCTTCCTTCATTAATTGCATTTGTCTGCATAGGGCTCAACACGGCCTGTGTCCAGTGGGCATGGCCCCGTGTGCAGAAGCGTATCTGTACTACCAAGATTTGCAAGATTTTGCGAATTTTAGCGTTGACCACGCCCCGTGCTGAGCTGGGCACGCCCCCATAGTGGGCGTAGAAGCTTCCATAGCTTTGTCTTTTCTGCAGGTGGTCAGTCCTCTGTTTCTTGTCTTTTGCCTTTGGGGATGCTGCCGAGGGGTCGGGCATGTCACGTTTATTCCTTTTCTTTGTATCTATGTTGGTTTTTGCTGTATATTTGTTCCTTTTGCTCGTTTAAGCTCATTTGGTCCTATAAATTCAAAAGGAAGACAAAAACACACTTTTTCCAACATTAGTACTAAATGAGGGTTGGTTTTATGCCTCATTAGATGTAATTTATATGTTACATTTTGCACACATCAACGTGATGCTTGTTTTAATCCGTAAATGGATTTCTTCAACTTACAGACTACATGCTCCTGACCTTCAGGTTCAAAGCCTTCAGGTTGTTTCATGTAAACATACTCGTCTAAGTCTTTGTTAAGGAAAGTGATTTTAACGTCTATATGATGCAGCTCTAAATCAAAATGAGCTACTAGGGCCATAACGATCCTTAATGAATCTTTACGAGAGACAGGGGAAAACGTCTCTTGATAATCAATTCCCTCTTTCCGAGTGTAGCCCTTTGCAACCAATCTCGCTTTGTAGCGTTCAACGTTCCCATTCGTATCCAATTTTGTTTTGAATACCCATTTACATCCTACGGATTTGAAACCGTTGGGTAATTCTACCAAATCCCAAACGTCATTTTTCTTCATGGATGCAAGCTCATCAATCATTGCTTTATTCCATTCAGAAGACTGATCACTGCTAATGGATTCATTATAAAAGATAGGATCATTGAGCTTTCCGGCATCCATTTCAGTCAGGTAGGTAACATAATTATCCCAATTAGTAGTCCTTCTGGGCCTAAATGACCTCTTGAGTTGATTATCGGGTTCAGCGTTGTCTTGGTTTTGAGCGTTTGATGTGCCTTCGTTATGAGGTATAATGGGTTCTGATTATGGAGGTAGATTTGCTGCAGTAGCTTCAGGTGCAGTTGTTGCATTGGGTACAAGAGGAGTAAACGGAGTAATGGTAAGCGACGAGTCTCCCCCCCCTGCGTCTTGTACTTCTTTCAATTTTTTATAAGGGTTGGTACTGCTCCCACTGACCTTGAAATCCTCCAGAAACGCAGCACGCTTGGTTTCAACAATACGGGTGACATGGGAAGGATAATAGAACCGATAACCCTTCGAGTGATCAGGATACCCGATAAACAAGCAGGTAACTGTTTTAGGGTCAAGTTTCCTTAGGAAAGAATTGTAAAGTTTTGCTTCAGCAATGCAGCCCCATACTTTCATTGTAAAGTTTTGCTTCAGCAATGTAGCCCCATACTTTCATATATTTAAGACTTGGTTTCCTTCCTGTCCAGAGTTCATAAGGAGTTTTAGGGACAGACTTAGAAGGATCTCTATTGAGTATATGAACAGCTGCTTTTAACGCTTCAGTCCAGAGGAATAATGGTAAATTAGTATTGGCTAACATACTGCGCACCATGTTCATAAGGGTACGGTTTCTTCGTTCAGCGACACCGTTCTGCTGAGGTGTACCAGGCATGGTGTATTGGTTTACATTCCCTTGGCCTTTACAAAACTCATAAAATGGACGAGGAGCTTGACCCACATCAGTATGTCTTCCATAATATTCAATGCCTCTATCTGATCTCACAACTTTAATTTGATGATCTAGTTGTTTTTCAACTTCAGCTTTATAATCTTTAAAGTTGTAAGAGATTCAGATTTTTCCTTAATGAGATACAAGTACATGTAACGAGAATAATCATCAAGGAAAGTGATACATGAAGTATGTCTAGTGATGCCAACGATTTGGTAGGGACCACAAATGTCAGTGTGAATGAGTTCTAATAAATTAGAGCTCCTAGTGCCACTTTTCTTATTCGCTAATGTCATTTTACCTTTAAGAGATTTGACACATGTTCCAAAATCAGTGAAATCGAGAGGAGGTAAGACTTCATCCTTTACGAGACAATTTAATCGTTCTCTTAAGATGCGGCCTAAACGTTGATGCCACAACATGGATGAAGTCTCTAAGTCTCGTTTCTGTTTCATCTTTGTGAGTGATTGATGGAGTGTGTGAAAACCGGGTGCTAAAGTGTATTATAACAAGTGTTTTATTGCCGTGAACTTGATTATACGTGTCGAATGAGATATCTGCGAGCTTTTGTGGTGTTACAGGTTAATCGGCATAATTCAAAGAAATTAAAGTGCTTAGAAGCGAAGAGGAACAAGCAAGGATGATTACTGAGAGAAACTATATCATTCGGGATGTGTTCTGGTTAGAAAAGAGCTTTGAAGATATATGATGTAACAAAGTTCGAGGGCCTTGCGGTAACTAAATGAAAGTTAATTAGGGTTGAAATGTTGAAAGAATGAGGAAAACAAAGTTTAGGGGGTGTTTGGTACTTAATCGGAAGTTGGATTATGGCTATATGTGGGATAAACATGAAGAAATAAAGTATAGGGATCTAAAGTGTCATTATGGGAAAGTTATATGTGAAGAGAAGAGATTATGTATGATATGCGATGTAGGTTACGGATCCTAGATCGTAACTTACGGTTTTTGTATGCTGAAATCAAACGAAACTGAAAGTTCGGTCCGTAGGTGAAGACCCAAAACCGTAACTTACGGTTTAAAACAAAAGGGGCAGCACGTTGCTTGTTTGTGAAGGAATTAAAAAGGTTTTCTTAAAACCATAAAAATGGGCCGACATCATCACGGGAGTTAGCCCATCACGTGAATGAGGAGCAGACTTTTGAGGTGACATGAAATATTGTGGATCAATGTTTTTTGAACAATATATAATGCAAGAATAGCCAACATAAACAAACACATGTGCTCGTGGACTTTATGTTTGGGGCGGCAGACATCTTATCGGCGGAGAGCATGCTTCACATGAAATTGGAGGGTGATTCACAAAGTCAACAACAATCCCATCATATACATCCAAGCATACGTAGAAGGGGGCAGCAGACACTGGGGATTTCTTGGGAGGCAACATCACATCAATTTATCTATCATCTTTGACGGCAGAATTTTGAGACACTAGGATCTCTTTGGTGGTAATAATAAGAGAATACATCACATCATCACAAAGAGAACATCATCATCTCGCATACAGGAGATTCAGTGGATTTTTTTTATTCATCAATTATTATTTTATCACAAAGAAAAATCAAAGATGAATATGAGGCAATCAACCATTTATTAAGTCGGTGAAGATCAAGCAACCACAATGAGCAGCTAGTCCTTTTTATGGTTTCCTCCGGGTGGAGGATTCTTGTAAGTGAACTTGGTTATGTGTTTGAAACTTTGTTAAATCCGGTAATCTAAGCATTCGATGCTTGTTATCGGTTGATTTGATTTGGTTGATTTGTAAACGATTGATTTTGCTTAAAACCTAGTTTTGATTCTTTCAATTCCCGAGAGTTCTAGTAATTGGGATATATTAGATAGGGATTGGGTTTGGTAATCTTCAATTGATAATCATGTGATAACCTCTCGTTGTTCATCAATCAAAGTAATTAGTCCTCTTTTATCAGAATCAGTTAAATCAGATTATACAGTTATGTCTATGTTATTGTAAACAATACAACACAAACCGAATTTACTTTGAATCTGAAATTCGGGGGAACCATTGTTCTCTCCCATTGTTTACAACTTCGTATTTTTGTAATTTGCTAGTTAATCAACTCTCAAACAAACAAGGTTTTCCATTATTGCATTTAGTTTAATAGCATTTAATTCACAACACTTTCGACAATCCTCCTCTGGTTCGATACCCGACTTATCCTATCTACATAGTTTATTTCGGTTTTTGCATGTTCTTATCGACAGACATCAAAATGGCGCCGTTGCCGGGGAGGCTTGCGTAAAGTGTTTAGTGTTAAGTTTTAGTATAAATAGATAAAAATCCCAAAATAGTGTCATTTTATTTTGTTTTGTTCAGAATTACGCGAGGTTTTGTTTGTTTATGTTGCGCATGTGATCTTGTACGTGCATGCATCATACGAGAAACTCCGGAAAAGCTTCACCACTAGTTTTTGATATGGAAATCGATAGAGTTGTTAGGCATACCCGAGTTGTGCAACGAGGAAACAAGATAATGCAAGCACCAACTTCAAGTCTCAAAACAATGGAGAATTCAAGCAACCTCGAAAAGCAATCCGAAAATTCACCTCTACAAAACTAATTCACACCGACTCCTACACAACCATCACCCAACACCACCATACCAGCTCCACCATAATCCACCCAAGCGACTACTACTACTCCACTACCCCCAATGCCTCCACCACCGCTCCCCGATCTAGACAATCTACCGCCTTACTCAACTCAACCAACATCCTTTCAATACCCAACATTCACCTAAACCTCTAACATCAAACATTCCTCACCATATGTGAGGATTGTTGATGATCATAGCACTGCCCCACCTAATAAAACACAAACCGTTAACTCATCCACTTCAAATCCTTTACCAACACAACCCTCTCATTACCAACCAGCTCAGCATCAACAGTTCTCTTTCAGAACTTCAATATTTGATCAGGGGAATAGTTTAGGGGAATTTGGGGATGGTTACGATAAGTATGATAGTTATGGTAATCAAGGTGAGTGGCAAGAAATGCAATTGGGTAATTACCAAGGGAAGATTGGTTCGAGAATATTAGAACGAGGAAACTCGGGCATGTTTGGGTATCAACGGCAATTTCAACAGCCAATTCTGGGAATGCCTTTAGACGTACCATTACCGCCACCGGTACAGCAAATGTCGGTTCAATAGAGGCCTCTACCAAGGAATTTACCTCCACTGATCAACAACTTTGAGGGTATTCCAAGACGAGTTGACCGACCACCGGTGCGGGGTGTCGAAAGCCACTTCAAGCCCGCAATTGCTAACAACCCATCACCGGTTGTGATTCCTCAATTACTAGGAAGTCGATCATTTGAGGTACGAGCACAGTCGATCTCTAGCTTACCCAAATACCATGGTCTAGCACATGAAGAACCGTATCTGCATATCGCCGCGTATGATGCGCGATGTAATACTATCGGGGGTCAGGGTTTCACAGCGGACGATGTGAAATTGGTTCTTTTCCAATTCACACTCGAGGACAAGGCGCAGCAATGGTTTCACTCTTTGTCATCTGCTTCGATATTTACATGGCCCGATATGCAGTAGCTCTTCCTGGATGAATTATACACGCCACAACGAACCAATAATGCTAGGAAAGACATTCAGAATTTCCAACAGGAATCTGGTGAGCTTTTCCATGAAGCGTTTAATCGGTTCAAGATGATGATTAAGAATTTCCCACATCATGGTGTACAATTGTGGGAGTTGCTTAATGCTTTCCATGAGGGGTTAACGGATGAGGATAAAAGAGATCTTAGCTCGATATCGAATGGTACATTTGATATAAATTATGAGCATGTGGATTGGGATTACTTGGAGAAGAACGCACGTACCTCTAAAAGAAAAGCACAATCATCGAGAAAAGGTCGTCAACTAGCGGTGAGGGCAGTCGAGCACACACTTGAGGCCGGGGGACAATACCAGGTGTGTGGTCATTGTGGAGATCTAGGGCACATAGCTGACTAGTGCCCTAGCATTGTGGGTAAACAAGATGACATGAATATGCTGCAGGGCAATGGGAACAGGTATTCAGGTTCCCAAGAATAATCAGTACTACCAACCCCGCAATTAGAATAATTATCAAGGGGGTAATAACTTCGGTTATCAAAGAAACTACCAACAAGGTAGTGGGGGTAGTAGTGAGATGATGGAGATACTGAGAGCCATGCAGCAGGAGATGCAGAAGAGAGGTCAGATGGATGATTTACGGGCCCAAAAGGATGAGATTCGTGACAAGGCCATCCAATCCCTGACCACACAGATGGAGCAGCTGGCTAGTGAAGTAGCAGCATTGAAGCAGCGACAAGGGAAGCTGCCGAGTGACACGCAAACAAACCCCAATAATGCAAAGAATACACTGATCAATGGGGTAAATCCTGTTTCTAAATTTAAATGTTATGATAATGATTTGTCTGCTTCTCAGGTTATTGCAGGTTTAAGTGAAGCATTTGCTGAAGGAAACAAAATTGATTTAGGGGAACCGGTTATTCCAATCAGAGTTGGAAAGTTCAAAATCCACAACGCACTGCTGGATTATGGAGCGAGAGTGAGCGTATTACCCGGTAGCTTGTATGACCAGTATGATTTTGGTCCGCTACAAGCATGTGATAGCATGGCCATGTTCCCGGATGCAAGTTTCAAACAGCCACAGGGGGGTTGTGAAGGATTTGGTCATCCAACTGGGCGAGTTCTACTACTCGGTGGATTTCATGGTGCTCAACTCTGCACCATCGAACATATACGAGTAGCCACAGGTGGTTTTGGGTCGCGCATTTCTGTATACCGCTAATGCACAGATTGATTGCAGAGGCGGAATGGTCAACATGAGGTACAAGAATCGTAAGTTGTATTTTAATGTGTTTTTAAAAACTATTTCTTACGATCCTGTTAATGATGCTTGTCACACAATTGCTATTAACGAGCATGTTTCGAGTGTGACCAAGGACAGGTTAGAGGCGAGTGGACATCAAGTAAAGAAGTCAAGTGCGAGAAGGCCAATTTATGAAGGAAAACCACCTGATGGTGGGTGTGGATGGGGTAATGAAGTTGACTTTAAACCCAACAGGAGTGGAGCCATGACCCTTCCTAAAAATTGGATGGAGATGTACGAAGAGAAATGGGAGGGTAAGCGTGCATCTGAACCACCTTGAGCACATCAGGTATGATCTGGCTGAAGACTTTAAACTTAGCACTCTCGGGAGGCAGCCCGAGGATGTAGAGTAGTGTACCTTGTTTGGTTTCATTTTGGTGTGTTTGTGTTTTGACAGGTTCCTATGATTAAATCACCAGGGATGCAAGGAGTCAAGTGTGGGGATGTTTGGCAACATCCCCGGTGAGATATCAAAGAATCTAGGGAATGCATCTATTCCGGTTAAAGCACAATAGCCGCATCATTACAGACACATGATCAGGTGCATGTGTTTATCTATCCTGTGTTTTAATTGTTTTCGTATACTTGGTGGTGTGAAATTTTTGTGTTCGGAGTGGTTTCCTTGTGTTGAGTCGAGTTGGTTATTAGCCGTTCATGGTTTGCGGGTGATATTTCTTGAGTTTAGATTATAAATTGCACCATACATTAGGGATAATGTATCCCAAGTGTTGGGATGCGGTAACTCGAGAAAGGGTTGGTAGGATTGTTGATCTTAAATACTTGACGGGTTGAAATTGTGAAAAATTGAAAAATTTTGAAAAATGTTTGTCTCAAGTATGCTTGAAATTCATGAAAACCAACATTTTCAATTGCTAAAGGATTCCTACTGATATTAAACTAACTGAGATCCCTAGTCATGGTTGTCCCTTTAAGTTTCATGAGAGTATTTCTGACAAGTTTTAGAAAATAGTTGAGAAGAGATGCCTAACTAGGGGTAACATGCTTTAGGAATTACACATGCTACGTGTCGGCAACCCATATTCCTTTTGTTTGGTGAGATATTTGAGCCGACTTAGTGATAGTTGAATTACAATAAATGTTCATTTGTTGAGAGTAGGTCATATGTTGCTTTGTGTTAGAACTTGTGTGGTTTGATACGTACCGAGCCTGTGGTTTAGCGTATGCACATCGATGATAAAGGCATTAGGATCCCTTCATTGTTTCATATGTTGATTGTTTATCCATCCGACCTTAGTAAACCATGTTGAGCCTTTCACCTTTCATTTGTTACACCTTGTTTGATCTGTTTAATTATCAACCATGAATGACAATAGTGTGTTAGATGTTTGTTGAAAAAAATAGAAGAAAAAGAAAAAAAATCATTGTTGTGTTCGTGTTAAATAAATGGGTCGAAACCCAGAGTGTTAGTAGTATTGTGAATAACTTGTCATGCTTTGGTATATTCATTTGTGTTCACCAATAAAAGCATAAAATCCAAAAACACTTCCTTACCTTTACCCTTAACCCAAAACCCGAAAAGTCCTTTTGATATATGTTACGTTATTTGATACAGTGGAGGTGTGATTGCCATACAAGCTTATGATTGCAAGGTAGCATATTTGGTTTTGAGTGAAATATACACTAGCACATTACCTGCTAGTCTTGATTAAGCCGAGAGGAGTGATCATTGTGAGGGGCGTGTGGCATGTGTGTAGTATCATAAGCATGTTAGTTTTAGTTAGGCAAGTCTTACATTGTTTTAAATGCGTATCACTTACTTGTCAGATTGTCAATCTCGATTATGTCAGTCTATGGGACGGGTATGACTTGGGATCTTGAATTGCTAATTCGGTAAGGGATTTAATGGTGATTTGTTAATAAGGTGAGTAATGTTTGTAATGGTTGCTTGAGGACAATCAATGATAAGTGAGGAGTGATTGATGGAGTGTGTGAAAACTGAGTGCTAAAGTGTACTATAACAAGTGTTTTTTGTCGTGAACTTGATTAGACGTGTCGAATGTGATATCTACGAGCTTTTGTGGTGTTATAGGTTAATCGGCATAATTCAGAGAAATTAAAGTGCTTAGAAGCAAAGAGGAACAAGCAAGGATGATTACCGAGAGAAATTATATCATTCGGGATGTGTTCAGGTTAGAAAAGAGCTTTGAAGATACAAGATATATGATGTAACAAAGTTCCAGGGCCTTGCGGTAATTAAATGAAAGTTAATTAGGGTTGAAATGTTGAAGGAATGAGGAAAAAAAAAGTTTAGGGGGTGTTTGGTACTTAATCGGAAGTTGGATTATGGCTATACGTGGGATAAACACGAAGAAATAAAATATAGGGACCTAAAGTGTCATTATGGGAAAGTTATATGTGAAGAGAAGAGATTATGTATGATATGCGATGTAGGTTATGGATCCTAGATCGTAACTTACAGTTTTTGTATGCTGAAATCAAAAGAAACAGAAAGTCTGGTCCGTAGATGAAGACCCAAACCCGTAACCTACGGTTTAAAACAAAAGAGGCAGCACGTTGGTTGTTGGTAAGGGAATTAAAAAGGTTTTCTTAAAACCTTAAAAGTGGGCCGAGATCATCATGAGAGTTAGCCCATCACGTGAATGAAGAGCAGACTTTTGAGGTGACATGAAATATTGTGGATCATTATTTTTTAACAATATATAATTCAAGAATAGCCAACATAAACAAGCACATGGGCTCGTGGACTTTATGTTTGGGGGCGACAGACATCTTATAGGGGGAGAGCAGGCTTCACGTGAAATTGGAGGGTGATTCACAAAGTCAACAACAATCCCATCATATACATCCACGCATAGGTAGAAGGGGTCAGCCAACACTGGGGATTTCTTGGGAGGCAACATCACATCAATTTATCTATTATCTTTGACGACAGAATTTTAAGACACAAGGATCTCTTTTGGTGGTAATAATAAGAAAATAACATCACATCATCACAAAGAGAACATCATCATCCCGCATACAGGAGATTCGGTGGATTTTTTTATTCATCAATTATTATTTTATCACAAAGAAAAATCAAAGATGAATATGAGGCAATCAACCGTTTATCAAGTCTGTGAAGATCAAGCAACCACAATGAGCGGCTAGTCCTTTTTAGGGTTTCCTCCGGGTGGAGGATTCTTGTAAGTGAACTAGGTTATGTGTTTGAAACTTTGTTAAATCCGGTAATGTCAGCATTCGATGCTTGTTAACGGTTGATTTGATTTGGTTGATTTGTAAACGATTGATTTTGCTTAAAACCTAGTTTTGATTCTTTCAATTCCCGAGAGTTCTAGTAATTGGGATATATTAGATAGGGATTGGGTTTGGTAATCTTCAATTGATAATCGTGTGATAACCTCTCATTGTTCATCAATCAGAGTACTTAGTCCTCTTTTATCACAATCAGTTAAATCAGATTATACAGTTATGTCTATGTAATTGTAAACAATCCAACACAAACCGAATTTACTTTGAATCTGAAATCCGGAGGAACCATTGTTCTCTCCCATTGTTTACAACTTCGTATTTTCGTAATTTGCTAGTTAATCAACTCTTAAACAAACAAGGTTTTCCATTATTACATTTAGTTTAATAGCATTTAATTCACAACACTTTCCACAATCCTCCTCTGGTTCGATACCTGACTTATCCTATCTACATAGTTTATTTCGGTTTTGCATGTTCTTAACGACGGACATCAGTGATTCATTAATATCATATGACAACAAAGATTTGGAAAAATTATCATCTAGCTCTAATCTATAGAGACCACCATCCAGAATGCCAGTACCATAAACAATGGAATCATAGAGAATAGAGTGTTTGTGATGAGCATGGGAAACAACAAAACCGTCTATGTCACACCCTGAATTTCCAACCACAAACTCGGTGGGCCCGGTGGGGAGTATCGTGAAGTAAGATTGATATCATCATAGTCAAACACAAACAGAATAGCACTGCGTAAGTCTTGGAATATAAAATGTCATTACAAACTCAATTGTCCGAAAATACTAAAGTAATAATTACAGACGAGCTTATAATAATAATCCACAGGTGGATCATTATATACAAAAGAAGTTCAACAGACTGATAGGCTTATGCAAAGGAGTTGCAAATTCCTCATCTAGCATTACTGAGCAGCTTCCAGCCTATTTACATATTTGTACCTGTAACTTAGTCTTTTGAAAATACGTCAGTTTTCACTGGTAAATACAATCAACCGACACATTTTGAAAACATTTTCAAAATTGTTTGCATGTAAACAATGGTACATATAGTTTTCATAAATAACTTGGGACAAACTATATCTCATGTTATCGGTTTTACAACACTTGACAATACATATGGGGCCCGAAAACTATGTCAGTTCATGATTAACCGCACACCACTTATTCCCTTATTAGGAATACCCATATTGGGCAAAACTCATATTGGATTATAAATTCATTTTCATAAACCATTTAGCCTCTGTCAGGTGTATGCCTACACCCTGCGCTTAGGTCGTGGCCACTTACAATTAAATGAGCCGAGGATACCTAGGACACAGTCGCATTAACCCCAATGTTTAACTCAAGCAATACGAATTAAAACGGGTTATTTGAATTTCTTGCCACATTGGTCTTCAAATCCTATACCCGACCTTGCGGTAATAATTTATCGTATCCCAAGCCCATATAGGAAAAATAGGTTAAGGGTATTTACCTGAGCTAACACTTGTTTTATAATGCAAGATTTATAATAACTCAGCCATATTCAATTAAGTAAGCATAGGTACAATTTACCGAAAGGCTCTAGTCTGGAATGATGGGATAAATAACCAATTAGAATACTAATGTGTCTTATTTAAGTCATAGACTTAGACCAGCTAGCTTAAAGCATAAAAAACGGTACGATACGCTTGATTAAACGATGACCTGAATAGAATGTAGTTTAAACCCAACAATTACTAATACTTGTATAATATGGGTAAACTATTAACATTATGGAAATTGAGACAAAAATGATAAGTTAAACCCGTGGTAAACTTATGTAAACTAGTTACGTAAGTCTAACCGTGCACGTATAAGCGATAAAGGGTAACGGGATGAGTCATGAACAAGTTACATACGCCAATAGACTTTAAACAAGTTATAATATCAGTAGGATATCAACTTGTATGCCAGTTAAGGTTTTAAAATCAAATTATGCCTCATAAGGGCGTTTTGGTCATTTAGCGATGTATAAAAGGGACTTGCATATAATCTAATGTTATGATCATAAACATTCTATGAAAACACTTAGTTTATGATATAATATCACTAGGATATCAAACATATGTGTGTTTTATAGTTTAAGACCAAACTATGCACCGTAGGGGCATTTTGGTCATTTCACACATAGTTTAAAATTTTATTTGGGATTCGGAGTTTATAACATGTACCTACTGTAAAAAAAAATTAAATAAGTTATAAAATCAGTAGGTAACATGTCTTGGTTGGTAAATATGGTTTAAAACCATACTACGCGCCAAAATGGTGTTTAAGTCATTAAATGATGATATTTGCGATCTTGCATCAAAACAGAAGTTATGACCAGGTTTATATGATGAAAATATGTTATTTAGTATAACATATCAATAGGTAAAAAGGTTTTTTTATGAAAACCATGGTTAAAACCTTTTTAAGTGCCATAAGGGCATTATCGTCATTTAAGAACGTAATACAAGCTCTTGTGCATAAACTCAGTTATTAAACTGACCTGATATCCCAAAATATCCTAATTATGATATTACATCAGTAGGTAATGAGATTAGTATAAGAAATTTTGTTTAAAACCGTTCTATGCACCGAAAGGGCATTTTGGTCACTTTAAAACATAATTTACGATATTATACGAAAACTCAGTTTATGATCAGGTTAGTAACATCAAAATATGTTAAACATGTTAAAATATCAATACCCAAGTCATTTGCAAGTTCAATTATGTTTAAAAACCTTATTTTTAATACAAAGGGCAAAATAGTCAAAGTATGGCATAATAACAGAAACTTGCATAAATCTCATATTACTATTATGATCATGTAATATAACCTCAGAGGGTTATGCTACATCATATTACGATCATAATGGGACCTTAAATTATTAGCAAACTAATCAAATTCGGGTCAGAATCGAAAGTCAACTCAGAAGTCAAACTTCACGACTTTTGGCTGTGAACCGACCCTAAAACTGGAATTGACGAGCCGAACATGTTTACACATGTTCTAATAATTATTACCAAGTTGTTTATGTGTTAAAATGTATTTTAGAACACTTCTAAACTCAGATTATGGTTATTTCGAAATCTACCCCCATTGACTTTTTAAACATTAGTATGTTGACTCATCAATTGACCAAGCAAACGTGATTCTTAGGAGGTGCCCTTTTGAGGGATTAACACTTACCTAATTACGATCACGTAGACATGTTCGTTGTGAACAATGGCTAGACCATTAAGGTCTAAACCGAAAGTCAAAGCGTTTATCAAAAACGTTTGACTTTCGGCTTTGAAAAGCCTATAAACGAAAAAGTAAATGAAAGGAACACCAACAAACTGATCCTCTGATGAAAAGAACTTGTTTAGGAGTTTCCCAAGGATTAGGATGCTCCAGAAATGAGAGATTGAGAGAAAACGAGAATGAGCAACTTCAACAATGAACAAGCTACATATTTATAGTGTTTGGAGGATGATTCGGATGTTTCGAAGTGTTTAGAGGCCTCAAGAGATGGTGACAAGTGCCCCCTAACGTGTCATAAACAAGTATGCAGCCCCTGGTTTAGAGTTATGGGGGTTAAGCTGTTTTCTTGGGCTGCACTCAAATTTTTGAGCTGCAGAGCAGCCTTACAGACCGTAAGGTCCCCTTCTTGCAGTCCATATGGGGTTGATTTCAGCAAAACAATTTTCATTTGTTAACACGTTTGGCCCCTAAACTTCCAATCTCTCATGTATCGTCATTTATATTATAAAAAGCCATCCTTAGCCATTATTAGGCATACCCGGGTGTATGACCGAACATCATAAAGCTCCAGGTTTGTTAAAAAGTCACTCAGAGGTATAAATTAACATGTTGACGCTTTTAACCCTTTAAACTTGCATGTATTATCATTTAATGACTTAAAAGCCCTAAATTGCCAATATTAGGCGTTCCCGAGAGTATGATCGAACATCATAATGCTCCTGGTTTATTAAAAGGTCACTCAGAGGTAAGAATTAACATGTTGATGCTTTTAACCCTTCGTCACACAAACTTTCAAACAATTACGCAAACGGCTCCTCTCGTCCAAAAAGTGGCTCATTTGAGAATACGGACACCGTGTAAGCTCACTCAGAGGCATAGTTTCAGCATGTTGATATTTTTAGTCCCTCCACATTCATAGTTTTCATTTTTGGCAAAAATAGTCCCTCCTAGCCAACTCTAGGCACAATTAGGATTAGGGACACGTGTCAATACTTTATTGGACACGGTTTTACGAGGTGTTACATCCTCACCCCCTTAAAAGAAATCTCGACCTGGAGATTTACTCAAAAAGATGGGGGTGCTTCTGTCGCGTAATGGACTCGACCTCCCATGTATATTCGGGGGCCTCTATGGGCATCCCATTTGACCTTTACAATAGGTACATGCTTCCATCAGAGCTTCTTAACCTGTCAATCCTCGATCGATACCGGTTTCTTAACAAACCGCAGGTTTTCATCAATTTGCACATCTTAATGTGACAGTGGCAGCGACTCATCAGCTAGACCACTTCTTTAAATTGCAGATGCGGAACACTTTGCGAATTCCACTGAGCTCCCAAGGTAAATTTAGCTTGTAAGCTATAGATCTGACACATTCGATTATCTCGAATGGTCCTATGTATCTAGGGCTCAACTCTCCCTTCATACCGAAACGCATCACACCTTTCCAGGGTGGTACTTTTAGTAGAACCTAGTTCCCTACTTGTAACTTAAGAGGTTTGTGCCTCTTGTCAGCGTTACTCTTCTGCCGATCTCTGTCAGCTTTGAGAAAATCATGGAATTGTATGATCTTATCCGGCGTCTCCAGGACAATTTCAGGTCCTGCTAGTTGGGCCTCCCCAACTTCTGCCCAACAAACGGGCGTTTGACACTTTCTCCATACAAGGCCTCCAAAGGAGCAGCCTTGATGCTTATATATAATAACTATTAGTATAGGAGAACTTAACTAGGGTGAGATAATAATTACAACTACCACTCAAATCAATCTTATAGAAGTAGCTAGCCCCTTGCAGTTGGTTGAATAAATCATCGATCCTGGGCAGCGGATAACAATTCTTGATCGTTACCTTTTTAAGCTTGCGGTAATCAATGCACAACCACTTTGAACCATCTTTCTTTTGAACAACAAAATCGGAGCTCCCCAAGGTGATGAGCTAGGCTGTAAAAAGCCTTTCTCAAAAAGCTCATCGAGTTGGGTTCTCAATTATTTCATCTCTGTTGGTGCTATCTGTTATGGAGCTTCTTGCAACAGGTGCAGCTCCGGGTAGGATATTAATCCTAAACTCCATTTGCCTATCCGGAGGTAAACCGGGTAGTTCTTCAGGGAAGACATCGGGATAAATAGAGATGATAAAGATATCTTTATTCTCAGGCTTCGGTTCATCTACCGTCACCTGTGCCATGTAGATGACACATCCGCTCTTCAGACACTTGGATGCCTTAAGTAACAACTTGTTCAGCCAATCCATAGTGTATAACTCCTTAGATGGTGATTAGTTCACCTGAAGGGGTTTTAATTTTAATGAGTTTCTTGCCACAGGCAATGTGGGCTTGGTTACGTGATAACCAATCCATGCCCGATACTACAACAAACCCTGCCAATACATTGGCAGAAAAGAGAGATAGGAATAGAATGATTCCTAATGGATATGGAATATCCATACAGAACAGAATATGTTGTTTCTATGGTTTTATCGGTATATTCTACCTCATACGTAATATCTAGAGTTCTTACGGGTAAATTTTAAAAGTTTGCTGAACTTATGGTCTATGAAAGACTTATTAGTACCTGAATTAAAACAAGACTCTTAGCAAATATATTATTGACTAATGATAAGGAATGTACCTGTTATAACATTATTGTTATTCACTGCCTCCCCGGCATTCATCCGAGAAGTTCAGGCGTTTCCTTTCTTAGCCTCTCCAGGCTTAGTTGTACCTTCTTTGGCAGCTTTAGGGCAGTTAGTGCTGATGTGGCCCTTTTCGCCACAGCTGTAGCATACCACATTCTTTAAGTCCCTATATTCATGGGACTGATGACCAGTTCTTTTGTAGATGTCACATTGCTTTGGCTTTTGGTTTGTTCGACATTGTCCCCAGTGCCTTCTGTTGCAAGTCTTGCACGTAGGCTTTTCATCTTACTCTTGTTGGTTTTTATTGAACCCGGACTTGCCCTTTTTCTTAGATTTCTGGTAGTTATCCACCTCCTTTCTCTTTTTCCATCAGTCCCAGTCTCTACTGACTTACTTCTCAACACATCTAGTGTGAGTGACAGAGAGAGATCCACAGTGTATCTATAAGAAGTAGGCTTTGAAGCCTTAACATGCCCTTTTATCTCTGGTGCTAAACCACCAATAAATCGTGCAATGCGCTTAGGCTCAGGGGTAATTAAATGGGGTACTAACCTAGACAATGAGTTGAAGTCGGTGACATACTGACAACAATCTAGGTTTTTCATCATGAGAGTCAGGAAATCTGACTCCACTTTTTCCACTTCATGCTGTGGATAGTAAGTTTCCCTGATAAGATCCACAAACTTGGACCATCTGGGGAATCTTCCCCGTGGACTGTATCATGGCTTTCCACCATGTGAGGGCCTCACCCTTGAAGGATTGTGAAACAAACTTCACCACATCCTTATCAGTAAAACCGCTGATGTCCACAACAGTCTCCATCTCATCGAGCCATCTCATGGCATCGATCGCCCTTTCTTTCTGCCAAAGTCTCTGGGCTTGATGAGACGAAGTACTTGTATGTGCACCCATCTTTAGTCGAACGAGGCTTATCATGAAGTACTATCTTCTGGGATTCGCTCTTTGCATTTTAGGAGTGAACCGAGCTTTCCTTGCGAGCTGATGAATGTGGTTTAGATAGGGACTTAGAGCAAGTAGCACTCGAGTCTTTAAAATTTTCCATGAAAGTATTCATTGCTTTGCCGACTGCCGCGTCGATCATAGCTTGGAGATCAACTCCATTAACATTGAGGTTTACATTTGTAGCATAAGTTGCATTTGCCGCATAATTAGTGTTGCGACTGCTATTCGCATCATTAGGAGTTTCCCAAGGATTAAGATGCTCCAGAAATGAGAGATTGAGAGAAAACGAGAATGAGCAACTTCAACAATGAACAAGCTACATATTTATAGTGTTTAGAGGATGATTCGGATGTTTCCAAGTGTTTAGAGGCCTCAAGAGATGGTGACAAGTGCCCCCTAACGTGTCTTAAACAAGGATGCAACCCCTGGTTTCGAGTTATGAGGCTTAAGCTGTTTTCTTAGGCTGCACTCAAATTTTTGAGCTGCAGACCAACCTTACGGACCGTAAGGTCCCCTTCTTGCGGTCCGTATGGGGTTGATTTCCGCAAAACAATTTTCATTTGTTGACACGTTTGGCCCCTAAACTTCCAATCTCTCATGTATCGTCATTTATATTATAAAAAGCCATCCTTAGCCATTATTAGGCATACCTGGGTGTATGACCGAACATCATGAAGTTCCAGGTTTGTTAAAAGGTCACTCAGAGGTATAAATTAACATGTTGATGCTTTTAACCCTTTAACTTGCAAACTTGCATGTATTATCATTTAATGGCTTAAAAGCCCTAAATTGCCAATATTAGGCATTCCCGAGAGTATGATCAAACATCATAAAGTTCCCGATTTATTAAAAGATTACTCAGAGGTAAGAATTAACATGTTGATGCTTTTAACCCTTCGTCACACAAACTTTCAAACAATTACGCAAACGGCTCCTCTCGTCCAACAAGTGGCTTATTTGAGAATACGGACACCGTGTAAGCTCACTCAGAGGCATAGGTTCAGCATGTTGACATTTTTAGTCCCTCCATATTCATCGTTTTCATTTTTGGCAAAAATAGTCCCTCCTAGCCATCTCTAGGCACAATTAGGATTAGGGACACGTGTCAATACTTTATTGGACACAATTTTACGAGGTGTTACATCCTCACCACCTTAAAAGAAATTTCAACCTCGAGATTTACTCAAAAAGATGGGGGTGCTTCTGTCACGTAATGGACTCGACCTCCCATGTATATTCGGGGCCTCTATGGGCATCCCATTTGACCTTTACAATAGGTACATGATTCCATCGGAGCTTCTTAACCTGTCAATCCTCGATCGATACTGGTTTCTTAACAAACCTCAAGTTTTCATCAATTTGCACATCTTAATATGACACTGCTACCGACTCATCGGCTAGAAAACTTCTTTAAATTGCAGATGTGGAACACTTTGCGAATTCCACTGAGCTCTGCAGGTAAATTTAGCTTGTAAGCTATAGATCTGACACATTCGATTATCTCGAATGGTCCTATGTATCTAGGGCTCAACTCCCCCTTCATACCAAAATGCATCACACCTTTCCAAGGTGGTACTTTCAGTAGAACCTTGTTCCCTACTTGTAACTTAAGAGGTTTGTGCCTCTTATCAGCGTTACTCTTCTGCTGATCTCTGGCAGATTTGAGAAAATCACGGATTCGTATGATCTTATCCGGCGTCTCCAGGACAATTTCAGGTCCTGCTAGTTGGGCCTCCCCAACTTCTGCCCAACAAATGGGCGTTTGACACTTTCTCCATACAAGGCCTCCAAAGGAGCAGCCTTGATGCTTATATATAATAACTATTAGTATAGGAGAACTTAATTAGGGAGAGATGGTAATTACAACTACCACTCAAATCAATCTTATAGAAGTAGCTAGCCCCTTGCAGTTGGTTGAATAAATCATCGATCCTGGGCAGCGGATAACAATTCTTGATCGTTACCTTTTTAAGCTTGCGGTAATCAATGCACAACCGCTTTGAACCATCTTTCTTTTGAACAACAAAATCGAAGCTCCCCAAGGTGATGGGCTAGGCTGTAAGAAGCCTTTCTCAAAAAGCTCATCGAGTTGGGTTCTCAATTCTTTCATCTTTGTTGGTGCTATCTGTTATGGAGCTTCTTGCAACAGGTGTAGCTCCGGGTAGGATATTAATCCTAAACTCCACTTGCCTATCCAGAGGTAAACCGGGTAGTTCTTCAGGGAAGACATCGTGATAAATAGAGATGATAAAGATATCTTTAATCTCAGGCTTCGGTTCATCTACCGTCACCTGTGCCATGTAGATGACACATCCGCTCTTCAGACACTTGGATGCCTTAAATAACAACTTGTTCAGGCAATCCATAGTGTATAACTCCTTAGATGGTGATTAGTTCACCAGAAGGGGTTTTAATTTTAATGAGTTTCTTGCCACAGGCAATGTGGGCTTGGTTACGCGATAACTAATCCATGCCCGAAACTACAACGAACCCTGCCAATATATTGGCAGAAAAGAGAGATACGAATAGAATGATTCCTAATGGATATGGAATATCCATCCAGAATAGAAGATGATGTTTCAATGGGTTTTTTCGGTAAGTTCTACATCGTAAGTAATATCTAGAGTTCTTAAGGGTAAATTTTAAAAGTTTGCTGAACTTATGGTCTATGAAAGACTTATTAGTACCTGAATTAAAACAGGACTCTTAGCAAATATATTATTGACTAATGATAAGGAATGTACCTGTTATAACATTATTGTTATTCACTGCCTCCCTGGCATTTATCCGAAAAGTTCTGGGGTTTCCTTTCTTAGCCTCTCCAGGCTTAGCTGTACCTTCTTTGGCAGATTTAGGGCAGTTAGTACTGATGTGGCCTTTCTCACCAAAGTTGTAGCAGGCCGCATTCTTTAAGTCCCTACATTCATGGGACTGATGACCAGTTCTTTTGCAGATGTCACATTGCTTTGGCTTTTGGTCTGTTCGACACTGTCCCCAGTACCTTCTGTTGCAAGTCTTGCACGTAGGCTTTTCATCATACTCTTGTTGGTTTTTATTGAACCCGAACTTGCCCTTTTTCTTAGATTTCTAGGAGTTACCCACCTCCCTTTCTCTTTTTCCATCAGTCCCAGTCTTGACTGACTTACTTCTCAACACATCCAATGTGAGTGACTGAGAGAGTTCCACAGTGTATCTATAAGAAGTAGGCTTTGAAGCCTTAACATGCCCTTTTATCTCTGGTGCTAAACCACCAATAAATCGCGCAATGCGCTTAGGCTCAGGGGTAATTAAATAGGGTACTAACCTAGACAATGAGTTGAAGTCGGTGACATACTGACGACAATCTAGGTTTTTCATCATGAGAGTCAAGAAATCTGACTCCACTTTTTCCACTTCATGCTGTGGATAGTAAGTTTCCCTGATAAGGTCCACAAACTTGGACCATCCGGGGAATCTTCCCCGTGGACTGTATCATGGCTTTCCACCATGTGAGGGCCTCGCCCTTGTAGGATTGTGAAACAAACTTCACCACATCCTTATCAATAAAACCGCTGATGTCCACAACAGTCTCCATCTCATGGCATCGATCGCCCCTTCTTTCCATCAAAGTCTCTGGGCTTGCATGAGACGAAGTACTTGTATGTGCACCCATCTTTAATCGAATGAGGCTTATCATGAAGTACTATCTTCTGGGGTTCGCTCTTCGCATTTGAGGAGTGAACCGAGCTTTCCTTGCGAGCTGATGAATGTGGTTTAGATAGGGACTTGGAGTGAGTAGCACTCGACTCTTTAAAATATTCCATGAAAGTATTCATGGCTTTGCCGACTGCCGCGTCGATCATAGCTTGGAGATCAACTCCTTAACATTGAGGTTTACATTTGTAGCATTATTCGCATTTGCCGCAACATTAGTGTTGTGACTACTGTTTGCCTCATCCGAGTTTGCCCTACTCGAAGCTTGTTACTAAACACCAAATTAACTAATTGCTTAGTTGCAATATAAAAGTTAGTCATCGAACCTGACGAATTATCATACCTTAGCCATGGTATCAGTAAACCATATAGGCTATTAGTTTTAACATTCCTAATGAATGTTATTTGAAAATATATCAATTATATTTAGCCTAGGTCATAAAAGGACCATCAATGGGATTTAAGGTTTGGTCAAAGTCCATTACCTTTTAGACAGTGGATCATAAAGTCACGACCGCTGTTGTCATATTGACAATAATAGATAGCTCAAGGGCTTGTCACAAAGGACTTTATAATATGGCACATAGGCCTGTCACGAAGGACATATAGATATAGCACATAGGCCTGTCATGAAGGACATTAAGATATAGTGCAAAGGCTGGTCATGAAGGACATTAAGTGATATGGCAGAAAAGCCTTGTCATAAAGAACATTAAATGATATGGCACAAAAGCTTTGTCACAAAGGACAAATGAATATGGCACAAAGGCCTTGTCACAAGGACTTTAAAAGATATGGCACGAAGGCCTTGTCACAAAGGACAATTAAATACGGCACAAAGGCCTTGTCACAAGGACATTAAAAGATATATAAGCCGCGATCTAATTGATCAAGAGACTTTAAGGCTTGAACATATTTCATCACCTTTGGACAGGGGGTCATAGACCACAACTGTCATTGTTATGTTTGACGATATTATATGGCCCGTAGGCAACTCAATTGATATCACGAAAGGATATTAAAAAAAATAATCATCGCACTGATGATATTAGTCATGATCATATTGATCATATAGACTATGAAGCTTGGGCATAGCCCACCACCTTGTACAGGGAACTATAATGGTCACAACTGTCATTGTCCCAAATGGACAGTATAATATATAGCCTGTAGGCAAAACATCACTAAGGATGTTAAGTATAATCATCGTATTGATGACATTAGTCATGATCGCACTGATCATATAGACTATGAGGCTTGGACGTAGTCCAAATACCTTGGCGGCTAGTGTGGTTCCTCAAGCCACACTACCTGGAGTGTTAACATTACTTGAATGTTGACATAGATTAATTGTCTTAATGGTTAAGCAATATAGCTATGGTCACATTGACCATAAAGGCTTGGAGGCTTGAACATAGTCCACCACTTCTGGATAGAAGGGATAATCACCCTTAACTATCATGGCAGAACGAATAATCATCCTTAACTACCAAAAATTTTGGCCAATTAATGTGGACTTGCCACTTGGCGGTTGTAAACCATTAGGAAGATCTTTTGGAATTATTTTGCGGATCGATAAAGTTCTAATTAAAATCGACGATCGCTTGAACAAAGGATGTAATGAATACATATATAATAATTCCAAAACTTTCCATTAAACATTAGGAAATTACAATAGTGCCTTAAATATGTCTTTTAAATATATTTAACTAAACTGTCCACACAGGGACTTAAGGATACGTCCACATAGGGACTATAATAAACAAATGTCCACGTAGGGACTAAACAGAAGAGATAGGTCCACATAGGGACTATATGAAACAAATGTCCACACAGGGACTAAACAGAAGAGACATGTCCATGCAGGGACTCAAAGGAAAATGAAATACAAATGGAAAAAGGATTCTCCAATGCCTTCTTTAATTCATTCCTTTTTGTTCTTCTTCTTGGCTTTCCCTGTACGGCATTGACATAAAGGTCTCAATGGATAATGTACGTATTCCAAATCGGAATCCGTTGTAGAAGTAGAATCCAAGGATTCAATGGTTAGAGAATGGTATGGATCACGGATTGGGTTAAGACTGGTATAATCCAAGTCTGGGATTCCAAAACTTGGATGTAAGAAATATGGATCATAAGCATCCACTTGTATCAACTTCGAAGTTGGAGCCTCAGGGACCTCTAGTATGGACTCCACAGATACAAACTTCAAAATTTGAGCCTCAGGGACCTCCGGTATAGACTCTGAAGTCTGGTTAGTGGTTTCAATAGGTTTGGTTTTAGGAATAGGTCCATAAAGGTCCTTCCTCCAAACCGGTTGTACGCTTATCCTTGCCGTGGTACGAAGCTTGGCATTCCTTTGCTTCGGATGTGGAGAAATTCCATCAACGGCTTCTTTGCTTGGCTACATAATCCAGAAATTAATAAAAATCGAAAACAATGTATATCTAATAGGGATGAGAGCGTTCCTATGTTAAGTCTAGACTCATTAAGTCTAAGGAATATGCTACTGTGTCATTTGAGATTAAATAGAAAAGGCTAGTGTTTAATTCACTCAAACGTTGGCTCTGATACCAACCGGTCACACCCTGAATTTCCAACCACAAAACCGATGGGCCCGGTGGGGAGTATCGTGACGTAAGATTGATATCATCATAGTCAAACATACACAGAATAGCACAACGGAAGTCTTGGAATATAAAATATTATTACAAACTCAATTGTCCTAAAATACCAAAGTAATAATTACAGACGAGCTTATAATAATAATCCACAGGCGGATCATTATATACAAAAGGAGTTCAATAGACTAATAGGCTTATGCAAATGAGTTGCAAATTCCTCATCTAGCATTACCGAGCAGCTTCCAGCTTATTTACGTATTTGTACCTGTAACTTAGTCTTTTGAAAATACGTTAGTTTTCACAGGTAAATACAATAAACCGACACATTTTGAAAACATTTTCAAAAGTGTTTTCATGTACACAATGGTACATATAATTTTCATAAATAACTTGGGACAAACTATATCTCATGTTATCAGTTTTACAACACTTGACAATACGTATGGGGCCCGAAAACTATGCCGGTTCATGATTAACCGACACACCACTTATTCCCTTATTGGGAATACTCATATTGGGTAAAACCCATATTGGGTTATAAATTCATTTTAATAAACCATTTAGCGCCTGTTAGGTGTATGCTTACACCCCGCGCTTAGGTCGTGGCCACTTACAATTAAATGAGCCGAGGATATCCAGGACACGATCGCATTAACCCCCAATATTTAAGTCAAGCAATACGCATTAAAATGGGTTATTTGAATTTCCCGACACATTGTTCTTCGAATCCCATACCCGACCATGCGGTAATAATTTACCGTATCCCAAGCCCGTATAGGGAAAATAGGTTAAGAGTATTTACCTGAGCTAACACTCGTCTTATCATGCAAGATTTATAATAACTCAGCCGTATTCAATTAAGTAAGTATAGGTACAATTTACCGGATGGCTCTAGTCTGGAATGATTGTATTAATAACCAATTAGAATGCTAACGGGTCTTATTTCAGTCGTAGACTTAGACCAGCTAGCTTAAAGTATCAAAAACGGTACGATACGCTTAATTAAGCGATGACCGGAATAGAATGTAGTTTAAACCAAACAAGTACTAAGACTTGTATAATAAGGGTAAACTATTAAAATTTTGGAAATTTAGACAAAAATGATAAGGTTAAACCCGTTTCGGTAAACTTATGTAAACTAGTTACGTAAGTCTAACCGTGCACGTATAAGCGATAACGGGTAACCGGATGAGTCATCAACAAGTTTCATATGCCAATATACTTTAAACAAGTTATAATATCAGTAGGATATCAACTTGTATGCCCGTTAAGGTTTTAAAATCAAATTATGCCTCATAAGGGCGTTTTGGTCATTTAGCGACGTATAAAAGGGACTTGCATATAATATGATGTCATGATCATAAAAATTCTGTGAAAACACTTAATTTATGATATAATATCAGTAGGATATCAAACATATGTGTGCTTTATAGCTTAAGACCAAACTATGCACCGTACGGGCATTTTGGTCAATTCACACATAGTTTAAAAATTTATTTGGGATTCTGAGTTTATAAAATGTACCTAATGTAAAAACATTTTAAATAAGTTATAAAATCAATAGGTAACAAGTGGTGGTTGGTAAATATGGTTTAAAACCATACTACGCGCCAAAAGGGCGTTTAAGTCGTTAAATGACGATATTTGCAATCTTGCATCAAAACAGAATTTATAACCAGGTTTATATGATCAAAATATGTTATTTAGTATAACATATCAGTAGGTAAAAAGGTTTTGTATGAAAACCATGATTAAAACCATTTTAAGTGCCATAAGGGCATTATCGTCATTTAAGAACGTAATACAAGAACTTGTGCAAAAACTCAGTTATTAAACTGACTTGATATCCCAAAATATCCTAATTATGATATTGCATTAGTAGGTAATGAGATTAGTATAAAAAAATTATGCTTAAAACCATTCTATGCGCCGAAAGGGCGTTTTGGTCACTTTAAAACATAGTTTACGATATTATACGAAAACTCGGTTTATGATCAGGTTAGTAACATCAAAATATGTTAAACATGTTAACATATCAATACCCAAGTCATTTGCAAGTTCATTGATGTTTAAAGAACCCTTATTTTTAATAAAAAGGGCAAAACAGTCAAAGTATTGCATAATAACGGAAACTTGCATAAAACTCAGATTACTATTATGATCATGTAATATACCTCAGAGGGTTATGCTACATCATATTATGATCATAATGGGACCTTAAATCAAACTTCGAGACTTTCGGTTGCGAACCGACCCTAAAACTGGAATTGACGAGTCGAACATGTTTACACATGTTCTAATAATTTTTACCAAGTTGTTTATGAGTTAAAACATATTTTAGAACACTTCTAAACTCAAATTATGATAATTTCGAAATCTGCCCCATTGACTTTTTATAACATTAATATGTTGACTCGTTAATTGACCAAGCAAACGTGATTCTTAGGAGATGCCCTTTTGAGGGATTAACACCTACCTAATTACGATCACGTAGCCATGTTCGTTGCGAACAATGGCTGGACCATTAAGGTCTAAACCGAAAGTCAAAGTGTTTATCGAAAACGTTTGACTTTCGGCTTTAAAAAGCCTATAAACGAAAAAGTAAATGAAAGGAACACTTACAAAGTGATCCTCTGATGAAAAGAACTTGTTTAGGAGTTTCCCAAGGATTAGGATGCTCCAGAAATGAGAGATTGAGAGAAAACAAGAATGAGCAACTTCAACAATGAACAAGCTACATATTTATAGTGTTTGGTGGATGATTCAGATGTTTCCAAGTGGTTAGAGGCCTCAAGAGATGGTGACAAGTGCCCCTTAACGTGTCATAAATAAGTATGCAGCCCCTGGTTTCAAGTTATGAGGGTTAAGGCTGTTTTCTTGGGCTGCACTCAAATTTTTGAGCTGCAGAGCAGTGTTACGGACCGTAAGGTCCCCTTCTTGTGGTCCGTTTGGGGTTGATTTCAGCAAAACAATTTTCATTTGTTGACACGTTTGGCCCCTAAACTTCCAATCTCTCATGTATCGTCATTTATATTATAAAAAGCCATCCTTAGCCATTATTAGGCATACCCGGGTGTATGACCGAACATCATAAAGCTCCCGGTTCGTTAAAAGGTCACCAGAGGTATAAATTAACATGTTGACGCTTTTAACCCTTTAACTTGCAAACTTGCATGTATTATCATTTAATGGCATAAATGCCCTAAATTGCCAATATTAGGCATTCCTGAGAGTATGATCAAACATCATAAAGCTTTCGGTTTGTTAAAAGGTCACTCAGAGGTAAAAATTAACATGTTGATGCTTTTAACCCTTCGTCACACAAACTTTCAAACAATTACGCAAATGGCTCCTCTCGTCCAACAAGTGGCTCATTTGAGAATACGGACACCGTGTAAGCTCACTCAGAGGCATAGTTTCAGCATGTTGACATTTTTAGTCCTTTCACATTCATAGTTTTCATTTTTGGCAAAAATAGTCCCTCCTAGCCAACTCTAGGCACAATTAGGATTAGGGACACGTGTCAATACATTATTGGACACGATTTTACAAGGTGTTATAGTCTATGTCTAACTTTGGTCCTGATACAAGGTTCCGAGTTACCTCAGGAACATATAAGGGTATCATAAAGTTTAATGCATAAACCAGTTTTCATAAATAATTGTAATGATCATATGGCCTTCACTTCTAATTCCCGATCATCCCTAGCTTTAAGTGTTCTTTGGTTTCTTCTCAGCTTCCGTATTGAAAGGAATCCAAGAGTAGAATTGGTTACATGAACCATAGAACCATAATCAAACCTCCAAGAATTAGTAGGAACATTTAAATTGTAGGACTCAAGTATCATGAAAAAATCGTTACCTTTCTTAGCCAGCCACTCCTTAAAGTCAGGGCATTCCATTTGCTTATGTCCTGTCTTTTTACAGAACTTGCAGTAGGGTTTGCCTAACGAGTTCTTAGAGCTGGAAGGTGCACTTGTATTAGGATTGGGCCTTTGGACCTTGGAAGCATCCCTTCTTGGATAATTGTTCTTCCTCTTCTTAGAGTTTGAGGTGGTGAAGTTTGCAACATCAGTAGTGCGATCCATCTTCATACGCTCTTCCTCCTACCCACTGTCACACCCCAACCGATGGCGGAATCATCGGGGCGCGGCACTAGGCGAACCAGATTGCTCAAGAGAATCCATAACAACTATTAAATGGCAATATTTTAAAGGTTAATTGTCCCATACCAATTAACAAACATTCCACAAACAATTATTACAGATAGCGTGTCTCAAAAGAAAAACAAGTCCGACAACCTAGATTTCTATTAGTGGAGTTTCTAGACTACCTATCTTGATTTCCAGCTTAGCATATCATCAACCTGTAACATACGTCAAAATAAAGTCAATACATAAAAATGTAAAGGTGAGTACACAAGTTTGAATAGCATATAGTAGTAAAAGTGTTTACGCATAACCAACATGTAACATGTAACGGACGAAGTAAGTAACTATCAAACAATGTTCACAACTTAACCACGAGACTGCATTGTAGAGTATGCGTGACACATGTTCAGCGAACACGTGAAGTAAAGTGATGTGATCCCTAGCAACCCCTGTCTACGACAGGTGCTGAGTCCAAACTATAGTACTATCACTGCTAGAGGCGGTATAGTGTAACACTGTATAGCATAGTACAAGCATTCAAAGTACACGTATAGCATGCGGGAGTGCTTAGCGTTCATAAAGTGTTTGCGTTGTGTGTTGTGTTTTGATATAGAACGTATGTAACACCCAAAAGTGAGTTAAATGAAAATGGGTTCGAGTATACTCACCGTATGTGTTTAACAAATAAACACAGCCTTGATTGGATTGAAGGGAGCGCGTTGGAGTTAGCCTGAGCATAGAACAGTAGTGTAAGCATTGAAAAGTGCGTAAACAGAGTGTCGGATGTGCTGAGTGTCGAATGGTGATCCGGTCAAATGAGTATAACCCATCCGAGCGGATGGTCATCCGAGCCATTCGAACAGACGGCCATTCGAATGAGATGTGGGTGTTTGTAAATCGTTTGAAAATTCGAAGTTTCGTTAAATCTTTTAAGGCAATGGAAATTATAAAGGCCAGGTCATCCAGTCGGATGGTCATCCGAACGGATGGCTATTCGATCAGATGGTCTGTTATTTGAAATTTGGTAAAATTTTCTAATTAAAAGTTTTGAGTTTAACGGAGACGGCGTAACGACGCGTCAAACAACGGGAACACACCAATATTCAGTTCATTCGATTGGATGGGAACCACCCCTTCGGACAGATGACTGTTCTTGGTGAAATTTCATGGTTGACCCGTTAATCGGTCATCTCTCCGGTGGAAATCCGTTTTCAAGCCGGCTCTCGACTAAGAAACGAGTAGAGAGGCTGAATGAGTCTAGATTCCATCGGTTTTGTGTAGAAAGTTAAAGAAAAGTTTGAGAATAGTTGAAAAGTGTTGAAATCTTGTTGAAATTAAGTTTAAAAGTGTGAAATCCCTTTAGATCTAGAACTATTCTCGATCAAATGGTGTTTCTCAACAGTTTGCATCAGCAAACAAGTGAAAATGACCTTCAAGAGGCCCAAATCAGAGGATTTCAAGAAGAAAACGTGTGTTTGTGTGTGATTTTGATGGAGAAGATGATGTAGAAGTGTTTAGTGATGAAAGTTGTACAAGATTTGAGGAGAAATACTTACGAAATGGCCTTGATTCACGAGTAAAAGTGCTTGAGAGTGACTTGAGTGCAGGTGGTCGGATGGAGGTGTCAAATCAGTGAAAGGGAGTGTACGGGTAGTATTTATAGGCGAGTGAGAGGGTTTAAGTTGGTGGAGAGTGGGGTTCGGTCGGATGGCTCGCCCGGTTGAAAGGCCATTCGGTCGGATGGCCATCCGAGCGGATGGTCATACGAACGGAAGTCCATTCGATCGGTTGTCCATTCGATCAACCGAGTTGCGTTTTGTTAGTTTTCCAACTTTCGTTTCGTCTGTTAAGCGTTGCATTACGTTTAATCTAAACAAGCGATGTAATATGCGATATAATGCGTGTAAATAGTATGCGTTAAATGAGATAAAAGCGTTTTGTATAAGGGTTGTAAAGTAGCGTTGTAATGTGCGTTTTAAAAATATAGTTTCACCCTTTTGCGTTAATCGAAATCTCGAGAGTACAAGCGATTATGAGAAGAATAACAACGACAAGTAATGACTCAAAAAGTCGGGTTGTTGACGTGCTTGTCGTGGTACACGCAAATTTAATCCAAATACAACTAATTAGATAGCGGTAAGTGGGTATCGAACACAGGGAGTTTGTGGAAAATGTGTTATTTGAAAATATATAAAAACTTGGCAAAATATAAAAATAATTGTACAAAGAGAATTTAAGAATTGGATTGATTGTTTGATTTTTAGTTTGTAAACAATTTAAAAACAAATGACCATTCTAGATTTCCGGTTTTAATTGACATTCATGTTTAGTTCAACTAGAAAGAACCACATAGACATGGTTCATGTGTAGTTATTTGTTTGTGATAAAAGGGAACTAAGTACTCGAATATGAGGTTGTTACCCGATGATCTATTACTTTGGTTGTGATAAAAGGGAACTAAGTACTTGGGTTACTAGAACGCAAGGTTGTTATCCGATGATCAATTAATATCCAACCCTTAACCCGCCCATGATATCTCGATTGCTATTTAGCACCAAGAACGTATGGTTTAGATTATGATTGAAATGCAAAGTAACAATTTACAAACAAATATCAACACACCATAATAAACAAATCACAAGTATAAGTTTATTATTCTAGAAATAAGAACAATAACATGAATGTCTCAAACAAACTTTCAATCTAGGATGATCATTATAAAATTTAACTACTCATAACACACTTGAAAGCAACTGAAAACATAATACAAAGATTATAGAAACCGAAAAACAAACATGTACCGAACCCGGAAGCTTAGAACTCGAACCGGAAGATTCCTAGACCCCCGAGAAGCTCCAAAGTGCTACTACATCGTCCCAAACGCTCTGGAACCGAATGATTTTCGAGATAGAGAGGTGGGTTTTTGATGTAGAGAGGTGTTTTGAGTGAATTGAGGTGTGAAAGAAGTGTAGACTTCCATGGCCTTTTATAGGCTTCAAATCCTTGCCATTTTGGTTTAAATAATACACCATAGTGTATTTAGTTTGACCAAAGTTTAAGTAATACACCATAGTGTATCTAATTTGACTTTGCTTTAAATAATACACCATAGTGTATTTAGTTTGACCAAAGTTACATAAAAATCCCGTCACCAATTAAATGCTTTCTAGAAACGGTTGCCCAAGCTCTAGTCACTCGATTTTAACCTTATATTTGGATTTCTCTCGTCGAGCTACCCCAAAAGCATATATTATGGCTCCCGTAACTCACTTTCTAGCTCCGGATATGTCAAGATGAAGTTCTGACTGTTTCTGGCGCGTATTTATGTTCAAATCTTCACTTCTTCCATTCTTTGACTCCACCATCTTCTAGCAACCAATCATGTCTTCTAAAACCCTCATTTTAAGCATTATAATACCTGCATATCAATTCATCTAGTGGTTACCAAGTTCCAGCAATTAACTGTAATAAGTATAGAATGTGCATTGTATTAATCCTTTTAAGAGTTGTCCTACGGACCACTCGTCACATCCCCACACTTACCCGTTGCTTGTCCCAAGCAACCCATTCAAAAACTATTTTAAAGCGATCAATTATGCAAACCAAGCTAAACGATCAATCCTTCTACTTACTTTTAATCATTCCACAAGACACACTCCTCACAACAACTCTCGGTGACAAGAAATATTAGCATATTATGCTAAAACACTCAATGCACGTGTGTGATTGCGCGACAATAAGCTTGTATAAAAATCAAGTCTCCTCCATTATCTAGCATACTTATGAATCAAAAGGACTTACGGGTTGTAACGGGGCTATGTGTAAAGGTAGGAAAATAGTGGGATATATATGTAAGTAGCTAATTGATTAAACCCGGTTTTTATTTCTACAACAACACAAAATAACATCAATTCTAAAATATCACAAACTTCTCAACTTTTATTTCAAACACTTGCTTCTTTTTGTATATATATATATTTTTTTTCATATTTTTTTTTCTTTTCTTGCTTTTTTTTTTTTTTAACACTTCAAACTTCAACAATATGTGTAACAACATCAACATTACAAACTAAATTTCCTAAACCGGGTTAAATCAAAAGGGTAACGTTTTGAAGGAAGTAGGTTTGGGTCACAACTGAATGGTATAAGGTTCAAACATGGCTTTCTAAAGACCAAACCCCCGCCCCTCACAATACCAAGCTCATATATGTAAAGAATGAGGTCCAACCCACCAATCCCACACTTTCACACATCCAGACGAGGCTACCTAAAAGTTCCTTATTATTTTCACAAGCATGCTAACTCTAGGATTTAACAAGAATTCGTACACAAGTTCTATTAACACAATACACACACCGCCACTCAACACAAAAGAATATCTGTAATAATCATATGTGGCTCAAATTCTCACCAAGAAAAGATTAGGAATGGGTGTCGATGTGTCAAGCGGAACAAGGTCAAGCTTTCAAATTTTTGACAATTTTCGCTTGAATTTACAAAAAATTTTAAATTTCTCAAAAATTTCCCACATCCCCACACTTGAGATACATTGTCCCAATGTATGGTTTTGAGGGAAAGATCGCTTTAAAAACATTAGTTTTCAAAAACACAACCCATCAAACTCATCCCAAAAATCATATCACTGTCAAAACACCACCCAACCGCCCAACCATAAACTTAAACATGAATATATGCAAAGGTGCACAAAATGAGAACAAGACACGACCTGATCAGTAAATCAGCAATGTTGATAGTGATGCAGTTGCAGTAATATGACAGGAACATAAACATCTCTTGGATTCGCTGATATCTCTACGGGAATGTTATAGTGTACATAACTTCCAACTCTAATGGAGCGTTCGACATCAAGCCTAATGGCACCCATCCTCATTAATTGATTGTACTCGCCAAACATCCCCACACTTGAATCATTGCATCCGCGAGATTGATACGTAATAACCTGTCAAAACATAACACACCAAAACAAAACAAAACAAAACAAAACAAAACAAAACAGAACAAAACAAACCAAAACACACAAAACACACGAATACAATATCCTCGGGCTGCCTCCCGAGAGCGCTAAGTTTAAAGGTCTTCAGCCAGACCATACCTGATATGCGTTATGGTGGTCTTAATGCACACTTTCCCGCAGCATTTCCAATGAATGCCCGGAAATTTACATGCCATCTCCATAGGTTCATCAATATAATTGGCATGTTCAGACTGCACCTGCGGCCCTTGCTATTCCACTTCATGACATATACCTTAATGTCTGGTAGTTTCACCCTTCTCATCTTGTTCCTCGAACCCTCTTCCCCACACTTGTTATTTTGAATGCCTGATATGGGAAGAGGTTCGATATACATATTCATCTCATCAGACTGTTCTGCCTCGCACACTATCTGATCCACCAGTAACTCTTCATCCGATAAAGGACTCGTTGGCGTGGTATTATCTTCCACAACCTCCTCCTTCATGTGCGAATAGTCTCTAATATCATCAGGTAATGGTGAGAGGCGTTGTTCTATTTCAATCTTCATTTTTAAATTTTGACACTTAGAAATTAAGCAGCTGATTCGGTCTTCATCGGACAGGTTGGGTGTTGCTAAATATTGCTCGAGTTTGGACAAAGTTACTTTCAATACAGCAAGCTCTTTCTCCTCCTCGGTCTCATAAACATAAACACCCTTGGGCTCAGAATATTCTTCGGGATGATATTGTCGATATCCCTGATACGGTCTATAGATGCGTGCTTCCATCATCTTTTTATTCCAATACATTGGATTTTCTAAATACACCCTGCACACATCATAATCATAAGTATGATCGCGACCGCAACAGAAACATAGACTATTCGTCCTTGTCTCATAATAAGCATTCTCGTCCCGATCATATTCATCCGAGTAATAATCGTCCTCCATTTCTGATTCATAATCATCAACGTATGATGGAGGTAGAAGCGGTGAAACATAAGACACCGGTGGTGGAAGCTGTGGAACATAAGACACCGGTTTTCCATTTGCCCTCCTGTAGTGGGCCTCATTGCAACCGATACATGGATGACATGGACCACCGCACAATCTACACGTAGAGTATTTGAAATCTGTGTAATGCATTGCCATCCTGCACAACACAACTCAACTACCAAGTGTAAATCATGAACATAAAAGAAATCTTTTTTTTTTTTAGATTTATAGAAAATATTAATTTAAAATGAATTTGTATTTAATTAAAGCAAACACTAATAATACAAAACTTACGGGAAAATAAGACGAGAAGCGTCGAATTAAAAAAAATAAAAAAAACAAACACACTATAACAATTAAACAAATTTTTTTTATTATTATTATTATTATTATTATTATTATTTATTATTATTATTATTTTTTTCAAAACTAATAAAAAAAAATAACACACTTTGCGCACTACTCCCCGGCAACGGCGCCAAAACTTGACGTGCTTGTCGTGGTACACGCAAATTTAATCCAAATACAACTAATTAGATAGCGGTAAGTGGGTATCGAACACAGGGAGTTTGTGGAAAATGTGTTATTTGAAAATATATAAAAACTTGGCAAAATATAAAAATAATTGTACAAAGAGAATTTAAGAATTGGATTGATTGTTTGATTTTTAGTTTGTAAACAATTTAAAAACAAATGACCATTCTAGATTTCCGGTTTTAATTGACATTCATGTTTAGTTCAACTAGAAAGAACCACATAGACATGGTTCATGTGTAGTTATTTGTTTGTGATAAAAGGGAACTAAGTACTCGAATATGAGGTTGTTACCCGATGATCTATTACTTTGGTTGTGATAAAAGGGAACTAAGTACTTGGGTTACTAGAACGCAAGGTTGTTATCCGATGATCAATTAATATCCAACCCTTAACCCGCCCATGATATCTCGATTGCTATTTAGCACCAAGAACGTATGGTTTAGATTATGATTGAAATGCAAAGTAACAATTTACAAACAAATATCAACACACCATAATAAACAAATCACAAGTATAAGTTTATTATTCTAGAAATAAGAACAATAACATGAATGTCTCAAACAAACTTTCAATCTAGGATGATCATTATAAAATTTAACTACTCATAACACACTTGAAAGCAACTGAAAACATAATACAAAGATTATAGAAACCGAAAAACAAACATGTACCGAACCCGGAAGCTTAGAACTCGAACCGGAAGATTCCTAGACCCCCGAGAAGCTCCAAAGTGCTGCTACATCGTCCCAAACGCTCTGGAACCGAATGATTTTCGAGATAGAGAGGTGGGTTTTTGATGTAGAGAGGTGTTTTGAGTGAATTGAGGTGTGAAAGAAGTGTAGACTTCCATGGCCTTTTATAGGCTTCAAATCCTTGCCATTTTGGTTTAAATAATACACCATAGTGTATTTAGTTTGACCAAAGTTTAAGTAATACACCATAGTGTATCTAATTTGACTTTGCTTTAAATAATACACCATAGTGTATTTAGTTTGACCAAAGTTACATAAAAATCCCGTCACCAATTAAATGCTTTCTAGAAACGGTTGCCCAAGCTCTAGTCACTCGATTTTAACCTTATATTTGGATTTCTCTCGTCGAGCTACCCCAAAAGCATATATTATGGCTCCCGTAACTCACTTTCTAGCTCCGGATATGTCAAGATGAAGTTCTGACTGTTTCTGGCGCGTATTTATGTTCAAATCTTCACTTCTTCCATTCTTTGACTCCACCATCTTCTAGCAACCAATCATGTCTTCTAAAACCCTCATTTTAAGCATTATAATACCTGCATATCAATTCATCTAGTGGTTACCAAGTTCCAGCAATTAACTGTAATAAGTATAGAATGTGCATTGTATTAATCCTTTTAAGAGTTGTCCTACGGACCACTCGTCAGTTGTTACACCCACACATGGCGATCAACTCACTCATTGTCCATTTGTCCTTCTACGTGTTGTAATTGATCTTGAATGCTACATAGGACGAAGGAAGCGAAGTAATGATGAAGTGAACAAGAAAACCATCACTGATTTCCATGTCTAACCCCTTCAGCTTATTAGCCATGTCGTTCATCATCATGATGTGTTCGCAAATACCGCTCCTCCCATCATACTTAGTAGTCACCAGCTTGAGGATTAAAGTGCTAGCGTGCGCATTAGACGTTCCCTTGAACTGCTCCACCACAGAAGCCAAGTAGGTTTTAGCGTCATCAGAATCAGGAATGGCTCCTCTGATTGCATTGCTTATGGACTGCTTGATAAACATGAGAGACATACGGTTACATCTAGTCCATTTCTCCATAGTCATCTGCTCCGCAGTAGTACTTTGAGGAGTAAGATCTGCCGGTTTATTCTCCTTTAAAGCATAATCAAAATCTAGTAATGCAAGAGTAAGCATGAGAGAGTCCTTCCATGCAGCAAATTTATCACCAGTCAATGGTGGAATACCACAATTGGGTGCTGATAGTGGAAATAAGATGAGCAAATTACGATACTAAGAAAGAAGTCCTAATGTGATCTAATGGCATGTTATACTAAGGCAGGCATAAATAATGATCATTTTAATTATGAAGCTGTGATATTGTCTACTACTAACATCAAAATAATAGACTAAGTTAAAAATTCTTCTTAAATAAAGACAAATCACCTTTGGGCAGAAGTGTAATCATTTAAGTATGTGTGCAAAGTAATCGTGACAAATCAGCTTTAGCCAGAAATGAGACAATCACCTTAGTTATGCACTTGTTAAATATGCTAGACATGTGCAGGTGTGTGTGTTTGTGTGTGTGAGGGGGTGTATGTGTGAGAGAGAAAGAGATGGGTGTGTACTTATTTTATTTATATTTATAAATATTTTTTTGTATTATAAACATGTATACTTTGTGCATTAAGTATTTGTAGCTTGTTTGAAAATGACTAAAATACCCTTATGGTTAACAGACCTATTAGATGGAGTTCAAAATTTGGACTCAAAGGATTACAAAAAGAGCGTTTAGGGACTCAGGGCATTAAACATTTGATTTTGGACTCAAGTGGTTAACACCACTAAAACACAAGGACTCAAAAAATAATTTACTCTCTCGGTTTTTTTTTTGAAAAGCGAACTTTATTAAAAAAAATAACCTCGAACCCAAACGGGCAAGAGGCCAAACAATACAAAGCCCTCGACCTAAACAGGCAAAAGGCTAAAATTACAACATATACAAAGGGTATATACACCAATCCTTCCACAGGAGAGAACTAAAGGAAGACCTATGTTTTAACCAAATAAAACCTCTAAATTTGACTTCTCCTAAAACATCTTGCGGCCTGCAATTTTTATTTTGAAATGTAGCCTCGTTTCTCTCATTCCAAATGCACCATAACATTTTCAGGATAAGACCATGAATAGTCTTCTTCTCCTTCTTCCCTATCCGTAAAAAATATATGCTTCCATAATATCCTTGACCAAAAATACGGAGATTGGATGGATACTGCACCACGTGTTAATGCCCTTCCATATCCGATTCATGAAGATGCACGCAGTAAAAGGATGCTCCGCAATTTCCTCATAATCTTCACAAAATAAACACGTGACTGACGGAATGTTCACATTCATTCTCTTTAAATTCATCCAGGTGGCTAGTCTGTTGAGATAAGCCCTCCATGACATATTATTGCATTTTAAAGGAACCCATTTAAACCACTTGAAAGTTGAATCCGAGCCTCCTCCGCTTTTCTTTTTCCTTAAGACTTTTTGTGAGAACTGTGCTTGTAATCATTGTAAACAGTTCAGTTATCAATAAAACAATGTTATTTGATCCCAATATTTGTTTGTTTATGTTTGACATTTTGCATGTTTTGATTTTTGTTCAATTTCAAACTCTATATCGTTTTCTGGAGAGTTATACGCAAACCGATGCATAAACGTAATCAGTTTAATGCGAAAAATGCTCCAGAACATCAATATATGCTTAACATACCTTAAATAACCTTTACATAACTTAGAAATAAGTTTTGAAGGCTTTGGTATGGCAAAATCAAGTCTATTCGCTTACAGGGACTAATTTCGACAAACTGCGAAAGTATGCTGATTCGTACAGTAACGGACATTCCAGAACTTGATCATAAGTTAAACATACCTTAAATATCCTTTACATAGCTTAGAAATAGGCTTTGAGGGGTTCGGTGTGCTAAAATAAACTTTTTGGTCATTCAGGGACTAAAAGCGTCAAAGAGTGCATAAGTTTGCATTTCCGCGCATATCTTACGTTCTGAATACATCCGGACATCCAAAAATTTATGTAATCATTTAAATATTTTATTTTAGTGATTGGCATGAGAAAATTCCATTCGTTGCGTAATTTGGATCGTTTTCCGCGTCCGTTCGTGTTTCGTCGTAATTAACCGAACAACGCAACCGTACGACCAAACGAACCGACATCCGACATATTTTTTAGCATGTTTCATGTCCCCTATGCTTAGGCATCATTGTAGAGCCTTGAAAATGGCTTAACAGGCTTTAAACGTGTCAAAATGAGGCTTATACATGTGCAGGGACCAAAACAGCAACATTTGAAACTTGTTGCTGAGCTGAACAGCTCTGGCGGGCCGCGTAAGCCTGCCCTGGCTTTTAGGCGGGGTGCGAGACACCTGCAGATCAGCAGAATTTGTGTTCCAGCTTGTTCCAGCTGTTTCCATGACTTGCAAATGGTTTTGGACATCCTATGGGCTCATTTAGGGGCTCCCATGGTATTACAAATCAGTGGGTACAAGTGTAAGTCCAAGATCAAAGCTCGTTTATCGAGGAACGATCCTAACGGTGGTCTGAAATCTATAAATACCCACTTCCATTTCATTTGCAACTCACCTTGATTTGATTTCATTCTCTAAGTTGGAGTTCCTACACTCCATACCTGAGAATTTTCAGATCAAATCTCCATTTCTTGGACCTCTTGTAAGTATTCTTTCGTGCGGTTACGCATTTTTAGCACAAAAGTCAAATAGTGTTTAACCTTCAGATTTGACCAGTTTATGGTCAACACGAAGTTCGTTTGAACTTCGCAACGTGAGCGTAATCACGATGGTCATAGTCTTTTGTGACTATACCTACTGATTACCACGTTATTTAGGCGTAGTGACGAGTCATAGTTTCGGTCAAAATGCGTATTCTTGCGTATTTTGCAAGCAAACTACTCTTGGGTATCAAAACCCTTTGTTTTGATATCAAACCTGCTCTTAAACTTCGTTAAACATGTTTTAACATGTTTAACTCGTCACTTTTAGTTTAGTGCTTATATAGGGTCGTAAGATAAGCGGTCTAAACAACCGCTTAGACTTTCGAACCCGACCCGTTTGGTCAATCATTAGAATTCGACCAAACACATTTTGTGACCATAGTTGTATAGGGAATAACCTTCCGAGGTTATACCTTACGGTCACTACGTTTAGTTAGTTGTATGATAGGTAGTTTATATGCTTTAGGAAAAATTACAAAAATGCCCTTTTTACGCATAATTTCATTTTAAGCATATGTAACCTAAATTATGACATCTAAACTAATTAGGCAAAATTATTAGACATGTTAAGGCATATATTACTTGTCATAGGACTAGTTAGGCTGTCCGAACGCGTTTTACGCGAACGACGTGTTAAAGTAGCGTAAGCTACCTAAACGGGTCGTAATGGGTCGTAAGCACTTAGGATAGGTTCCGTTTTAGAATTTAGGCTTTGTTAAACCATATTACATGAGTTCCTATACTCATTTGGTTTACGAAACCTCATTCTATCGAATCCTTCGAGTTAGGTCCGGTTTATTTACGTTGTTACCTATTAGGTGCCGATTGATTCCGTGATCTTTCTTGCATTGCTCGGGTGTTAGCCAAGGACTACTGAGCAATCTCAAGTGAGTACGTAGTTCCCCTCTTTTACGTTTTCAAATGTTTTGGGGTGAAACACATGTGCCTACTTGTTACTTTCGTGCCTTACATGTTTTTATATCGTATGCTTACTATGTTCATTAGTGCACATATAGTACAAGATTTCATTATGTTTTGCTATGTATGTTCACTTAGCATGCTAGCACATTGTTTTACATTGCATTTCTGTTGCATATGTTTACTCAGCATATGGACACATTGATTTACATTGCATTTCTGTTGCATATGTTTACTCGGCATATGGACACATTGTTTTACATTTCTACCTTGTATGTTCACTTAGCATACTAGGTACATTGTTTTCATAAAACATGCTTACATTTGGTATGACATTTGGTTTGTTTAACGAAACTAAAATATGTTCATTAACATTAGCTACGCCGCTCGGTAGTAAGTAGTGGTACCATAGGACTTGACAACTCCCATTCCTAAAATCCTAGGTTTGTTTGGATGAAAGGAATGACTGAATCCGAAAACATTTTTGATGACCTTTGATTTGTTCTAAGGTTTATCCTACAGTCTCAAGGCTTGAATGTATACGTTTAACATTACCGCATAAGTGTTTGTATCAGTATAGCATGCATTTATTTTACAAAACATAACTTGATTTATTCAAATCCTTTGTTTTGTGCATTTTTACATATGGTTTAAGTAGTTACTTTTTACTTACCATACATGACATTTGTTTACACTTTACATGATTTGCATTTGACAATAGACCTGGTTTACACATAAACAATTGACAATTGGTTTAAACATGACATTTTTGGTGGTTTGTTTGGGAAAGTGATTTAAGTAACGAGGCGTGTGTAATATGATAAAAGCATGGTGGATACGCCGCTGGTACTTCCTATATATAAGTGCTTTTATGGTATTACATATCGTAGCGTTATTTAAACCATTTCAGTTTAGACATATTACATTTACAACTTATGTTCACATAAACATTTTTTTACAAACAACTTATTTTATACAAACGTATTTTTACTTAATTACTTATTTAACTAAACACCTTTCTTTTATATATCATCAGATTTTCATATCACTTTTTATATGATTTACAAAAGAAAACATTTAACAAGATTCATGACTAACTTCTATTAAACATTTTCTTTAAACCTAACTCATGAATCCCATTTTAACAAAACCTATGTATCTCACAGGCATTTTTATGCTGACGTATCTATTTTCACATGTGTTTTCAGGAGCTGATGCATAGGTTTGATCAAGATACACTAGGGTGGACTCGGACCTTAGTGACATAAAAGAAGCAAGATTAGTTTAAATAATGTTATGTACTCTTGTTTCTTTTGTTTGAAGACAATATAACCCCCTTTTGTTAATAAATAAAACAAAACTTTAATTGCCATGGTTGTGAAACAATAATTCTGTTACTACACTCCCCGACGTTTCCACCGCGGTTTGTTGTTTTACGCGGTCGGGGTGTGACACTTTTCAATAGATTTTAATCGAGAAAATACCCGATTCCTTAGCCGACCACTTCCACGAATCCATTTCAGATGACATACTCACCTCCATCAAAGCATTCTTACAATCCTGCCATTCCCGTATCTCTATCTCTGTTTCCAAATCTCTCTGTCACTGCCAGGAACGTTCAACCCTCCCTGCCACTATACACGATAGGTATGAAGTGTGACAACCCTCACTAAACCAGGTATCCGTACAACTTAATTAATAATTAATTACTGCTTAATTACTGTGCTTGCTTGAACTTGTGAATAAACTGCTACTTGAATACTGATACTGTACTTACTTGCATCATACTTTACTTGCTGTCACTACATTATTTACATGACTGAACCTTAGTGACAAACATGATGCACAAAAGCACAGTAGCACTATAAACGGATAACCTATTGAACATGCTGATAAAGCCAGCATCAGGCAGACACTGCCTCTAAGGCCTGTATGAGCCAGAAATATTTTGCTACACTAGTGGTGAGTGTAGGGATACAAGGGTTGTAGAACTGCGTCTCTAGGAATAAGTCACAATGACTGGATGTGCCTAAAACGTACTCTAAGTACAAAAACTCAGCACTTTACACAAAAATTCAGCTTTTAGCTAACTAATAAAGTGCCAAAACATGAGAAAAATATTACTAGACACTTTCCAAAGTGTCAGAAATGAGTTGTGTCACTAAAAAGGGTATTAACGACACTTTAAAGCTTTGTTAAGCACTTTAACGGATTACTATCCAACCGAACAACCGGACTATACCCGAAACAAGAAAATATTGTCATTTTCATTATTTATCTTTTTCTGAGCCAGTTAGGGTCCCTGAATACCCTAACACCCGTCATAACATACTACACACTACTAACCGGGTTAAGTACCTAACTAACTAACTTAACCTAACTAGTAACTAACTAATACTTGGAAATGGACCAAGACACCCCCCCCCCTCTCTAACCGTCCCCAACTAAGGGGGGACACACTTGTACCCTTGTTGATTATTTTAATCAATTATGCTTAATATCTAAATGACATAGAAACCATTGGATCATAACTTTAATTTTGTCTATAAGTAACAAGGGTTGCACATATGATCATTACACAACTCAACACCACTCCACAACTCTCTCTTTCTCTCCTAGAGCTTACGGCCGAACACCCCACCCCCCATACATCCATTTTCGGTTTTTGATCTTCACATTCCAATCATCTACAAGTGTTACGGGTCGCATATAAGGAGTCTTGTAGCAAACGGAAGGCGAAGGACCTCTTTATCTTGCTTTTATCCACGCGTTTTTCGCATAGATTCTTCCCTAGCCTCGAGCTAGTGGTATGTTACTTAAATCACCTTCTTGAACTATTCTAAAGTGGTTAATACGATTTGTAACGGTTAAAACTCGAAATCTTACAAGATGATACTTTAAAGTCTACTAAAAATGCTATAAGTGTTGGATAAAAGCTTATATGTTGTGTAAATGTTGTAGTAATTGAAATTTGTGATTATTTAGACCCGATCTATGTTGTGGTAGCTCGGATCATCATTTAACCCGGTTTGGTCATAATCACGAATCATGACATAAGGTTGTTTTGAATAGAACAAGGGTTAAAGGGTGAAACTCTACCACACGCGAATCATGAACTTGTGTAAAAATGTTTTACTTGTGGAATAGTGTTTAAAACTAGCAGATCTACGTATCTGCAAGTGGTATTTTCAAAGGACCAAGCGTCAAAGAAATCATGTTTTCTAAAAATGGATCTTACACTAACAAGAATGGTTTTTAGAACACACAAGTGTGTAAACACATGTGTAACACTAAGTTTCGACAAAGAACTAGTTTTGTCAAATTTTACAAGAAGTTGTAAAGAAGGAATTTCTATAAAAACGAGGTTTTTACAAAATCGGATTGTTTTATATAAAGATCCACTAAAAGTAATGGGATTTACTTCATAGTTTGAATAAATTACAAGTTCATGAGATTTATGCGATTTACATACATATTTTGTCTAGTTTGTGATTTGAACATTGTTTGGATTGAATAAGAAGATTGTTGAGTTGATTTATAAAAGAAAATGATACGCTAGAAAGCGTGGCCACCTCCAGTTACAGAGGAAACTCTGGCGAAATTTTCCCAAAAACCTAACACTTAGAAATATTTTCACTATAAGTGTTAGAGATACTTGTCGACTTGTTTTCAAATTATAGATTTCGCCATGACTTATTTACAAAATATCGGAGGTGGGATTTCACAAAATAAAACGTGATACATATATATATTTAGTATATATTTTTCACAACATCACTTGTATAAGTGTTTATGATTATTTTGTGAACTACGTAAATATTATTTTTAGAGTAAAAATAATATTACTAAGCATTATTTTGGGAAAATCACATGTATTAAGATATAATATTTTTGGGAAGAATACTTATATTTTGAAGTTGGAAATAAAATATATTAAGTGAGACTTAATAGTGTAATCCGAATTATACGAACGCACATGTATCGAATCCCCCATCCTTGGGAAGGAAGAATAACTACCAAGTATATACAGAACGTAAACACGAAATAGTTGCCTAACTATTTCCCAAAAACTTAAACCATAAAGCTAAGGCACGGCCGTCCGTCTAATAGAGTTAGCACGTGTAGGTCGTCATTCAGCTGATCGATTTGGAGGCATACTTGGTAGAGACGCACCACTGTGAGTTCATGTCCCCCTTTTCTCTAACTGTTTTCAGTTTTCTTAACTGCGGGGGTGAAATACATGTTACTTTGATTACAAGTACTTTATACACGGTATGGTTAGCGTAAGGAGGTTTACTACTTAGATCATGTGAGTGGGTAGGAGCAATATGAGGCCATTAGTCCTCATGGCGGGACCGAGGGACAGGAGCGGTAGATCTATCTGGGTGTAGCGAGCCCAGCCCCAGGCCAAACTAGAAACGGACCTTGGGGTGACTTTGTCCACATACTAATGCCGTGGCGAAATCTGCTAGGTTTGAGTCTCCCTATTTGCACTTCACATATATCAGTGGCCTTGCAAACCATTGGTGATCTCAATTCCCTTATTTGCTACATACCAAGACTATTTTTATACTCACAAGGGTTTACTTACTCACTTACACATGAACTCGCTCAACATTATTGTTGATTTTTCAACTTACATGTATTTCAGGAAATTAAAGATCTGGCGCGGTATGTTATGTTTTCCCGCTGCATAAGGGTTCCGAGGTCATCCGGGTTTAGGAAATGTGACTCTTTCCTGGACAAGTCACAAATCTTAAACTGCGTTTATTTCATGTTAATGTTTATGTTTTTAAAGACAATGTTTTATGTTACGATGTTGTAAGTCTCTAAGACAATGGTATGTTACTCTGGTTTTAAAACTTAATCAAATGGATGATCTTGCATGATTTTATTTCATATAGCTTTGTTATGGTTAAGCTATGGTATTAAGAAGTCACACCAAAATAACCACGCTTCCGCAAAGCCAGGGTGTGACAGCTTGGTATCAGAGCTCTGATCATAGCGAGCTAGGATTCTTTCTCGAGTCTAGACTATGATCACTAGGGCTCTCACGAAAACATTTTTACTGCATACCACTTAAGTCCAGATCTAAAACTTTTTACAAACAAATGTTGAGCACATTTTATTCATTATTTATAGGCTCAGTCTAGAAAGGCTGAGGCTCGGTCTGAGAGGCCGAGGCTCGGTCTGAGAGATCGAGGTAGTTGGCTAGTTGGACTAGGAAGAGTAGGCTCAGTCTTGGAGGCTGAGGCTCGGTCTTAGAGGCCGAGGCTCGATCTAAGAGGTCGAGGTAGATGATAGAGCAGTCTTAGAGACTGGGAGAATTTGGCTAGTGAGACTAGGAGTATCAGTCTAGGAGACTGGGAGGCTAGTGGGACTAGGAGAATGATTTGAATGCTTACTTGGTGACTTATGTGATTATTTGATTATATGATTGACTGTTTGTGCATGTTTGTGTTTATGTTACAGACACTATGGACACCTCTGGCACTGGTGATTCAGACACCACAGGACCTAGACCTATAGTATCGGACGACCTAGAGTCTTCTGAGCGCGAGGTTCACACATCCGACGTTACGAGCACGGACGAGGATGATTTCCAGCCCTTCGCTTTACCTGATGGTGCTGATGAGCTCGCTGATGGCCCTTTGGCCGGGGACCTACCGTTAGTGGTGATCCCTGCTCCCATACCACTTGCTTCATATCCTGCTTACGATTTACCCCTCGACGCCGACGCTGACGATGACGTCGATATTTTTGATGACGAGCCTTTGGAGGATGAGGTTCAGGGCGAGGCCCTTCTTCTTGCTGCTGGTGATCCTTTGATGATCGCAGATGCTCCCGCCGAGGAGTCACCTGCTCACTCTCCGGTCCCAGACTCTTTCGAGTCTGTGGCCTCCGCACCTTCACACACCTAGAGTGCGCAGCACTTCTCATATGGATCAGATCCCGACCAGGCATCCTCTGTTGCCCCTATTCCTAGTTTTGCTTTCGACCACGATGATTTGGAGGATTCTGATCCTGTCTTTTCCCCAGGATTCGACCCAGATGAGGATATAGAGTTTATACCCATGGATCAGCCTATGGAGGATCCAGTCGACCCATTTGACCCAGTTGATCCCATCGACCCTGAGTTTGATTTTGAGATGGCCTTCGTTGATCCCGAGCAGCCACTAGACCCTGCTCCTGACCCAGCACTTGAGCATGACCCAGTTCATGCTGACGCACCTATTATTGAGCCTGTCTTTGCTGACCCACCTATTGATGATCACCCTGTAGATGCTCCATTGTTGGAGGGCGATCATGTCATTGTTGCTGATCATGTTGATCCCCCACTTATTGCTGATGCACCAGTTGACCTTCTTGTTGCACCTCACCATGATCCTATACCAGTTCAGTTTGATCGTGCGCTTTTTGAGGCACGGATCGACCCCCTAGATGAGCACGCCCAGTGTGGGTGGATTCCTGCTGATGATGAGGTTCCACCTATTCCCCCTCAGATCGTTGATACCCGTCACATTGATACCTCTTTTTCATTTCCTCAGTTTACACCTCCAGCGCGACCTGGAGAGGGTTCTTCGGCACACCCTTTTGTACATGTACCGGTATCTATCCCTGCTATACCACCGTCTGCTACTTTTCCCACTGTTTCTCCATTTCATGTGGCACCTTTTGATCCCACCAGTGAGCCGTTCCTTTGGGCACCACACTCTGCTATGCCACCTACTGACCCCTACCATTCTTTCCACATGGGGTATACTATTGAGGACGTTTTGATGTCTTTTGTCGCCCAGCACGAGGCACACACACAGCGCATTCAGGAGCTTGAGAGAGCTCAGACGCCGCCGTGTCAGTGCCAGGGTCAGACCCACTCTCCGTTGCATCCCTCTCGACCTGTACCACCAGACTATGCTGCACGCCTTTTTGCCCTGGAGCAGCAGATTGCTTCATTCTTGCGTACCCCGAGAGCCATGGAGGAGGACTGGCTCCATTTGCGCCGTTTGTTTTACACTCACTTTCCCCCTCCTCCACCGCCATCCGTGTAGAGCTCTTCAGTACCGTATAGGTAGACATTGGTGAGAAGACGGCGAATGCTTTTGACTGCACAGCATTTTTGGAGACTACATTATGATTCTGATTTTTGTTGACATGTATTTGATGTATTGACACCGATTCGATATAGTTTTTGGACTAGGGTGATGTAGCCCTTAGTCGACTGATGTTGTATGACACTGTGATGTACTTGTACGCTTACTATGTGGTCTCAATATATGGCAATCGCAGTATTCTCATCATACTTGATGCATGATTTGGTTATTTGAATTCTAGGACATGAGATGTTGTGTGATTGATATGATTATAACATGAGATGTTATGTACTATTACTATCGTTATATACATACGCTATATGATGACCTGACTTATGTATTATAACTATGGCCTGACCGACGTAAACACATCTTTTAGAAGATGCCGCCAAGACGTCAAACGCCGTTGCCTACCAATGAGGCAGAACTCCAGCAAATTATCGCTGCTGCCATTGCACAATACGCCGCCTCTCAAGGAGGGACTAGTGGAAGCAACTCTGGCAACACTGGCAACAACAATAATCCACCTCATGGTAATACTAAGTCATTTAGACCTACCATGACCTAAATTGGATATCTTTAGCAATGATGCTAATGCCAATCGTATGTTATAACATATGTGCAGGATGCACCTACAAGCAGTTTCTAGACTGCAAACCGGTCAACTTTGATGGCACAGGAGGTGCTGTCGCCTTTGTTCGTTGGGCCGAGAAAACTGAATCTGTTCTTCGCATGAGTAAATGCGCACTAGATCAGCAAGTCACCTATATCTCAGGGCTATTCTTGGATGGAGCCCTCTCTTGGTGGAATTTGCAAGTACAGACCCTTGGCGAAGCTGCTGCCTACACGCTAACCTGGACCGAACTGAAGGAACTTATGCGCAAAAAGTACTGCTCTCGCGCAGAAATCCAAAGATTGGAAACCGAGTTCTGGCATTTGAAAATGGAAGGTCCAAATATCGCAGAATACGTTCAAAGGTTCCATGACTTATCGCATGTGGTACCCTACATGGTCACTCCGGAGTTCAAGCGGATTGAACGTTTCATTTGGGGATTAGCTCCTCAAATCATAAGCATGGTAACCTCATCCAAGCCTGCGACCATTACTGAAGCGATCGATTTGAGCGTGGCTCTCACAGAGGAGGCTATTCGCCTGAACAAGTTTGATGATGCTGAGCTTAAGAAGAAAGAGACTCACGTCGAGTCATCAGGAGGTAACAAACGGAAGTTCTCAAATTTCAAGCAGAGCGCCAGTGTGGCGGTTAAGAAAGGAGGATCAGGCACGCCAGCTCAGGTTACAGCTGGTAGTGGAAAGAAAGGAAAAGGATATCAGGGCACCCAGCCCAAGTGTAATACCTGTCAACGCCACCATACGGGCCATTGTAGTGTGAAAGTATGCGAAGCATGTGGAAAGCCGGGCCACTTGAAGGATTCTTGTTGGGCTAGTGCTGGCCGGGGAGGCCAGGGAGGATTTGGGAATAGGAATAATAATCGTGGTGGTAATCGCTCACAAGGAAATAATGGAGGAAACGGGAATCGAGGCAACTATGCGAATCAGACCGGCAATGCGAACCAAAACAACAACCCAGCTGGAAATGGAGATGGAAACGGGAAAAAACTTGGATGCTTTAACTGCGGTGATATCGGGCATTTTAAGAAGAACTGCCCAGAGTTGAACCAAGCCCGTGGAAGAGTGTTCCAAATCGAAGCAAGGGAAGCGCGCCAGGACCCCAATGTCGTTACTGGTACGTTCCCTGTAAATCAACGCTATGCATCCGTTTTATTTGATATTGGTGCCGACTATAGCTTCGTGTCGTTAGAATTTAAGAATATGCTTGGTTTAGCCGCTAATAAGTTAGAAATTCCCTACTCAATCGAATTGGCCAATGGGAAGTTAGTAGAAGCCAATGAAGTTATCAGAGGCTGTGTGATCGAATTGGGAGAACGTGAGTTTGCTTTGGATCTACTACCAGTCCAGTTGGGAAGCTTCGACGTGGTGGTAGGAATGGATTGGTTATCAGGCAACAAGGCTGAGATAGTTTGTCACGAAAAGGTTGTTCGTATCCCAACCGAAGATGGCGAAACAATTGTGGTTCACGGAGAGAAGCGTGATACGCCGTTAAGAATTATCAGCTGCCTGAAAGCACGAAGGTGTTTGCAGAAGGGATGTGTTGCCTTCCTGGCGCACATTGTGGATAAGAAGGCTGCTGAGCCGAGAATCGAAGACATCCCTGTCGTGAGGGAATGCCCAGAAGACTTACCTGGACTGCCACCTCAGAGACAAGTAGAGTTCCGCATTGACTTAGTTCCAGGCGCCGCGCCTGTGGCTAAAGCACCTTATAGACTTGCTCCGTCTGAAATGCAGGAACTGTCGACACAACTTCAAGAGTTGTTAGACAAGGGTTTTATCCGACCAAGCTTCTCGCCTTGGGGAGCTCCGGTCCTGTTTGTCAAGAAGAAGGACGGTAGTTTTCGTATGTGCATCGACTACCGGGAGCTGAACAAGCTGACGATCAAGAATAGATATCCTCTGCCAAGGATTGATGATCTATTCGATCAACTGCAAGGCTCAAGCTTTTATTCAAAGATCGACCTTCGATCTGGATACCATCAGTTAAGGATACAAGAGGAAAGTATCCCGAAGACAGCCTTCAGAACTCGTTACGGACACTACGAGTTCCTGGTTATGCCGTTTGGTTTGACAAACGCACCTGCAGTCTTTATGGACTTGATGAATAGAGTATGCAAGCCATACTTGGACAAGTTCGTGATCGTGTTTATCGACGACATCTTGATTTATTCAAGAACAAAGGCTGAGCACGAACAGCATCTAAGAACTATTTTGGAGTTGCTGAAGAAGGAACAGGTGTATGCCAAGTTCTCTAAGTGCGAATTTTGGCTACGTGAAGTACAATTTCTTGGACACGTGGTGAATGGAGATGGAATCCATGTGGATCCAACCAAGATCGAAGCGATCAAGAAATGGGAAACGCCAAAGACGCCAACCGAGATTCGACAATTCTTGGGTTTGGCTGGCTACTATCGAAGGTTCATTGAGGATTTTTCGAAGATCGCTCAACCATTGACGCTCCTCACGCAGAAAGATAAGAAGTTTGATTGGGAAATCAAACAGGAGGAAGCATTCCAGATATTGAAGGATAAGCTCTGCAATGCGCCAATCTTAGCACTACCGGAAGGTACAGATGATTTTGTGGTATACTGTGACGCCTCACGTCAAGGATTGGGTTGTGTGTTGATGCAACGCCAAAAGGTTATTGCTTACGCATCGCGTCAATTGAAAGTGCACGAAAAGAACTATACCACACATGATTTGGAACTTGGCGCAGTGGTTTTTGCATTAAAGATCTGGAGACACTACCTTTATGGTACAAAATGTACAATCTTCACAGATCATAAGAGCCTACAACACATATTCAACCAGAAGGAGTTAAATATGAGACAAAGACGATGGGTTGAGTTGCTGAACGATTACGACTGCGAGATAAAGTATCATCCAGGGAAGGCGAATGTAGTCGCCGATGCCCTAAGTCGAAAGGAGAGGATCAAGCCCATAAGGGTTAGGGCTTTAGAAATGATTGTCCAAACCGATCTTTCCTTGCGCATTCGTGCCGCGCAGAAAGAAGCTCTCAAGGAAGGAAACCTTGAAGAAGAATATCTCCGTGGGATGGAGAAGCTTCTGGTACCAAACAAGGAAGGAACGTTATGTTTTGAGAAAAGGATTTGGGTTCCTTTGTTTGGAGATTTAAGGAAGGTTATTTTTTATGAAGCTCACAAGTCGCGGTACTCTATCCACCCTGGAGCGGATAAGATGTACCAGGATCTCAAGGATTATTATTGGTGGCCTAGGTTGAAAGGCGATGTTGCTGTTTATGTGAGCAAATGTTTAACGTGCGCTAAGGTTAAAGCGGAATACCAGAAGCCTTCAGGACTTCTACAACAACCTGAGATTCCCAAGTGGAAATGGGAACAAATCTCAATGGATTTTGTTACAAAGCTGCCAAGAACGCCAAGAGGCCACGACACTATCTGGGTGATAGTGGATCGATTAACGAAGTCAGCACACTTCTTACCTATCAGAGAGAAGGATAATACGAGCAAATTGGCTGAAATTTACATGAGAGAGATCGTCGCACGCCATGGAGTACCTCTCTCGATCATCTCTGATAGAGACGGAAGGTTTGTGTCAAGGATATGGCAATCCTTCCAAGAAGCCTTTGGCTCACAATTGAATCTGAGCACTGCGTTTCATCCGCAAACTGACGGTCAAAGCGAGCGAACGATACAGACTTTGGAAGACATGCTGAGAGCGTGTGTTATGGATTTGGGCGGTAGCTGGGATAAGCATTTGCCTTTGGTCGAATTTTCATACAACAACAGCTACCACACCAGTATTGGTGTCGCGCCATTTGAAGCCCTTTACGGACGCAAGTGCCGATCACCACTATGTTGGGCTGACGCAGGTGATAGGCAGCTTGCTGGTCCCGAAATCGTCCAAGAGACGACAGACAAGATTGCGCAGATTCTAAAATGCATCGAAGCCGATCGCCACAGACAGAAGGCCTATGCGGATCCGAACCGGAAACATGTGGAATTCCAAGTTGGAGAAATGGTGTTATTGAAAGTTTCACCCTGGAAGGGTGTGGCACGCTTCGGAAAGCGTGGGAAGTTAAATCCGCGCTACATTGGTCCTTTCAGAATTCTGGAAAGAATAGGACTAGTAGCATACAAGTTGGACCTACCTGCTGAACTCCATTCTGTTCACGATACATTTCATGTATCCAACCTGAAGAAAAGTCCAACTCAAGATGACATTGCCATTCCCATCGACGAGATCCATGTTGACGACACGCTCCATTTCGTTGAAGAACCGGTGGAGGTTACGGATTGGAAAGTAAACAAGACCCGCCGGAGCAGTGTCAAGCTCGTCAAAGTTCGTTGGAATGCCAGACACGGTCCTGAGTACACCTGGGAGCGTGAGGACCGGATGAAAGAGAAATACCCCCACCTTTTTCCTAAGAACCCTGCATCTACAAGCAGAACTTAAATTTCGGGACGAAATTTATTTAACGGGGGGAGAATGTGACAACCCTCACTAAACCAGGTATCCGTACAACTTAATTAATAATTAATTACTGCTTAATTACAGTGCTTGCTTGAACTTGTGAATAAACTGCTACTTGAATACTGATACATGTACTTACTTGCATCATACTTTACTTGCTGTCACTACATTATTTACATGACTGAACCTTAGTGACAAACATGATGCACAAAAGCACAGTAGCACTATAAACGGATAACCTATTGAATATGCTGATAAAGCCAGCATCAGGCAGACACTGCCTCTAAGGCCTGTATGAGCCAGAAATATTTTGCTACACTAGTGGTGAGTGTAGGGATACAAGGGTTGTAGAACTGCGTCTCTAGGAATAAGTCACAATGACTGGATGTGCCTAAAACGTACTCTAAGTACAAAAACTCAGCACTTTACACAAAAATTCAGCTTTTAGCTAACTAATAAAGTGTCAAAACATGAGAAAAATATTACTAGACACTTTCCAAAGTGTCAGAAATGAGTTGTGTCACTAAAAAGGGTATTAACGACACTTTAAAGCTTTGTTAAGCACTTTAACGGATTACTATCCAACCGAACAACCGGACTATACCCGAAACATGAAAATATTTTCATTTTCATTATTTATCTTTTTCTGAGCCAGTTAGGGTCCCAGAATACCCTAACACCCGTCATAACATACTACACACTACTAACCGGGTTAAGTACCTAACTAACTAACTTAACCTAACTAGTAACTAACTAATACTTGGAAATGGACCAAGACCCCCCCCCCCCTCTAACCGTCCCCAACTAAGGGGGGACACACTTGTACCCTTGTTGATTATTTTAATCAATTATGCTTAATATCTAAATGACATAGAAACCATTGGATCATAACTTTAATTTTGTCTATAAGTAACAAGGGTTGCACATATGATCATTACACAACTCAACACCACTCCACGACTCTCTCTTTCTCTCCTAGAGCTTACGGCCGAACACCCCACCCCCCATACATCCATTTTCGGTTTTTGATCTTCACATTCCAATCATCTACAAGTGTTACGGGTCGCATATAAGGAGTCTTGGAGCAAACGGAAGGCGAAGGACCTCTTTATCTTGCTTTTATCCACGCGTTTTTCGCATAGATTCTTCCCTAGCCTCGAGCTAGTGGTATGTTACTTAAATCACCTTCTTGAACTATTCTAAAGTGGTTAATACGATTTGTAACGGTTAAAACTCGAAATCTTACAAGATGATACTTTAAAGTCTACTAAAAATGCTATAAGTGTTGGATAAAAGCTTATATGTTGTGTAAATGTTGTAGTAATTGAAATTTGTGATTATTTAGACCCGATCTATGTTGTGGTAGCTCGGATCATCATTTAACCCGGTTTGGTCATAATCACGAATCATGACATAAGGTTGTTTTGAATAGAACAAGGGTTAAAGGGTGAAACTCTACCACACGCGAATCATGAACTTGTGTAAAAATGTTTTACTTGTGGAATAGTGTTTAAAACTAGCAGATCTACGTATCTGCAAGTGGTATTTTCAAAGGACCAAGCGTCAAAGAAATCATGTTTTCTAAAAATGGATCTTACACTAACAAGAATGGTTTTTAGAACACACAAGTGTGTAAACACATGTGTAACACTAAGTTTCGACAAAGAACTAGTTTTGTCAAATTTTACAAGAAGTTGTAAAGAAGGAATTTCTATAAAAACGAGGTTTTTACAAAATCGGATTGTTTTATATAAAGATCCACTAAAAGTAATGGGATTTACTTCATAGTTTGAATAAATTACAAGTTCATGAGATTTATGCGATTTACATACATATTTTGTCTAGTTTGTGATTTGAACATTGTTTGGATTGAATAAGAAGATTGTTGAGTTGATTTATAAAAGAAAATGATACGCTAGAAAGCGTGGCCACCTCCAGTTACAGAGGAAACTCTGGCGAAATTTTCCCAAAAACCTAACACTTAGAAATATTTTCACTATAAGTGTTAGAGATACTTGTCGACTTGTTTTCAAATTATAGATTTCGCCATGACTTATTTACAAAATATCGGAGGTGGGATTTCACAAAATAAAACGTGATACATATATATATTTAGTATATATTTTTCACAACATCACTTGTATAAGTGTTTATGATTATTTTGTGAACTACGTAAATATTATTTTTAGAGTAAAAATAATATTACTAAGCATTATTTTGGGAAAATCACATGTATTAAGATATAATATTTTTGGGAAGAATACTTATATTTTGAAGTTGGAAATAAAATATATTAAGTGAGACTTAATAGTGTAATCCGAATTATACGAACGCACATGTATCGAATCCCCCATCCTTGGGAAGGAAGAATAACTACCAAGTATATACAGAACGTAAACACGAAATAGTTGCCTAACTATTTCCCAAAAACTTAAACCATAAAGCTAAGGCACGGTCGTCCGTCTAATAGAGTTAGCACGTGTAGGTCGTCATTCAGCTGATCGATTTGGAGGCATACTTGGTAGAGACGCACCACTGTGAGTTCATGTCCCCCTTTTCTCTAACTGTTTTCAGTTTTCTTAACTGCGGGGGTGAAATACATGTTACTTTGATTACAAGTACTTTATACACGGTATGGTTAGCGTAAGGAGGTTTACTACTTAGATCATGTGAGTGGGTAGGAGCAATATGAGGCCATTAGTCCTCATGGCGGGACCGAGGGACAGGAGCGGTAGATCTATCTGGGTGTAGCGAGCCCAGCCCCAGGCCAAACTAGAAACGGACCTTGGGGTGACTTTGTCCACATACTAATGCCGTGGCGAAATCTGCTAGGTTTGAGTCTCCCTATTTGCACTTCACATATATCAGTGGCCTTGCAAACCATTGGTGATCTCAATTCCCTTATTTGCTACATACCAAGACTATTTTTATACTCACAAGGGTTTACTTACTCACTTACACATGAACTCGCTCAACATTATTGTTGATTTTTCAACTTACATGTATTTCAGGAAATTAAAGATCTGGCGCGGTATGTTATGTTTTCCCGCTGCATAAGGGTTCCGAGGTCATCCGGGTTTAGGAAATGTGACTCTTTCCTGGACAAGTCACAAATCTTAAACTGCGTTTATTTCATGTTAATGTTTATGTTTTTAAAGACAATGTTTTATGTTACGATGTTGTAAGTCTCTAAGACAATGGTATGTTACTTTGGTTTTAAAACTTAATCAAATGGATGATCTTGCATGATTTTATTTCATATAGCTTTGTTATGGTTAAGCTATGGTATTAAGAAGTCACACCAAAATAACCACGCTTCCGCAAAGCCAGGGTGTGACATGAAGAGCTGAGTTTGTTATGCCCTACAATGGTTACCCCACTTGAGAAAGCTATCGAGAGGTATGTTGATGGTTTACCTGACTCCATACAAGACATCGTCACAGGTAGCAACCCTACCACAGTTCGTCAGGCAATCGAGTTAGCTGCAACTTTGACTGAGTCGCAGATCAGAAAGGGTAAGCTACACAGGAAGGGTGACAAGGATAAGAAACAATCATCTGGTAAGGGTGAGAACAAGAAGGGGAAGAAATCTTGTTCTACGAAAGGGTCTAGGAAGCGCAAGGCTTCCCAGAATTTCGATGTTACTGCACAAGCCAATCAAGCTGCTCCGAATCAGCCTGCGCAACCACCTGCTAAGAAACCATACCTTGGAAATGCACCTCTGTGCAACAGGTGTAATGGTCATCATCAGCCGCACATCCAGTCTCGTTATTGTACTAATTGTGGAAGATCTGGTCATCTCGCCGCCACATGTCGTCTTCCTGCTAATCAGAATCAAGCAGCTCAGAACCCAGCTCGGCAAGCTGCTCAGCCGCCTGCTCAATAACAGGCTCAAGCTACACGACCTCATTATCCTCCTGGTTCGTGCTATAACTGTGGGGACCTGACCCACTACAGAAATCAGTGTCCAAGGTTAGCGAATGCGAATCCAGCTCAGGCTCAGGCTCGTGGACGAGTCTTCAACATGAATGCTAACGAAGCACGTGCAGACAATGAGGTGGTCAACGATACGTTCTTTGTTAATAATCAGCCTGCATCTGTTCTTTTTTATTCGGGTGGCGATAAGAGTTTTGTGTCTTTAACTTTCGAGCCTTTGCTCCGCATGTTTAGAACAAAACTAGGAAAGCCCTTGACAGTGGAAGTTGCTAGTGGTGATCCCGTTATTCTCGATTCTGTTATTCGTAACTGCCAGATGAACCTTAACGACCATCTTTTTCCTATTAACCTCACACCGATGCAACTTGGAAACTTCGACATTATAGTAGGAATGGATTGGTTAGCCAAGCATCATGCAGAGGTAGTTTGCTTTGAGAAAATCGTTCATGTGCCTCTTTCGTCTGGTAAAATCTTAGAGGTTCGTGGTGAGAAACCTGCTAGTAGTCTCAAGCTCATGTCTTGTACTCAAGCTCAGAAGTATCTGCGAAAGAACTATGTGGCCTTCTTGGCACATGTTGTAGCAGATAAAGGCAAAGGTAAGTCTATTCAAGATATCCCTGTTGTTCAGGATTGTCCTGAAGTGTTTCCTGAAGAGTTACCTGGTTTACCCTCAGTATGCCAAGTCGAGTTTCGTATTGATCTTGTACCTGGTGCAAATCCTACTGCTAGGTCTCCGTATCGTCTTACACCATCCGAGATGCAAGAGTTATCTAAGCAGCTTCAAGAGCTTTCTGATAAAGGTTTTATTCGTCCTAGCTTTTCACCTTGGGGTGCTCCCGTTCTTTTTGTCAAAAAGAAGGATGGATCTTTCAGAATGTGTATCGATTACCGTGAGCTTAACAAGCTTACCATCAAGAATCGATATCCCCTACCTCGCATTGATGATCTCTTTGATCAGTTACAGGGTGCTACTTGTTTTTCAAAGATTGACCTACGTTCTGGGTATCATCAGCTTCGAGTGCTCGAAGAAGATATTCCCAAGACTGCTTTCCGCACTCGATATGGGCATTATGAGTTCACAGTTATGCCATTCAGTTTGACTAATGCTCCTGCTGTTTTCATGGACTTGATGAATAGGGTTTGTAAGCCTTATCTGGATAAGTTCATCATCGTTTTCATTGATGACATCTTGATTTATTCTAAGACACAAGCTGACCATGAGCAACATCTTCGTCTTACTCTGGAACTACTAAAGAAAGAACAACTTTTTTCCAAATTCTCTAAATGTGAATTTTGGCTTAGGGAAGTTCACTTTTTTTGGGACATATCATCAACGAACAAGGTATTCATGTAGATCCCTCCAAGATCAGTGCAATTAAGGTTTGGGATACACCTACCACTCCAACTGAAGTTCGTTCATCTCTTGGTCTTGCGGGTTATTACCGCCGCTTCATCGAAAACTTCTCAAAGATTGCAGTTCCTCTAACTACTCTTACTCAGAAGAACAAACCCTTTGATTGGGGATCTAAACAGGAAGAAGCATTTCAGACCTTGAAGCAGAAGCTTTGTGACGCACCCATTCTATCTTTTCCTGAGGGCAATGATGATTTTGTCGTGTATTGTGATGCATCAAATTTGGGTCTTGGCTGTGTTCTCATGCAAAGGAACAAAGTCATAGAATATGCATCGAGGCAGTTGAAGATACACGAGAAGAACTACACCACTCATGATCTTGAGTTAGGTGCACTTGTATTCGCTCTCAAGATCTGGAGACACTATTTGTATGGTACAAAATGTGTGGTTTTCACTGACCACAAAAGTATTCAGCATATCTTTAATCAGAAAGAACTCAACATGAGGCAGCGACGTTGGGTTGAACTTCTAAACGACTATGATTGTGAAATTCGCTACCATCCTGGTAAGGCGAATGTCGTGGCTGACGCATTGAGTCGTAAAGAACGAGTCAAGCTTCATTGTGTTCGTGTTCGATCTGATGTTCAAACCCGATCTGATTTTCAAACCCGCATTACTCAGGCTCAACATACTTATGTTTCACAAGACTTGATGGGTAAGGAATTACCCTATCACATTAAGCCTGATCTTGAACTGAAGGACAATGGATCATACTATTTCATGGACCGTTTGTGGGTCCCAAGTCAAGACAATCTTCGCACATTGCTTATGGATGAAGCTCATAAGTCTCGTTATTCTATTCATCCTGGTGCAGATAAAATGTATAAGGATCTTCGTGTTCAGTATTGGTGGCCTGGTATGAAGAAGGACATTGCCTTATACGTATCAAAATGCCTTACTTGTCTTAAGGTTAAGGCTGAACATCAACATCCTTCTGGTTTATTGGAGCAACCAGAGATCCCAGTTTGGAAATGGGAAAACATTGCTATGGATCTTATTACCAAACTTCCACGCACTAAGAGTGGTCATGATGCCATCTGGGTAATTGTTGATCGTCTTACAAAGTCAGCATATTTCTTGCCGATCCGTGAGGATCTATCTGCTGATAAGCTTGCTAAAATTTATGTGGATGAAATTGTATCTATACATGGTGTTCCTTTGAACATTATTTCTGACAGAGATGCTCGATTCTCTTCTCGTTTTTGGAGAACCATGCAATCTGCTATGGGAACCCAACTTAATTTGAGCACAGCTTATCATCCGCAATCAGATGGTCAATCTGAAAGAATAATCCAGGCTCTGGAGGATATGCTTAGAGCTTGTGTGATCTATTTTGGTGGTAGTTGGGATTCGTATCTTCCGTTGATTAAATTCTCCTACAACAATAGTTATCACTCCAGCATCAACATGGCTCCTTTCGAGGCTCTCTATGGTCGAAAATGTCGTTCACCAGTCTGCTGGAATGAGATCGGTGAGGCTCAGCTTTCTGGACCTGACCTCATTCTAGAGACAACAGATAAGGTTAAGAAAGTTCGCGATAACCTTCAGACAGCTAGAAGCCGTCAAAAGAGTTACGCGGATCGACGATGCAAGCCCTTGGAATTTCAAGTCGGTGATCGCGTATTACTTAAGGTTTCACCTTGGAAAGGTGTGATCAGATTTGGAAAGACAGGAAAACTTGCACTAGATATGTTGGACCATTTAAAATCGTCGAAAGAATCGGAAAGGTAGCCTACAGACTTGAGTTACCTCCTGAACTTGGAAACGTTCATCCAACCTTTCACGTGTCCAATCTCAAGAAGTGTTTAGCTGATGAGAACCTCCACATACCACTTGACGAAATTCGTGTTGATGACACGATGCATTTTGTTGAAAAGCCTATGGAAATCATGGAACGTGAAGTCAAATGGCTCAAACGCAAGCGCATTCCACTTGTCAAAGTTCCCTGGGAATCTAAACGTGGACCAAAATTTACTTGGGAACGTGAAGATCAAATGAAGGCGAAATATCCACATCTTTTCTCACAAGTTTCCTCTAAATAAATTTCGGGATGAAATTTCCACAAGTAGGGGAGACTGTGACACCTGTGCTTGTAATCATTGTAAACAGTTCAATTATCAATAAAACAATGTTATTTGATCCCAATATTTGTTTGTTTATGTTTGACATTTTGCATGTTTTGATTTTTGTTCAATTTCAAACTCTATGTCGTTTTCTAGAGAGTTATACGCAAACCGATGCATAAACATAATCAGTTTAATGCAAAAAACACTCTGGAACATCAATATATGCTTAATATACCTTAAATAACCTTTACATAACTTATAAATAAGTTTTGAAGGCTTTGGTATGGCAAAATCAAGTTTATTCACTTACAGGGACTAATTTCGATAAACTGCGAAAGTATGCCGATTCGTACTGTAACGGACATTCTGGAACTTGATCATAAGTTAAACATACCCTAAATATCCTTTACATAGCTTAGAAATAGGCTTTGAGGGGTTCGGTGTGCTAAAATAAACTTTTTGGTCATTCAGGGACTAAAAGCGTCAAAAAGTGCATAAGTTTGCATTTTCGCGCATATCTTACGTTCTGAATACATCCGGACATCCAAAAATTAATGTAATCATTTAAATATTTTATTTTAGTGATTGGCATGAGAAAATTCCATTCGTCGCGTAATTTGGATCGTTTTCCGCGTCCGTTCGTGTTTCGTCGTAATTAACCGAACAACGCAACCGTACGACCAAACGAACCGACATCAAACATATTTTTGAGCATGTTTCATGTCCACTATGCTTAGGCATCATTGTAGAGCCTTGAAAATGGCTTAACGGGATTTAAACGTGTCAAAATGAGGCTTTTACATGTGCAGGGACCAAAACATCAACATTTGAAACTTGTTGCTGAGCTGAACAGCTCTGGCGGGCTGCGTAAGCCTGCCCTGGCTTTTATGGGGGGCGCGAGACACCTGCAGATCAGCAGAATTTGTGTTCCATCTTGTTCCAGCTATTTCCATGACTTGCAAATGGTTTTGGACATCCTATGGGCTCATTTAGGGGCTCTGATGGTATTACAAATCAGTGGGTACAAGTGTAAGGCCAAGATCAAAGCTCGTTTATCGAGGAACAATCCTAACGGTGGCTCGAAATCTATAAATACCCACTTCCATTTCATTTGCAACTCACCTTGATCCGATTTCATTCTCTAAGTTGGAGTTCCTACACTCCATACCTGACAATTTTCAGATCAAATCTCCATTTCTTGGACCTCTTGTAAGTATTCTTTAGTGCGTTTACGCGTTTTTAGCACGAAAGTCAAACAGTGTTTGACTTTCAGCTTTGACCAGTTTATGGTCAACACGAAGTTCGTTTGAACTTCGCAACGTGAGCGTAATCACGATGGTCATAGTCTTTTGTGACTATACCTACTGATTACCACGTTATTTAGGCGTAGTGACGAGTCATAGTTTCGGTCAAAATGCGTATTCTTGCGTATTTTGCAACCAAACTACTCTTGGGTATCAAAACCCTTTGTTTTGATATCAAACCTGTTTTCAAACTTCGTTAAACATGTTTTAACATGTTTAACTCGTCACTTTTAGTTTAGTGCTTATATAGGGTCGTAAGATAAGCGATCTAAACAACCGTTTAGACTTTCAAATCTGACCCGTTTGGTCAATCATTAGGATTCGACCAAACACATTTTGTGACCATAGTTGTATAGGGAATAACCTTCCGAGGTTGTACCTTATGGTCACTACGTTTAGTTAGTTGTATGATAGGTAGTTTATATGCCTTAGGAAAATTACAAAAATGCCCTTTTTACGCATAATTTCATTTTAAGCATATGTAACCTAAATTTTGACATCTAAACTGATTAGGCAACATTATTAGACATGTTAAGGCATATATTACTTGTCATAGGACTAGTTAGGCGGTCCGAACGCGTTTTATGCGAACGACGCATTAAAGTAGCGTAAGCTACCTAAACGGGTCGTAATGGGTCGTAAGCACTTAGGATAGGTTCCATTTTAGAATGTAGGCTTTGTTAAACCATATTACATGAGTTCCTATACTCATTTGGTTTACGAAACCTCATTCTATCCAATCCTCCGAGTTAGGTCCGGTTTATTTACGTAGTTACCTATATTAGGTGCCGATTGATTCCGTGATCTTTCTTGCATTCCTCGGGTGTTATCCAAGGACTATTGAGCAATCTCAAGTGAGTACATAGCTCCCCTCTTTTACGTTTTCAAATGTTTTGGGGTGAAACACATGTGCCTACTTGTTACTTTCGTGCTTTACATGTTTTTATATCGTATGCTTACTATGTTCATTAGTGCACATATAGTACAAGATTTCATTATGTTTTGCTATGTATGTTCACTTAGCATGCTAGCACATTGTTTTACATTGCATTTCTATTGCATATGTTTACTCAGCATATGGACACATTGATTTACATTGCATTTCTGTTGCATATGTTTACTCGGCATATGGACACATTGTTTTACATTTCTACCTTGTATCTTCACTTAGCATACTAGGTACATTGTTTTCATAAAACATCCTTACATTTGATTTGTTTAACGAAACTAAAATACGTTCATTAACATTAGCTACGCCGCTCGGTAGTAAGTAGTGGTACCATAGGACTTGACAACTCCCATTCCTGAAATCCTAGGTTTGTTTGGATGAAAGGAATGACTGAATCCGAAAACATTTTTGATGACCTTTGATTTGTTCTAAGGTTTATCCTACAGTCTCAAGGCTTGAATGTATACGTTTAACATTACCGCATAAGTGTTTGTATCAGTATAGCATGCATTTATTTTACAAAACATAACTTGATTTATTCAAATCCTTTGTTTTGTGCATTTTTACATATGGTTTAAATAGTTACTTTTTACTTACCATACATGACATTTGTTTACACATTACATGATTTGCATCTGACAATAGACCTGGTTTACACATAAACAATTGACAATTGGTTTAAACATGACATTTTTGGTGGTTTATTTGAGAAAGTGATTTAAGTAACGAGGCGTGTGTAATATGATAAAAGCATGGTGGATACGCCGCTGGTACTTCCTATATATAAGTGCTTTTATGGTATTACATATCGTAGCGTTATTTAAACCATTTCAGTTTAGACATATTACATTTACAACTTATGTTCACATAAACATTGTTTTACAAACAACCTATTTTATACAAACTTATTTTTACTTAATTACTTATTTAACTAAACACCTTTCTTTTATATATCATCAGATTTTCTTATCACTTTTTATATGATTTACAAAAGAAAACATTTAACAAGATTCATGACTAACTTCTATTAAACATTTTCTTTAAACCTAAGTCATGAATCCCATTTTAACAAAACCTATGTATCTCACAGGCATTTTTGTATGCTGGCGTACCTATTTTCACATGTGTTTTCAGGAGCTGATGCATAGGTTAGATCAAGATACACTAGGGTGGACTCGGACCTTAGTGACATAAAAGAAGCAAGATTAGTTTAAATAATGTTATGTACTCTTGTTTCTTTTGTTTGAAGACAATATAACCCCCTTTTGTTAATAAATAAAACAAAACTTTAATTGCCATGGTTGTGAAACAATAATTATGTTACTACACTCCCCGACGTTTCCACCGCGGTTTGTTGTTTTACGCGGTCGGGGTGTGACACTTTTCAATAGATTTTAATCGAGAAAATACCCGATTCCTTAGCCGACCACTTCCACGAATCCATTTCAGATGACATACTCACCTCCATCAAAGCATTCTTACAATCCTGCCATTCCCGTATCTCTATCTCTGTTTCCAAATCTCTCTGTCACTGCCAGGAACGTTCAACCCTCCCTGCCACTATACACGATTTTTCCATCTCAATACTGAAGAGATGCGACCACCTATCCTTGAGCGCTTGATTTCCCACCCAAACATCGATCCCGAATCTTATATCACTCCCATTTCACACCTTACCTGTGATAAAGTTTTGTAAACATTTCCCATTTATTTTCAATTTCATTTCCGTTTTAGAAATTTTATTTCAACAACATGTAATAGCAACGCTAAGAGGAATAAAACTCCAAGTACAACTTTTGTAGTGGCAGGCTTCCACGACTTTCCTCCATAGACTTTGATTTTCCACCCTGAACCTCCAAACCCATTTTACTAAAAGCGCTTCATTCACATCTTTTAAATTACTCATACCCAAAACCCCCTTTATTTTTAGGCCTCGTTACCCAATCCAAGCTACCCAATGAATTTTATTTAGCTCACTAGATATGGTCCGTAAAAACTTCCTCATTTTTGCTTCTCTATTGTTAACTTGTCTGGAGTGGGATAAAACTTTATAAAGCCCTTGTCATCATTACTCGTTTTTTTAATTTTTCTTATTATATAAAAAAATAAATAACAAATCTATATTTAAAAACAAATGTTTTTATTAAACTTGAATAAAAACGATTATAACTCAATTTAATTTTAAACAACACATAGAAATTTAAAACAAACGCCTTAATTGTTAAAATGGGCACACGAAATTCTCCAGGCCCCAAGATGACGGAAGTTGCTCGCATTAAGTTGCTTGCATCATCGTCCACTTCCCAGTAATGTGATTCAAGTTATGATTGTTTGCACCCACTTGTTGACGAAAGGGTATCAAAATCACGTTCCAAGTGGTAGCATGATTCGGTGGTTGCCCTTGCTCTGCAACATGCTGCACCCAACTGGTAACCAAAGAGATGTCTTCCTCATCAGTCGAGCGGTTCGCCATAAAAATGGTTAAAATTGTGATAGAGATGTTTGAAATTGTGGTGTGAATGGTGGTGAGTTGTGGTAAAAAATGGTGAAAGATTGAGGATTATATAAAGAATGTGGGATAGAATTTGAAAAAATATCTTTTTTTAATACATTACCGTTTGACACAGTCAAAAAACAACAAATACAAAAAGTTACCGTTGGCGCTCGCCAACCTACTCGCGCTTCAATCCATAGCGCTCTATGACGTCCCTCTTTAACAGGTTCGGGCCAGTGTGTGGGGTGTTATTGAGCCCATGTGGCAGGAGACGCATCCCCATACCAGATGGTCTGAGTACTCTTAATTGGATTGTAAACGCAAAAGTTAATTATTAATGTGGCATCTAATCATAGACTCGCGATAGTTTTTTTTTTTTTTTTTGAACGGCAAATTTGGATAACTGACGGACCACTGGAGTATCATCGTGCTACCAGTGAAACCACCCGATCATATCCATCTCCACTAGGCATAATGCCTATACACCAATTCAGGAAGAAACCCAATAAATATGGGAAAACTCCCCTTGTGGGAATCAAACTCAGGATCTATTGGTTCTAAAGTCTTATTCCACCCCAAATTGCCACTAGGCTATAAAGCCAATGACAGACTCACGATAGTTAGATGTAAAATCCAAAAATTCATAGGAATTCTAACCATAAAAACGAGAGGAAAAAAAAAAACTCATTTATTAAACATGGTTTACCAAAAGATTATGAACTCGATGGTTTTTTAGAATAACAACACTATCAGAAATAGACTTGTAAGATGGTACATGAACCGGTACAAAGACAATCGGGTATTCTTTCTAAATAGTTAGGTTCTGAGCATTTTAAATCATATTTATTTTTGAACGATAATGGTTGCTCCTACTCAATTACACCAATAATGCTAAGTTGTACTTCTTTGTTCAGATTTGAACATGTGATCTCTGCTCTAAAAAGCATTGCGTTTGGGTTAGCCTCACATTAACATTTCACATCATATGAAATAAACAATCATGCTTTCTTTATTGTTATTATTTCAAAATGTATTTACCGCTCTATAGATATAAGGCCATCCGTAGTCATAAAGCCCCTTGTGGGGCGTTATGCGACACGTGTCGTGCCACGTCACACGGGGGCTTTATGGGGCGTTATATCACTAGAGCCCGTAGTCATAAAGCCCCTACCCATCATTACCTATTTAATAATTTTCAATTTTATTTAATTAATATTAAAAAGATTACTTGTTTGTGATTGGTCAAAGCTTTAAAAAGGAACCAGAATCACGGCGCCATTAACATCGCGCCGCCTCCAATTTTTCGATCGATCGCGCCCTCCGTGGCGGTGTGCCGGCGCTATGAGGCATACCGCCCCATGCCATGCCGCCCACTACACATAACCTAAAAATTGAATTATTTTTTTTATAGGCATATATTTTATATTTGTTATTTACCTATTATCATACCAAAATTCTGAGCCGGACTTTATTTTTCTGCAAAATAAGGAATATTGAGAAGCAGAAGTTCGTGAGCAGCTTTCAATATGTTTGACCATGGGTTTGACCCATGTAGAGACAACAACATGGGTGTCGCATAAAGTATAAACAACGAGTCCCCCAGAACCATAGGGATCCATCTCCATCATGTTTTGGGAGTTTTCTTTACTGTTAGTTTGGAAAAAAATATTTCACTGAAATGTTATTAGTTCCAAAAATATTTAGTGAAGTGTTTTTGTTTTTAAAATAACATTTTAATATATTTATTAAAAAAAATTGTTATACTTTTGTAGTAATTATTATTTTTTTAATCTTTTTGCGATCAACTCATATCAATTATTTATTAAAAAAAAAATTGGTATACTTTTGTAGTAATTATTATTTTTGTTAATCTTTTTGCGATCAACTCATATCAAATAGAAACTAAAGACAACTAAAACAAAAATGTCAAATTGACATGACTCCATACCGTCTTAGGTTTTTCAAATTATACATGAGAGTTTCATAGTTGAGACAACAACTCAAACAAAATACCTTATATACTAATTTACAGGGCCGTCCCTGAGAGTCCCTAAGAATTTTTAGGCCTTGTGCGAGTTCATAATATGGGCCCCTACATATAAACTTATTTGTATAAAATCAGTAATAAGACGATAGTTGTAATAACTATAAACAAAAAATATTGTAGCAAAATGATCTATGTTAAATATATAGTTAAACTAGTTATAATAACTATAAACAAAAAATATTGTAGCAAAATGATCTATGTTAAATAGTTAAACGAATCATGATGTTCTCCATTTGTGTATAACTAATGAATAAGTTGCCATGGTATAACGACAATTTGCATATCTCAAAGTCCACGATTAGCAATCAAAATTTTAATATGCACATCATATGTTTCAATCAAAATATAGGATTCGACTATTATCTAAAAAATGGTATAAAGATGAGCGCAATTAGTTTTAGAATGGTTTATCAGTTGTCACAATTATCCATGTTCATATAGTAAATATACATATCAAATTAGCATCAATCAAAACAATAAATCCAAGTTTTATGTTACAAATAAGTTAATACACCTAAAATTGGTTTGAACACCCTCCACACAAGCAAAAATTAACCAACACTTAAATATTTCCAGCAAAAAGAAGTATAATAAGTATGTATAAACATATTCAAATTAGTTTTATAACATGAACTTTTCACAAATAAAATAAATAGAGCTTATAAATATAAACTATATATTGAGTTCTACTTTGTTTATAATGTAAATGGTTAGATGAGAAATGAACAACTAAAAAAAACTTACAGTTCAAAAAAGAAAACATGTAAACTCTTTTTTTTTTATGTACATGGTTAAATGAGAAAAAAAAAACTTACATAATAAGATTTATGTGACCTTTCATCCCTTGAGGCCCAAACAAAACATGGAGCAATTGAAAGAAAAATAAAAAATAAAAACACGCTACTAGTAGGATTCGAACTCGGAACAGCCTCATCCATATAAAAGTGCTGCTTCCATTCAGGCAAATGGAGAATATATACTCATCTGTTCTACAATAGCTTTATATATAAATAAAGAGATATTAATTTTGGGCCCCTCAATGGTTTGGGCCCTGTGCAGTGGAACCTCCTGCACAGGCCCAAAGCCGGCTCTGCTAATTTATAGTTTTAGAACATGTATCTATATGTTTTTATGACACAAGATGTTAGCAGCTACAATAACATTAGTTGTGAAACTTTCATTAAACTTTTATATTGGAACATGAGAGCTTCATAGTTGAGACAACAACTCAAACAAAATATCTTAAATATTAATATCATACCATATATACGGGTCGTATAACGTTATACAGCCCGTATAGAATAATTTGACATGACAAATATTGGGTCATATAATGTTATACGTCTCGTATATGTAAGAATAAATAAATAATGTATTTATTTATATATGGCCATTATAATCATTTATATAATAATAGATCAAAATATATAACAACCTATTAAATAATTAGTTGGTAGTTGTTGATGAACCTTATTACCATTATTAACTAATTAGGGTTTCCTCTTGGGTGCATATATAAGGAGATAATTAGAGGGTTAAAGAGTTAGACTCTAATCACAATAACATCATCATGAAATCGCCCCTCGCTCCTAGCTGATTCCCCTTTATCGGTTTTCATCATAACCATCATCAGATTGCACCCTAAGGAGGAACCAGACCAAGCTGACAGTCATGTCAAACCCTGTTGCTGCGTCTCCATCTGGATTCTTTGCTGGCCTGTACTGATACAATCAGGTATGCTATTTATGTTTTCCATTATGCCTAGAACATAACTGATCAACATGTGGTATCAGAGCATATGTTGATTAATCAGTTCTGTTTTCCTATCCATTATTCTGGGATTGAAATCTGGAAAACAGAGTTTTGAAAACTTAATAAAATTTAAAAGCCTGTTCGAGACCAAGTATCTCGAAATCACTGTTTTCGGAAAAAAAAAAAGATGTTTTATAATTGTCTCGAACTCAAATAGTATAACCTTAATGTTCCGAAATCTGTATAAAAACATTAATTTTCAGGTTTCGGGTTCCAGAATCATGTTTTTAGTTTTTTAAGGTTCATCATGTGTTCTTAGAAAATTCGAAATTCCTTTATGTTTCGGAATATGATTTGGATTATTGAGTGTTTTTCCATGTTTTTTATCTGTTTTAACTCTTAGAAATTTTCGAAAACTGTTATTAGATCAACAGATAAAAATTTTTTTCGAAATATTTGATAAAATTAGATCAGCACTAAAATAGGAAATTACATCTCAAAATCCCAAAAAAAATTGAATTTTCAGTTATTTTTCACAATAACAGCTGTTTACAGAAGGTTCGAGATCATCCTTAACGAGTCGAGACCAAGATTTCGACTCGAGACCATAAGATTTCGACTGGAAATCATAAGGGTTTTCAGTCTTTCATGACTCGAGACCAAGGTTGCGACTCGAAATCATAAAGGTTTCAATCTTTACAACTCGAGACCAAGGTTCCGACTCAGTTTCCGACTCGAAATCTCATTAAAATACGAGGACAATAGAAGATTGCGACTGAGATTTCGACTCGCAACCAGGTGGTTGCGACTCGAAACCTCATTATGGAGTCGAGATCTCATGAAAATTCAGTACTCGAGACCTCGAGATTTCGACTGAGGTTTCGACTGGCATTAGTGACTCGCAATCTGATGGTTGCAACTCGAGACCTTAATGACTCGAAACCTCATAATGATTCAAGATGAGTCGAGACCTTACTCGAGATCTCACTCGAGACCTCATAACTGAGTCGAGATCTCATAACTGAGTCAAGATCTCACTCGAAACCTAAGACTAACTCGAAATCTCAACCTTATTACTTTATTAGGCTGTTTAGTGTGAACTAAAATAATTGGTTTTGTAATTAGATAATTAATCAGAATCAGATAATGTTTTACAAAACCAAAATGGCTTAACTTGAATGAGCTTCTGATGTATCATTTCTGGCCAAAGCTGATTTAATACATCTATTTATTGTTCAAGTATTATAAAAGCCATGTTGAGTATGCATTACAAACGTGAATGTCTTAATTTCTGGCCAAAGCTGATTTAATTCATTCATGTATAGCATTCTTAACAAGTGCATAACTAAAGTGATTGTCTCATTTCTGGCCAAAGCTAATTTGTCACGATTACTTTGCACACATGCTCTAATAAAAACGCTTCTGGCCAAAACTGATTTGTCTTCGTTTAAGTAGAATTTTAACTAAGTCTATTATTTTGACGTTAGTAATAGACATATCACAACCTCTTCACATAATGATCTTATATTAATGATCCTTCATTAATTTTATGATCATTTAGTCTGCCTTATTTTTTAGTACCCATAATTTTACTCACTGTAATTTTCTTTTATAAATCAATATCTCATCCACTCTAATTTTTAAACCTAAAATATTTTGCTTTATTTAAAGTTTCTATAAGATTATCTCTTAAATTAAATCCTTGATTATCTCTTAAGACACAATAATCCTACCGCTCTCTTCTGATAAAAGTGCTACAGAAGAAAAGTAGAGCGTGATGAATAGGATAAGTCGAACATGATGTCTCTTATGATAATCAAGAACTCTCTAACAAATGCTATCACTAAAGTTATTCCAGATTAAGTTTTTCCTAAGACTAATCTATTATTTATGGAATAATCACAAGAATTCCTAAGATGCATGCCTTCATTAATAATTATAAACTATAAAGTTAAGTGGTATATGCGAATACATAATAATGTACAATACCATGACCCATAAAGTTAAGGGTTTACGCATGGAAATAAGTACATTTTTTCAGTACATTACTTACTAAGATTTTCACTTGTATAATTTGATGCCTTATAAATCAACCATAACACTCAAAAGTACCAAAGTATAATGAGTGTGTTGATAAGCAACATATGTAAAAAGAAATAAATGTTTGAAGCTGGAAAATAAGTTGTTACTCACTTACAACCACTTAAAACTTTAAAAGAGGATTGTTCTAAGGTCAATAGACAAATTACAAGTAAAAATTCCAACTTTAAGGTTCTTCAAAGGAGAATCTCACTGCATAATTATGTCATTAGACTAGACATAAGCAACGAGGCTATCCATTATTCTAAAGAACAGTTGGATAAATTAATTAGATAGTCACTTACTAATGATATTTAAGTCTGGTAATTTTAATATTCCAATTAACTCATGACTAGTTGACTCTAGTTCCATAAGTTTTCCTTACCAGAACTCGACAAATAACTAACATGAGAGTTAGTGACAAAATTAATTGTTAAGGCTATAAGAACCATAATAAGCAGTCTTCTAACAAAGCTTTTCGATACCTTACATATTCTGAAGATTAATCAGAATACAGTATCATTACTTAGGCTATGTTATGAAGGTTGTGAGGTTTGCATAGTCAACATAAAGTCACTCTTACCTTAAACTCTCATATTATTTGTTCTTAATATCCGGATAGAAACATTACTAAGATGAAACTAGATGATACCTTACATTTTCACAACTTTTGTTATCATGCAAATGAGAATTTGACAAAAGGAAAATGAGATCTATAAATTTCATCCATTATAACTGAAATTCATGAGAAATCATGACATGGTTAATGAGGATGATTTTTTATCTAATCTCATTCTAAGTGATTTTAAATCATGACGTTACAGCCCTAAATATTACTTGGCTTAAGGAATAAGTATGGGTCCATCATAAGTCATTCATTGACATCCGTGGAACTTATTCCAAACGGAATATCCAGACATAATTCATTTATCAATTAAAGACTATCTACTTGTATCTACATTTTGTCGCATGTGGCCCAGTCTTAAAAGAAATCTATTTCATATATATACTTAATAAGATTTCTATTTGATATGTCCCTGAGTTTTCTTATGACATCTGGACATTAAGGAAATCCAATAAAGTCTAACGTATATATGATAGGTTCCCATGTCACGTACCTCATTAAAACTTCTCTTGTAGCATTTCTAGAGATATTAAATATCAGTGGGAGCATTAAGTGTCTTAATAATAACTTGCAATAGTTGCAAGAGGTGGGGAGTGAAAACTTTATATTACTTCAATTTACACCTCTTGTACAAGACACCGCACCATCACGACATTGTTCCATTAAAACTTGTCTCCTTAAAATGTAATGCTACACTTACAAAAGTTTCATTGTTGCCTAAAATAACATAATCCTCAACAAGAGAAACTACAACGACTAACGTCATTAACTTGTTTCTCTATTAGAATTTGTTGGTCGTTAAATATTGAACCTAAGCATGCTGAGTTCCTAAAGAGTTCTAAGGTCAGTGGGAGCAGTCAAAGTCTTATCATTATTTGCAAGGAATACAAGAGGCAGGGGGAAGAGAGTCATTAAATTTTACTCCGAATTTAACTCCAACTACACCTCTTGTACACCATACTGCACCAACTCTTACAAACTTAGAATCCTGAAAATGATAGCAACCTAACCAAGAGCTAATCCATAAAACTGAAACTTCTAATAAACCCAATAATCAATTCAGGAGGTCATCTAGGTTTAAAAGCCTACTAACTTTGATGATTACATAACCTCCCTAACTGAATTTGAAATGGATTTTGGAAATGTCTACTGATCCTATCTCTTCAAATTAAGCCATTAGCGTCAATCAATCATTTGAATGGAATAAAACTTTTTCTAGTAAAACTGATTTTATGTGTTCGTATAATGTTTGGGATTTGATTGAATTACCTAAGAGTGTTCATAACTAAACCAAATCCTGATATAAACGTTAAGACACAAAGAAGCATGATTGATTGTTAAAGGACAAAGGGTATACTCATGAAGAGATGAATTACAAAGAGTCTTTCTTACCTATTTTACAGAAGATTTCTTTGAGGATCATCACTGTTCTAGTAGCTTATAATAGTTTAAAGCTACATTAGATAAACATTAAAAACAATTTTCCCTAATAACTGGCTGACATATTTACATGTTCATTAGATAATAACCTGAAAGTTCTGAACTTAAGGTTAAAGAACAGTTTGTCTATAAGCCAATAAAATCCATGTATGGGTTAATGCAAACATCATAATGTGATGAAATCTTAACGTAATTATTTTCATCAAGAATCAAGTGGATTAATGTACCTACCTCAAGATGAGTGGGAGCAACTAAAATAAACATGTCTATATAGATGATATTCTTTTGACAGGTATACGTTACATAAGTCAAAGCATTGTTAACACAAACTTTGATATAATAGATCTTCGAGATATCTCTTACGTGATAGATATCATAACATGCTGAGATAGACCCAATGGGACATTAGTTCTGTTCCATAAGTTTAACATTAAATGGGTCCTTACATATGTAACAAACAATACTGCTCTCCTTTAGAGGATAATAGGATAAATGAAAGTATTTCCTTACACTTCATTAATTGGAAGCCTTATGTAAGTTCAAGTTTATACTCGTTTAGATATTACTCACATTGCAGCACACTAGATACGTCTAGATTAACGTGAAACATTTAATAGAGTATTACAATATCTTTAAAGAAACGAGAGGCTACAATTTAAAGAAGAAGTGAGAACTATAACCGATTGATTACTCTAACTTTGTAATATTCAAAGATGACAAAATATAATTTCAGGTATATCTTTATATCAGCAGACAAAACCTATCTCATGGAGGAGTCATAATAAACTGATAATAACAACCTAAGTTATAACGACATAATATAGTCACTAAATGTTGTTGGAAATTTATCAGTGGACTCATAAGTTTATTAACTCCATATAATTAATGTTTTGAAGATTTAGTGTGATAAAGTCAGCTACCATGACTCCTTGAACAGTAACAGTTCAAGAGGTGCTGCATTAAATTTCGATACGCAATTAATTATTCGTTTATGAACGAAATGAGGAAACTAAGTTTTGTATCGAATACATTCATGATATGCTTAAGGATCCTATAACTGAAGGGCTATTACCCATAAGTCTTAATAAGAGAGCTCATACACGGGTATTAATTAATGGCCGTGCGCAATTGCATATCGTACTATGAATGACTAACTATTAGTTAATTTTCCTCATCAGTTTGATTTTGTATGTCTCTAAGAATATGTCAAGCAGGCATAATGGCATATAGACAAATAAAGTTACAAATCAAACAAAGGGCTTATGCGTATTTTGATCATAATGATTAGGTTTTAAATTAAGGCTATAGTATGATTAATGGGGGTCCTGAGTCGCATAATGATTCAACGGCTGTATTTCTCTGCTATAGTTCTTGTTTAAGGCTAAAATGAGTGTTAACTCCTGATCAGGCTTATCTAATGCTCATAATAAATGATTACTCGGCCAAGTGGGAGAATGTAAGAATAAATAAATAATGTATTTATTTATATATGGCCATTATAATCATTTATATAATAATAGATCAAAATATATAACAACCTATTAAATAATTAGTTGGTAGTTGTTGATGGGCCTTATTACCATTATTAACTAATTAGGGTTTCCTCTTGGGTGCATATATAAGGAGATAATTAGAGGATTAAAGAGTTAGACTCTAATCACAATAACATCATCATGAAATCGCCCCTCTCTCCTAGCCGATTCCCCTTTATCGGTTTTCATCATAACCATCATTAAATTGCACCCTAAGGAGGAACCAGACCAAGCTGACAATCATGTCAAACCCTGTTGCTGCGTCTCCATCTGGATTCTCTGCTGGCCTGTACTGATACAATCAGGTATGCTATTTATGTTTTCCATTATGCCTAGAACAGAACTGATCAACAGTATAATGTTATACAACTCGTATACATAGAGAAAATATTAGGCCGTATAACATTCTATATGGGTCGTATTACATTATACGGGTCGTATAACATTCTATACGGGTTACATAAGGTTATACGGCCCGTATACATAGACAAAAAAACATTCTCTTATACGGGTTGCATAACGTTATACAGCCCGTATAAATAGACAAAAAAACATTCTCTGACACTTTTTGTGTGCAACAATCAGTTATACGGTCCGTATAACTCTATATGGGACATATATATGTAGGGGTGTGAAAATACGATTTTAAGAAGAGTTAATTACTGTTTTCATCCCTGTGGTTTGTTAAAAATAACTATTTCATCCATTAGTTTAAAAATTGCGATTTCAGTCCCTGTGGTTTTACATTCATAACAATTTCAGTCCACCTCCGTTAACCCCATCCATTTATTCTGTTAAGTACACGTGAATTAACCATAATGCCCTTATTAATAAAAAAACAAAAAGATATCTAAATGAGTTAATTATTGTTTTCATCCCTGTGGTTTGTCAAAAATCACTATTTCAATCCATTAGTTTAAAAATTGCGATTCCAGTCCATGTGGTTTCACTTTCGTAACAATTTCAGTCCAGTCTCCTAACACCGTCTATTTTACCATTAAGTTTTTAATGAAATACCTAAATTACCCTTGTGTTAATTAAATATGGACTTATATGATTTTATTATTGGATTTATATGATTTTATTGTTGTATGACATATGGACTTAAATTGGATTATAGGGTTTGACCCACCATGGCTTCAGTAGAAGTAGAAGTCTGGCCTATTTTTACATATATGGTTCCAAAATTTTAATTTTGGATTTTAGAATGAGAAAATGTCCAGGTAAGCATTATTTTTTAAAATTATTATGTTAATTGATGATGATAGGAAGATATTGATTGGGGTGGGGTAATGGGTCGCCGGACATTAAGAGGGTGGGGTTGTGATCCCGGAGAAGATGATCGGAAACTTTTGCCGGAAATGAGAGCAGGGATGGAGTGGGGTGGAGTGGGGTGGGGTGGGGTAGCATGGGGTCGTCTTTTAACAAGTGGGTCCTAGAATACAATCTTTTAAATTTCCATGGTTTTTTTAATTTAATTAACACAAGGGTAATTTAGGTATTTCATTAAAAACTTAACGCTAAAATAGACAGTGTTAGGAGACTGGACTGAAATGGTTACGAAAGTAAAACCACAGGGATCGAAATCGCAATTTTTAAACTAATGAACTGAAATAGTGATCTTTGACAAACTAAATGGACAAAAACAGTAATTAACTCTTTTAAGAATGTGAGGATAGTGGAAGCGTTTAGAATATACATCTATATGTTTTCATGACATCAGATGTTAGCGGCTACAATAACATTAGTTGTGGAACTTTCATTAAATTTTATAATGGATGTTGAGACGTTAGCAAAGATCACGTTTCAATGTTGGCTTAGCTTCTTATATTTCTTATTTTATTTTAAAATTTATTTGGCATGGGTTGATTGAGAAAACAAAAAATATATATATATATATATAAATAATAATTAGTATAACAAGTTACTTAAAAAAGTATAATTAATAAAAAAATACAAAACAAAAATATAATGGGTTGGTTAAATAAAAAGATAAAAGATAACGTATAATGTGTTTGTATAAAACAAAAACATAAACATAAATAAAAGTGCACCAATTTAATAAGGATCCCAAAATTTTATTTTGACACCCCTTATACACCAATTTAATTAGAATCGTACTATTTAAATGATCGAAATAAACATTTGTCAAGTCTGGTCGTTTAAGGTTGGACTTATACGCTCCATGTTGGTCAATATGCAGTGTATAGGAGACTTCTATATGCTCAATATCACCCAATATGAAGCATATAGATGGCTGGGTGTCCATGTAGATTTTATTGATGTTTTAATAGATGGAGCGTTTAGTGAACTCTTTTGAAAGTCTGAATAAATATTTTTTTTCAAAAAAGACCTTCAGATTTTGTGTTAAGCCTTGGATTAAAAGCATAGACAATGCCCTAGCAGGTTTAGGAATATAAGAAGTAAAAGTGAAAGATGGGTAGCTTAAAATAGCAAATAGTATATATCTTGGTACACAATATATATACACCTTATAAAATATATTTTATTATATTTTATGATACAATAGATTAAGGATTAGGATCATATACAAATAACAACATAAATAAGAAGGGTAAAAAAAATTCTAGTCTATTGATCTTATACTTGAAGGGTTGATATTAGATTTAGGGAAAAAAAATAGTGCACTCGACATAAAGGGAACCCTACATTTGGGTAGCTTGAAATACCAAATAGTATATATCTTGATACACCAATGGGGTGATGGTCTATGAGCAAAGACAAAGTTTTTTAAAACACATAGGTAGGAAAGGGGAAGATCTTAGGTTCTAGTCCCACAGACAACAAAAAATTAAAGAAATTAGTAATTAAAAAAAGTGTATCTTGATGCAATATATATACCTTATAAATATATTTTATTATATTGTGTGATATAACAGATTACATTACAGATTAGAATCAAATAAAAATGACAAATAAATAACATAAACATATTACAAACATAGTTTAATCTTTTTAACTTAATTAAACAAACCAGTTCATTCTTTTTTAGATTAAACAATTAACTCACAAGTTACCAATCTTAGGATTTGCAAATTTAAGAATTGGGATTAGAAGTTTAGTATTTAACAGGGTTAATTATTCTATAAAGACTCCAAAAAATAAAAAGTGTAAGAAAGCATTATAAAGTGACAAGTGTTCAAGAATCTAAAACCTAAACCCACCCCACAACCACCCTAAAAAATCTAATTTTTTTTTTGTTTAATTTTTTTTTTAAATCACTACTTTTCATCACCCAATTTTTTTTTGGTGGGTGGGGGTTTAGGTTTTTTGGTGGTGGTGGTGGGTGTTTAGGTTTTTTGTTTTTTTTTGGTGTAGTGTGTTTATTTTTATGAGTCTTTGTACACTTCTTATTTTTATAAACCTTTGTATTTGATCCTATATCGGATTTAACAACTAAAGACAAGAAACGAAATAAAAACAAATAATCAAGAAAGGAAATTTAGCATCATGTATCCAACTCTCCATCATGCTCTCTCTGTTAAGCATGGTGTCTTTTACTTTCAATGATAGGTTGGGTAAAGTGTTTTTTGGTAAATTATATGTTGCTTTAAAATGTAAATCAAACTTGACATTAAATATTTTTTGAACACTTAACAATTAACATGATTCTTAATATTTCACTACTCAACTCTAAAACATTGCTTGTCAACTGTCAAGTTGATATTGTTGGTATTTTGTTAGACTTTATCACAGGTTGAGCAATCCTGTGACTTCACTTAATTTCACAAAATCATTAGCTTCTTAAACAAAATTTCATTAAAATGCAATTTTCGTCATTCAATTTGAAGTTAATATAACATAACATACTGCATGTATTTGTGTTTTGACTCATCATAACTAGCGTGTGTGTTATATTCACTAGATGATGAGAACTATGAGATACACCTTAATTTTTTCAATATCCATAAAACGATTAATTTCTTTTTCTTTCTTCCTTCTTTTCCAACTTCTTCAAGTTTCCCATATGAGTCATGTGGCACAAATATATTCAAACAAATTTTCATAATTGATTCATTAAAAAAAAATAAAAAATAAAAAATAAAAAATAAAACTAATTTGTAAAGCTTTGTTTCTTTAACAATTTTATTTTGAAATCATTTTAATCAAAATATTCTCATCAATGAAATAGCCCGTTGTAAAGTCTTGCTTTTAAATCAGTATTCATATAAATTTTCCATGTCAAAAATTATATTCTATGAGCATAGTTAGACCACCCGTGGTGGGGCGTGGTTTTTTAAAAAAATTCAAAAAAAACGCCGGATAACGCCGGCGTTTTGGGGCGTTTTTTTTTGAAAAAAAATGAACATGGCGTTTTAAAAAAAAAACGCTGAATATTGCTTTGGGCCAAGAGATGACCGTTTGACAACGGTCAATTGTTTTATAATTTTTTTTTTAATCCATAATTTACCCACTATATATATATCACCATCTTTCTCCTATTTTTTATAAAAAAAAACCTCACTTTCCCTCCTACTTCTTTTATATTTTATACAATCATGCATCCATTCCGACCCCCTTTTGGTGTCCCCGCAAGACCCACGAACCCGAACACAACCCAACCGCAACACCCGTATAACCTTCAAGACATGGACCCGAGCTTTTTAACGTACGCGGCTTACTTGAGTGGCGCCACTCCGTTCGTGCCTCCCACCTTCGGCTATGGTCAAGCCGGCGGTCGCAACCGTCACAACAACAAGCCGAATCCGAACCCGATGTCGATGTCGTGCCGGAGACGCAACCCGAACCGGTGCAAGAGAAATCGAAACGCGGCAGAAGGTCGCATAAGAAGAAGGAAAATGACGAACCTCGACGTACAAAAACTACCATTAAATGGACGAAGGACGAGGAATTCACGTTGACTCGGGCGTGGCTCGACATTTCGGAGGACCACGAAACTGGTAACTTTTATATTTTATTTTTAGTTATTTTTTACTTATATTTTTACTTTTATTTTTAACATACAACTTATATTTTTACTTTTTTTTTAATTTGTAGCAAACTTTCAAACGGGCCCCGTTTTTTGGGATAGGGTTCGTGCACTCTTTTTTAGCACGTGGGGTCAAGGCGAACATCGGGACAAAGATTCCATTTCTAGCAAATGGACCGACATCAACAACAAGTGTCATGCGTTCCAAGAAGTGTACCAACGTAACTTCGATATGGACTCTAGATCATCTTTTTTTTTTTTTTACTTTATTTTTTTTTTCGGTTTTTTTTATTTTCTGTTTTTTTATTTTCTGTTTTTTTTCGGTATTTTTTTTAATTTCAAGTAATGTAATTTTTATTTTAAATTAATGAAGATTTTTATGTTTTATATTAAAAAAAAATTGTGAAATGATTGCTTGGGCGTTATTGAAATAATGCCTCACTACACCACTTTTGCAATAATGCCCCATGCTGACTGGGATGACACGTGTCGAATAATGCCCCATGGTGGGGGCATTATTTTGATTTACCACTACACATGGTCTTAGAGTGGTCAAAATTGGGCAAAATCAGTAAAAAAAATGTCAAAATCTTTGATGTACTTGAAAAAGGGATAATTGCATATTTCCCCTTAAAAACACCCTTAATTGCATATATACCCAAGCCCTTCTCAATTGAACAACCCAAGAACGATAAACAGGTGTTGCGGCGACAGTGACGATTTCCAGCCTAGATCTCTCTTTCTTCCGATCTCTCTGTTGTATCACCGATGAATCCATCATTTGGTGGTATTATCCCACCAAATCAACCTCCTGATCCCTCACATCCCCTAGATTCTTGCAATTTTCCTCCTCTTGTAAACAATGTGAAGAGCGCCGCTCACATTCAAAACCCTCATACAGCGCCGCTTTCCTTTTCTGGAGTGGTAAATTCATCTCAGCAGAAGGGTGGAGTGAATGGAGGGGTTGTTAACCTCCTTCATGTTGATCTCGTTCTTGATTCAAGATCGTTACAATCAGAATCATCTCCGTCGGCACATCAAGTGGCTAGTGCTAATTTTGTGTCAGAGATGGAAAATTGGGTGAAAAGAATGGTAGATGGAAACCGATTGAATGATGCTAGGGTTTCCCCTATGGTTTCACCCAGCAGCTCGATCCTTATCTCAACAGAATCCATGGCCAAAGCTAATGTATTGGCCGAAATCGATACAGGAGATGGGTTGTTTGTCACGAGTGCTGGTAATGGTGTCTCCATGTCCACTCAATCAGGAAAAAAAATGCAAGTAGTGAGGAAAAAAAATGAAAAAAAAATGCAAGTAGTGAAAAAGACCAATAAAAAAAAACTAGTAAAAAAAGAATAAATATGCAATTTTCTAAAGTTTAGTAAAATGAAGGGTAAAATAGTCTTTATATAATTTAATTTTAATAAATTAAATCAAAATGGGTAAATTTGCAATTTTATTAGTTAATAGAGATGAAATATGCAATTTAATTTTTGGCTCGGGTATATATGCAATTTCAAAGTTTTTTAAGGGGAAATATGCAAAAAACCCTTTGAAAAATTACTCTTGTTAACCTAATCCAATTAAGAAGTTTGAAAAAGTATATAAAAGTTTGGAAAATCTTGTTTATATATTTAACTTTGAAAAATTACATATAAAAGCTAGTCAGTATCCCACCACCTGAGTAGCGCTTCATGATTTTTAATCTCAAAGTGAGAAAAGCATTTCATAATTCTTGAGAGATTATGAAAGTTTGAAGTGCTCTAATCCGCATGAATATAATATCATTGGCGTATAATAAATGGAATAAAATTTGCAAGCATTCTCAATGACCATATGTTGGGCTTCAATAGCGATGATAAATAAAAAAAAGGAGCTAGTAATTCAGCTTGTCTAAGCCCCATTAGGATTATAATTCCTCTATAGATGTCCCATTAACAATAATTGATGTCCTGGCTGTTGATAAACAACTGTTAATCCACTTTCTCCATAGAATAAGGAACCCCATTTGATCAAGGATGGAGTCTAAGAAATTCCAATTTAAGGTATTGGAGAATTGTCGGTTTGGACTACTCACCGTTGTCTGCGATTGTCGATATATGAGAACGTCTTTTGGCATTGAGTTATCCCGGGTAGCCTGAATTTTATTCGTGGACCTTTAAAAAAAGGTATTGAATGCCTTCTTGTAATCAACCTTCTGGTTTGACAATCTATACCTCAGATAATTAGTTGGGTTGCCATTAACTTCTGATTCGGGCTTTTTTTTTTTTTTTTTTTGAAAGTGACAGCCCACAATCACATGAGCAATTGAAGATTTTGGGCTTGTGGAATGTGGATGTAGAAACTGGACCTTGGCCCAATCAGTGAAAAGAAGGAAATCCGCTGGGAATTAAAAAAAAACGAGCATTAGTTTTGGGTAGAGATGAACATAAAACAAGATAAGGGAACTGGTTTTTAAGAGCCAAACCGAACCGGTTCGATATCTAAACCGGCGGTTTCGCACTGGTTTCACCTCTCTAGACAAAAAACGAACCGAACCGAAACCGGTTCGGAAACCGAGCCGAAAAAACAGGTTCCGAATAGTCCATAATTTTCACTACTAGAAGATAATGAGGAATAATCCATAATTTTTTGGTATTTTTTTTTTAACGGCCAACAGAATTAATCCCGAGCACTCTCGGGGCACCCACTGGACAAACAGAGTACTCCGAGAGTAACCCGAGTCCACCACCAATTCCGGGGAAAACCCGGTAACCCACCCGCCCGTAGGCACGACAGTGAAATTACCAGTAAAACCCGTTTGGCTCAAGGATCCAACCCAGGTTTCCCTGGGTCTCCTATCATTGCCCACCAGTGCCTCATTCTACACCAAGTGGGAGTCGAACCTGCATCTCTCAAGAGAAATACAAGTCCTCCACCACTTGATCTAAAGATCATTGGCATAATTTTTTGGTATTAGATGGTGTAGTTGAGAACTAGAATTATGGAATGAGAATTAGAAGTATAATTACTGGGTTATATATAGGGTTTGAAACTGAAAAAAAATAAAATAAATGGGTCTAACTTCACTAGCCAACGACTAGTTTTCTTGATTTCCTTACCATTTATCGCGTGACCAAGACCACGAGGGCGGGCCAAAATGAGACTTTCACTGGGGGGGGGGGGGGGGTCGTGCTTGGGTGGACCACAAATCCACTACGTATGGTCTAATGTCATAAAATCAAATCACTGACAACACTCCTTTTAACTATCTTAGAACTTTTTTTTTAAATAGAAAATAAATTAAACAATTAAATACTTAAAAAATAAACTTTAATTTTAAATAAAAAACATATTCGAAAATAATATTCCATGAGAACTTTGTGGCCTTTTTCGTGATCACGTGGATGTTGTTGTGTCTTCGACTTTGTGGCCTTATACAAGAACTTCAAACCGAAACAAACAAAAATATACTCACTAACCTCGGAGAGATGATAGAGAGCTTGACCGAGAGATAGTGAGAGAGAGAGAGGAAGTTAGCGACGGTGGTTGGGGGGGGGGGGGTGTCGCCGGCAGTCGCACGTCGAGGGGGGAGAGGGAGTGTTAGGATTTTTTTTTTGAGTTAATTACTGTTTTCGTCCATGTGGTTTGTCAAAAATCACTATTTCAGTCCATTAGTTTAAAATTTGCGATTTCAGTCCCAGTGGTTTCACTTTCGTAACCATTTCAGTCCCTGTGGTTTCACTTTCGTAACCATTTCAATCCATTTATTCTGTAAGTAGAGGGACTGAAATGGTTACGAGGTGGACTGAAATGACTACGAAAGTGAAACCACAGGGACTGAAATCGCAATTTTTAAACTAATGGACTGAAATAGTGATTTTTGACAAACCACAGGGACGAAAACAGTAATTAACTCTTTTTTTTTTTTTGTTCTGATACACACACACATGCATACGTAGATGCAAAAGAGGCGGCGCTTGGGCTTTGCATGTGGGCCAAGACCTTCGTGGGCCGCATGTATGGTTTAAAGGGGTAAAGGGGTGGCGGTTTGGGTTTGGTTTGGATCATAGGAGTGTTTGGGCGACAACAGGGTCAGTGATCATGTTAGAGTGGGTATGGGGCGGGCTGCAAGGATAGTGGGTTTGGGTCGGGTCACGTTAACCGGGTTATTTGTTTCGTGCACAAAGGGAACATCTATTTATATATATTTTACGCTAATCTCGTTAGTTTAGATTTTTAATTTAATGTAGATACGTTAAATTAAACTAGGTTTAGAAAAGTTCGCCGCGTTGCGGCGATTTTTTTTGTTATTTAGTGTGTGTTTACGTGTGTTTTGAAATCACTACGAGCGCGTTGCGAACGAAACTGCTGACAAGAATAAAAGGAAAATGTAGAAAAAAAACACTAAAAGATAACCGAAAGAAAATAAACAAAAAAAAGTTGTATGGTAACGATGTTGTTCGAATGAAACCCGTGGTCAGAGATGAGCAAATGGTTCTGGGTACCGGTACCAAATTTGCCGAACGGAAAGATCTTAAGTACCAATTCGGTACCGACTTTTGGCGTTCCTGGTACCGGTTCATTACCTTTTTTTACCTTCATATACCGGTACCTTAACCGGTATTTTCGGTATCAGTACCGATTCTGTATGGGTTGACACCGAGCTCATCCATACCTCTGAAACTAAAAAAAGAAAAAAATTAAAAGTTGAAGAAAATTAACAAAAAAAAGTTGTACGATACCGTTGTTGTTCGTACGGTACCCGTGATCAGGGATGAGCAAATGGTACAGGGTAGCAGCACTGAATTTCCCGAACCAAAAGATTTCCAATATCAATTCGGCACCAACTTTTGGTGTTTTCTGTATGAGTGTCGATTTTTACCTTCATGTACCGATACCGAACAGGACCGTACCGGTATTTTCGATACCAGTACTGGCTCGATACCGTTTGACACCAACCTTATCCCAACCCGTGATATTAAAAAATGATTAAAGTTAAAAAGTAAAGAAAATAACTATTATTATAATATTAAAATAATTAAAGTATTAAAAAAGCTATATATTCATTTTAACTTAAAAAAACTATATATTATTATAATCTTAAAATTACTATTTAATAACTTTCTCTTTTAACTGATATAAATTTAACATGTGACGTAGAACAGTAACGCGTAATGAAATGTATTAATAATTGCAAAGAATGAACGTAACTAACCTCGGAAACACGGGTTGTCACAACATCAGTATATTACAAGCGCTCAATATAGCTTACGATATAAAAAAACACTCTATTTGTAACACAAATTCGTTATAAACATTGTGCGGCTAGAATTGAAACAAAATCTATATTGGACACCATGAAAATAAACGCTAGTACATGTACCTAAGTTGTTATTATAATGGTGAAAATAATCATGTCGTAATGATATATGATATATTCAAGTACCTAAGTTGTTATGATGGTAAAAATAATCATGTCGTAATGGTATATTCAAAATAGGAATAACCATTATATTAGATCTTTTCGATTTTAAACAAAAATTTATTGAAACATAAATAAAAATAAGCATAATACTCGCAATGAGTATTTTAGTCTTATTGATGAAACTCAAATGTTTTCATTACACCGTATTTTTGCATTCAAATTATAACTATAGATATATGAATAGGTTTCCTTTGAAATTATGATAATTTATGACGTTTTGAAATGTTGAGTATTCAAATTTGAAATAAGTAACCCGGAGTAAATCATCGTTAAAAGGTAACACCGTCATTTTAATAAGTTTTGGAATAATTGTATCATATATTTGACTAAAAAGTCAATTAGCTGTATCTATGCATTGGACCTATAATAACTATATAGATACATGAAAAGGTTTCCTTTGAAATTATGAAAATTTATGACCCTTTGATATTATATAAATCAGATAGTTTGAAATGTTAACTATTGAAATTATTTGAAATAAGTAATCATGGAGTAAATCGTCGTTGTGTGACTTGGAGGAGAAGTATGCGGTGATGTTTTTGTGTAAACACAGATGATGGGGTATGTGAGGGAGACGAAAGAAAAAGAAAGAGAAGAGAGAAGAGAGAAGAGAGAAGAGAGAAAGAGTGTTTTTGTGTTGTGTGAGACCATCTCAATGCAATAAACTAAATGCACTCATAAACACATCCAATCAGCTGTCACATCAAATTTCTATAAATTCTTCGAAAACATTAATTTCTCTCCAACCATACAAAGATATGTACCAATACTTAGGGGGCGTTTGGTTCGCGAAATGTTTTGGAATTGGGATTTGTATAGGAATTAGAATTTCAAGGAATTGAATTTGGAATTTAAACATTCCAATTGGAATTGAAAATTCTTGGAATTGGAATCTCAATTCCATTTTTGTTGTGCTTGGTTGTCAAATGAATTGGAATCCATCACCCTGGCACCCACAACCCTCAGTTCGGATCGAAACGGTACGGGTGGAAACAATACGGTTGGAAACAGTACGGGCCAAAGCTGCTCGCGTCGAAACGGTACGGGTCGAAACGGTATGGGTCGAAACGGTTCGCATCGAAACGGGCGTCGAAACGGTTCGATTCGAAACGGCATGAGTCGAAACGGACAGGTCGAAACCAATACGGGTCGAAACGGTACGAGTTGAAACGGTGCGGGTCAAAATCGTTCGGGTCGAAATGGTCAAAGATTCCAATGAATTTACTTTAATTCCTTCACATATAGGAATGATTTTGAATTCCTTTAGTTCAAGGAATTTGAAGTATTCCATGCTCAATTCCAATTCTAATTCCATTGTCAACCAAACAAATGAAGATGAGAATTTAGATTCCAATTTCATCAAATTCTGTGAACTAAATATCTTAAAATATGGAATCCAGATTTCAATTCCTTTAAATTCCATTGAATTCCTACGAAACAAACGCCCACTTAAAGATTAAAGAATATATTAAATATATATAAATTCTAAAAATTAAATTTTCTAATGAAGTTACGTTAATAACTTGTACATTTTCTATTAGTGGCTTGTAAACCAATTAGTTTAATTAACTTATTAGAATAAAATTTACCTTGTTAGTAAATGAACCATATCTATTAAAGCATTATATACATCTTTTATAAACTGAACTAAAACTAAGGTGCTGTTTGCTTTTTGATAAAACGTCTGCACAGGCTCTTCTGTTTGCGCGGCGCAGACCACGCGCAGACATTGCCACGCGCAGACTGTTTGTTTTTCCGAAAACGTTTCATTAAAAAAGGTCTGCGCGAGATCTTCTTGGTGCAGACTTCGTCCAACCACTTCTAAGATCTTCTAAGGTCTGCAGAGGGTTAAACACCACCACAGACCACCACCAACCACCACCGGCCACCACCAGCCACCACGGACCACCACCCATCACCACCGACCACCACCGTCCACCACCACCACCACCACCGTCCACCACCCACCACAACCGTCCACCACCCACCACCACCGGCCACCACCACCACCCACCACTACCGTCCACCTACCATCACCACCGCCACCACCGCCACCACCACCACCACCACTGTCCACCACCCACCACCACCGTTTACCACCACCACCGTCCACCCACCATCACCACCGCCACCACCATCGTCCACCACCCACCACCACCGTCTACCACCACCACCAACCACCACCCACCACCGTCCATCACCACCACCACCCACCCACCACCACCACCCACCACCACCACCGTCCACCACCACCACCGTCCACCCACCATCACCACCACCACCACCGCCACCGCCACCACCACCGTCCACCACCCACCACCACCAACCACCACCACCCACCACCGTCCATCACCACCACCATCCACCACCGTCCATCGCCATCACCGTCCACCACCCACCACCGTCTGTACACCTCCACCAGTTTATTTTAGAAGTCTACATATGTTAAAAAACAAACAGTCTTCTTCTTGCAGACTGCCGACATTTGGTCCACCTCTTCTTCAACAGATGTCTGCAGATGTGGTCCGCAGACTGCAGACATTTTATTTCTTAAAAAACAAACAGCACCTAAAAGTAGATGGAATATATAAATCGCTGCATACAAATAATAGGAAAGCAGAATCATTTTCGTTCAAAAAATCATCGCCAGGTGTATGGAAAAGTAGAGGTGACATAGACAAGGATTTCATGAAGAGCAACATTAATATCACAACAAACATAAGGAGCAAAGTTGGAAAAGGAGACAAAACACTATTTTGGATCGATATTTGGGTTGGAGATGTGCCGTTGAAAGACCAATTTCCACTTTTATTTCAGCTTTCTACAAGGAAAAGGGCAACTGTAATGGAATGTTACAGTATAGTACATGGAGGGAAACTATGGAATTGGAGTTGGAGTAGAGCACTTGCTAGCATCGAAGAGAAACAAGAAATGGTGAGTTTGAATAATCAATTGCAAAATCAGGTACTTTCACAAACAGGAGATGTATGGTACTGGAAAAACTTTGAGAATCAAGAATTTAGTGTAAAAAATGTAAAACAAACTCTTGGCCAAGATTTAGACCTGAATTCGACACCAAACATGTTCTGTTGGAATAACTGGGTAGCTAGCAAATGCACTACTTTCGTATGGAGAGCGGTAGATGAAAAAATTCCGTCACTGTTGGCGTTGCGGAAAAGAGGCATGAACTTACCTAGTGTGACGTGCAAAACATGTGGAGCGGCTGATGAGTCGGCACACCATATACTCATCGAATGCAATTTCGCTAAAAGGGTTTGGGAGATGATATCTGTAGGATCGTTTTCACGACCAAATGAGTCGTTCAGAAGAGTTTTTGCTCAATACGAGAGGCGGAAACAAACGTATTGAGGTGATTCAGCTTGCAATTCACTTTAAACTATCTTTTGATTGATATAACAACGTTTTACAGCGAGTAGACACTTCGGCAGCAGTTCAACTCTGAAACCGGAAAGTTACAAATGAGAACCAAGACACTAGTATTTATAGGCTGCCCTATTTCGCACGGAATAGTTCATGCGAAATCAACTTCACACGAAACGCTATTTCGTGCGAAATACCCAGTTGATTTCGTGCGAAATGACAGTTTGTCATTTCGTGCGAAATACCCATAAACACAAATTTCTCGTATTTCGTGCCCTGATCTATCTAATACAATACAAGACTCGATACAAGACGAAGTCGACAGACATATGCACCAACAGACTCCCCCTTGGATGTTGATGAAGTCTTCAGTGTCGAGTCTTCAATCTTCAGTCTTTATCAGTCTTCTCGTTCTCTCCCGAAGTATCTAACAATGTAAAGCATCCTTAATCCACTCTCTTTTCTCTATCAACTAATCTCTTCCTTGGATGTTGATCTATCATTTTCATAGCTTTTAAATCTGACAATGTACACATTCTCTTGATCAGATCTCTTGATTCCTTAAGTTCATCAGCATCTGCAATTTGCGTAATCTTCAGGATCTGAATCTGGCTTTACTATCTTCAGACTCCCCTTTGCTTAGCAGACTCCCCCTTAAGTTGTGCTTGGGATCGTAGCCTGGCTATTACAGGATCAGGATAGTAATCTGGCTCTTTATGACACCAGAATCAGGAACCTGACTATCCTGCACAATCTCCACCACACAATAAATTTCACAAATTTAAAATTTGACAAATTTATATACCACTTGCAGGTATTAATCAATCAATAAATGATTTTACAATGTTAATCTCTGATGAACCACTTGTAGAAATACTATTTTTCTTTTCAAACAATTTTTCATTTCAAACATCTCAAACAAACTCTCCCAAACCTTTTGTTCATCATATTTAGCACTTGGAATTTTGAAAATCAGCTCTCCAACATCAGTTGTCAAAAATCTTTGTGTATTTTCCAAATTTATGCTAAAACACATTCTTTTTGGAATTTTCTAAAATTTTCAGTGTGTTATCATGCAATAAGAAAATATTTACAAACAATATTTTTGTGAGTTTGCGTAAGAGGATCATATCAGTTTATGAGACACATCACTAACATCATTAAGCTTTAAACATTTTAAGTTCTAAACGATTCACTTAGATTGTCAGTATACTGATCCACTTAAATTTTCACACAAAGTTCAACTGCTTCGAGATACGAATTTAGTGTTTTAAGAGACTTAAACTTATACGCGTGTCCCACCTCAGAATATACTCCCGTATCCAGATCCCAATATTCAGTCTTACAGGTGAGTATACCTAGATGATATCTGTAAAGGGTTAAAATGCGAGGGCCATGAGAGCTCAGGCTATTGCTTCCGCAAAATCAGAGAGATGATGGCTTCGACTTTAGGTGTGTTCCCTTTAGAGAATCTTTTCTTCAACAGCACATGATTAGCATTTTGCAATGTTTCATCACTTTTATGCTGAGGGTGGTGCTATATTTCAAGCAAGCGAAAAGTATTATACGGGGACTAAGCCATTGCTTCCGCAAAATCAGAAGTCCCGGGATAATACCCCAGATATCACTAAGCATAAAGACCTAGTATCTCAGAAAAGGGGACCTTTCAAACAAGATTTCGGGGGTTACCCATATATCCGAGAGATGTTCCCCACGATATAAGTAAGTTTGATATTTAGGTTTATATCTCGACACAATCTACTAAATGTGCAAAAACCTACTGGCACATCATCATTGAGACCGTTTATCACATTTTGACTTTACAATTCTTTAGCATGCTGTGATCGTTTCACTGATGTACTATCATTTCCTCTTTTTCACAACAAAACTCATTTTTGACTTTATCATGTTTTTGACTTTTTCAAATTTTCTAATATTTTTGGATTTTCTGAAATTTCTTACTCCCCCTAAAATTCAAAACCATTTTAAAGAAAAATTTGAAAAACAAACTGTACACATAAAATGACAACTGTTGTGAATTGCTTTCAAATCGCCATCCACTTGGCATAAACAATCAGATCTTCCCCTGACAACAAACTATTTTCCCATTATGATTTCAAAACACTTAAGTTTGTTTAAATTAAAATGGTTTTTCCGACAAATAAGTTTTGTTGATTTTACTTGAAGGAATGGGAATACATTCATCACTTTGTTTCTCAACCACATGTATGAACATGAAATCAAGTTCAACTTAATGACCTTGATTAACCACTTGTAGGTGAAGATCTTCTTCAACCACTTATAGGTTCTCATCACCAATACCACTTGTAAAACAAAAATATAACAATTTTCAAGAATGAAAATACCACTTGTAGGTCGAAATCACTTTTGTGGATTTCTCAAGAAAGATGCCGATTCCTGCTCCACTCTTACCAACCCGGGAGCTCCGGCAAGTCAGGTTTTTCAGTTAAAGAGATTTTCCCAAGCCTGACAGACCTTGGGAGATTCCGAGTGATCAACACTCGGTTTCTTTCCTTTCATCTTCTTCTCATAAAATTCCTTTACCCCTTTGACCTTCCCATCAATCATTTTTCCAAAAATATGTTGCAGTTTGGAGTTAAAGGCTTTTTCAACATCAAATTCTTTCTTTTCAGAAAAGAATTGATTCAAAATCTCAACTTTACCAACTTTTTGTTTAAAATTTTCAGCCCTCAATGGTGAAAATTTGCATCATCCATTGGCGGTACTGATTTTTCAACTTTTGATTCAACTTGTGGCTCCTCTGACTTTGTGGAATCAGATTCATAGCCATAAAATAGCTCCTCTGATTTTGACGAAGCAGAATCATTGCTAGAACTATCATCAGATTTCTTAACAACCCACTTTTGGTTGTCAAGATTTGCTTTTCTTTTGTAAAAACCTTTTGAACATTCACCAACTTCAAATTTCGAGTTTTTGAAAACTATAAAAGGTTTGGTTGGTGATTCATTCTCAACCATATTTTCTTTCAGTTTAAAAGAAACTCCCTGTTTTGTTTGGATTGCCTTTGGACAATTCCTGGCAATATGACCAACTGTTTTGCATTGAAAACAGGTTCTCTTTTCCTTTTTCTGAGCAACATCCTTTTTCATTTCTTCTTAGCAAGGAATTCTTTGTTCGTCTGCTTTCTGAACAATTGCTCTTTTTCTTCTTCAGATGATATTCCTGTAACAAAAACAGTTTTTGTTTTATAAGTTTTCTCATTTTTATGATTTTTTGGTGGAATAAATCCAAGACCTTTCCTTTTGAAATTACCGTTATGGTTTGGTTTCTTTCGATAACCTGAAACAGAACTATAACCCTTTTTCTTGTTTAAACGTTGTTGAACTCTTGAGGTGTAATGTTTAGGTTTTTCAGAAAGATTTTCATCTTTTATTTCAGAAATATTAATTTCTGTTAGTTTAAAAACCTTTTTTATCATTTCTGGTTTAACACCTCTTATTGGAAATTCATCATCAGAATATAATTTGTCAGAATCATTCAAAGTATAAGCCACTTTGAATGTTTCATCATTCAAATTACATTTTGATAACAAAAACTCTTTATTGTAAACCCGTTTATCCTTTTTGACTGTTGGACTTGAAGTTTCAGACGTTGACTCTGAATTTGACTCCGACTTTGACTCCTCGGTTTCATCTTTATCCAACACCTGATCGACCACTTTCTTTATTAACTCTGACTCATGATTAGTATCAGATGAAGTGAAAGTGACATCAATGTTATCTGGCAAATTTTCTGAAGACTCAGACTCCCACTGTAAGTTGGTTGCTTTTTCGACTCTTTCTGAATTTGGATTTCGTGAAGAATATCCATTTTCAAGCGGGGGTGGACACTTGTTGTAACTGAAACCTTTTTTCTTACCAGAATCATTCACTTCAGTATCCTTCTTCTTTTTAGAAGTCTTCTCTTCAGATGTTTCCTCTTCTTCAAACGCCTTCATGCCTTCAACGGTTGGATAAATCCTGTCAATGACATAAGAAGTACATGAGTAACTTTTTAACAACCTGTTTACCCTTTCTGTTTCAATCCTCTGGGTTTCCAGTTTTTGTTCCAGAACAACACACTTCTCAATGTAATTGTTGACAATTTTCTGCTTTGTCATGAAAGCTCCTTGAAGTGTTTTCATAGCGGTTGCTTGTTCACTGCTTGACTGATTGTACTGATTCATTGCTTTGTTGAGAACATCATAGGATTCTTTCAATCTGTTCATGTTATGAATCAAAGTACTGTTTTGCTTCTTCACTGTTTCACAGGTTTCACATTTAACAGAAATCTTTTGTGCATCAGCTTCTGCTTTAACTGTGAAAGTTGGAACTTCTTTTACCTTTTTCTTTATCACATGAACTTCTTCATCATCACTGCTAACTTGTTTTTTAACTTTCTTCTTTTTCTTTCGAATTTTTCCATCATCACTACCACTCTCTTCTAGCATTCTTAAGTGCTCTTTCACTCTGTTTGCATAATAATCATTATCATTATCACTGTCTTCAGCAACTCTAGCAACAAATGCTTTAGCCAAGAATTCTTTATCTGGACAATAATTGTCCCAACTAAAACCTTCTGGTAATCTTTCATCATCTTGATCGATCAATTTGCTCATCAAATATGCTTTCTTTGATTCTTCAATCTCCTTCTTAGCATGAGCAGTTTGTGTTTGTTGTTGATGTGGTTGTTGAGCAACTTGATGATAAATCGCTTTCAGATAGTAATCATTGTTGTTGAACGGATTTTGAGCTCCACTTGCTTCGCGATTTGTGCATTCACGCTTGAAATGCCCTTTTTCCCTGCAACGAAAACAAGTAACTTTAGATTTATCAAAACCTAAAGTAGAAATATTTGCATCACGGAAATCATGTCTTCCTGTGATCTGTTTAAATTTCTCAGCTCTTCTCAAAACACTTGCCATACACCACTTTATGTCCATTAATTCCATTTCTTCAGCATCAATCTGATCGTAATCCTCTTTTGTCAACATTGGATTTCCGATCCTTCCTGCTACTAAACTCCCATACGACTCTAACACAGTCACTAACAAAGACATGTGACTTTTTGCAACTTCTTCTGAGTAATTCTGATAATTCTCAAGATTTAGTGCAATGTTCCATTGAAGTACTTTACCACTCTTTGTTGCTGAAATATTTGGATCAAATGATGGATATGAAGAAAAACTCATTTTGCTGTTTGATCCTTTAGATGACCCTACAGATGGACTTTTAGCATTGAATGCAGTTTCGATCTTTGGTGACATGTTAGTCTTATCATTGATACCTCCTTTGTAATAAAGTTCAATATCTTGTTCACCATCAAAATCTTTCATTCTTGAGATCTTCCTTTGTTCCATCTCTTGAGCTTCAAGTTTTTCAATGAACTTTCCCAGTGTTAGATTCCCAAAATCTTTCTTATTTCTCAACATCATAAGGTATGTCCCCCAAGTTTCATGTGGCAATGCATCAGCCAACTTTTCAATCAATTCTTCATTATCTTTTGTGATGCTCACCCTCTTCATGTTGACTAACAGATTGCAATATCTTTCGATGATCTGCTTAGTACTTTCAGTTCCCAAACCACGAAATAAATCAAACTCTTTTTTCAAAAGTGATTTTTTGTTCTTGATCATCTCTTTAATTCCAACAAATTTTGATTTTAATGCTTTCCAAATTGAATATGCACTCCCATTGTGTTGCAATAAAACCAAGATATCTTCCTTAACAGCTTGATGCAAAAGACTCGTCATCATCTTTTCATCTTTGTATTTCTTTTTCTCTTCAGCACTTAGATCTTTAATTGCAATAACCTCTTCATCATCATTCACCGGTCTAACATATTTTGTTTCAACACATTCCCAAGCATCCAAGTAATTTGCTTGAACCCAATTTTCGAATCTCTCCTCCCATCCTTTATACTCATCGATATTCATGAGCTTTGGCGGTTTTTGCATAGTGCCCGTTTCATTTTCTAACATTGTGTTCTGTGCAATGGTAATCGGAGTAGCAAAGGCGTTGTAAAATTCTTCTTCCATGATTCGGTTTCAAAATCTCACAAACTTAATCTTTCAAACGAAATACACTCTCACACGATATGAACTTGGTGCGAAATGATACACTGGTGCGAAATAGCCTGCAAAACAACTTCAAACGAAATGATCTTCCACACGAAATAGATGTTCTCGTATGAAATGACTCCCTTTGGTGCGAAATGAGTGATTTCGCACTAAATGAACCCTTTTTGGTACGAAATAGGTGATTTCGTACGAAATAGCTCACACGAAATGATGATTTCATGCGGAATGAACCAAACATAGTGATTTCGTGTGAAATAAAGTGTAATTTCCACGCGAAATAGCAATTTCAAGCGAAAAGAAATCTTACTCCGTGCGAAATACTGCTGACGTCATCATGTCGAACTGAATTTTGTCAAATTGAACAGGTTTTAGGTTTATTTTAGATCTGATTTTTTCAAGGCTTTGTTAAAACACAGTTTCGCATATAATGTGAGAAAATCAAGCCATTTTATCCGTTAAAACTTGTTAATTTTGAAAAAGAAGGTGTAGAAATCAGAATTTTGAGCTGAATTGGTAAGAACTCTTCCTCCTGAGCTCTGATACCACTTGTAGGATCGTCGAGCGACCTTAACGAGTCGTTCAGAAGAGTTTTTGCTCAATACGAAAGGCGGAAACAAACGTATTGAGGTAATTCAGCTTGCAATTCACTTTAAACTGTCTTTTGATTGATATAACAACGTTTTACAGCGAGTAGACACTTCGGCAGCAGTTCAACTCTGAAACCGGAAAGTTACAAATGAGAACCAAGACACTAGTATTTATAGGCTGCCCTATTTCGCACGGAATAGTTCATGCGAAATCAACTTCACACGAAACGCTATATCGTGCGAAATACCCAGTTGATTTCGTGCGAAATGACAGTTTGTCATTTCGTACGAAATACCCATAAACACAAATTTCTCGTATTTCGTGCCCTGATCTATCTAATACAATACAAGACTCGATACAAGACGAAGTCGACAGACATATGCACCAACAATATCAAAATGGCTGAGAATTCCAATGGTTAACCCGGTTATGAATCTAAAGGAAATGCTAGTGGAGTTACTCGAAGTCCAAAGAAGCCGAGCATTAGGAAGTCGTTACACGCAGCGGTAATTCAGACGTTGTGGATGCTGTGGAAAACAAGGAACGAACGGGTATTTTCGGGAAGACAAGGTGTGGTACAAACGATTGTGGAAGAAATAAAAGAGGCCTCTTTTCAAGGTGTGAAGCATAGATCAAAACATCGGACGATTTCGCGACAGGAATGGTGGGATTTTAACTTAAACTTGTAATTGGCTTGTCTCTGTTTATTTGTTTATTTTGTTTCTGTTTGTATGATCCAGCTGCTTCTGGCTGGTATACTTTGTTTTGGTTTTGGTTTTGGTTTTATAATATAAGTTTCGTTGGCTATTCAAAAAAAAAAAAAAGATGGAATATATAAATGATTAGTGCACATTTACATTTTCTAACTACAACAAAAGACAATGGCGACGGGAATAGACATTGTCATTGATTGGAGGAAAGGGGTGGCAAGGGGAATAGTGCCAGGCACCTGCCTGACACTCTCTTATTGGCCCAATAAATTTACGATTTTATCCCGCTTTAAAATTACGATTTTGTCATCAGTTTAAAATTACGTATTTGCCCTCCAGTTAAAAATAAATTTACGCTTTTGCTCCCAGCTAAATATTTCAATTTTGCCCCCGGTTCAAAATTACGATTTTGCCCCGTTTCAATTTACAGTTTTGCCATTAGTTTTTTTCTGTTAAAAATACGATTTTGCCATCAGCTCAAAATTGTTTTTACCCCCACTTAAAAATAAATTTACTCTTTTGCTCCCAGATAAAATTTTCAATTTTGCCCTTAGTTTAAAATTACGATTTTGCCCCATATAAATTAATAGTTTTGCCATTAGTTTTTTTCTCAGAGCCAAGTTACGATTTGCCCTCAACTTAAATTTACATTTTGTTCACTGTTTTTGTTTGTTTTCCTGGTGAAATTACAATTTTGCCTCCAGTGTAAAATTACAGTCATGCCGACAGCTTCCTGGCACTCCCCCATTAGTCCATTTAATTTACGATTTTATCCCTGAATTAAAATTATGATTTCGCCCTCACTTAAAAATTACGTTTTTCCCATCGTTTTAGTTTTTTTAGCAAAACTATAAAGGTTTTTTGTTTTAATTTGTTTACACGATTTAATTTTTTTCGTGTCAAGTAGCTGACTAACACTGACTCATTAGCCTGAAAAATTACAGTTTTGCTCTGAGCCCAAAATTACGGTCTTATCATCATTTTTGTTTTTTTCCTAGCAAAATTATAGTAGTGTTTTTTAATTGATTGAGAATTCTTCGGCTATCGCCCCACAACGCGAGCGGGGTATCAACTACTTTCCTACATATACAAAAACAAGCTGCGTGACACTTCCCTATTAGACCAACCATTTTATTATTTTATATTCGTTTTAAAATTACGGTTTCTTCCTTAATTTAAAATAAAATTACGTTTTTGCCCCCACTTCAAAATAAAATTATGTTTTTGTCCCTCGCTCAAGTTTACGATTTTGCCCCCGGTTCAAAATTAGGATTTTATCCCCAAATTACAATTACAATTTTGGCCCCAGTTCAAAATAATTTTTTTGCTTTTGCCCGAAACTAAAAATGACGATTTTGCATTTTTGCCCCGTTTCAAAAATTATGATTTCGCCTTCAGTTTAAAATTATGTTTTTGCCCGGTTCAAAACAAAAGTATGCTTTTGCCGCCCAATGCAAAATTACGATTTTGCCATTAGTTCAAAATTTTGATTTTGTCCCAGTTCAAATTAAAAATATAGTTTTGTCCTCAGCTTAAAATTACGATTTTTTCCTTAGTGCAAAGTTAGATTATGATTTTATCTCTGGTTCAAATTTATAGTATTGCCATCACTTTAACTTTTGACAAATTATGATTTTACCCAAGTCAACAAATACAACTTTGCCCTCAATTCAAATTACAATATTGCTATCGTTTTAGTTTTTTTAGCAAAACTATAAAAGTGTTTTTTTAATTGGTTGACTGGATTTAATTTTTTTCCATGTCAAGGAACTGCCTAACACTCGCTCATTAATCCTGACAAACTACAGTTTTGCCCTGAGCTCAGAACTATGGTCTTGTCATCGTTTTAGTTTTTTTTCTAACAAAACTATAATAGAGTTTTTTTAATTGATTGAGAATTATTCAGCCATCGTCTCGCAACGCGGACGGGCATTAACTAGTTTAATATAAGTGAATAATGCATGTAGTGTAAATATATTAAAAAAAAGGTATTAATTATCTGGGGCCTACTAGCTCCCCAAATGCACCATTTTTGGAAAAGTGCATTCTCTTCAAATGCAATTTGCTCAAACGGAGCTCTTGGTAATTGCATAATGCATGTCACAAGTGTATCGGCTAAAAACTAAATGTATGCATTGGTGATGATCTGAGTGGGTTAAAAGAGAGAAAACCTTTATATTTATATATAAAGTGATTTTGCCGTTAAAAAAAAAAAAGAAAACCTTTCAATGGCTGGGCAAGTGCTATGTAGACACCAAAAGACACTTTTATTGTTGATGGTGTAATTTGGTTACCCTTATAAGTTATGAGATAAATATATCATAACAAATTAGTAGAAAAAGTCAATTATCAAATTAAATACTTATTTCAACCCTTCATTTTTAATATACAGTAAAAGTAATATGGTTACTTTTAGAAGTTTTGAAATAACTATATCATAATAAATATGAGAGTAAAAAGTCAATTAACAAATTAAATACTTATTTCACCATTCATGACCCTTCATTTTTAATATATAGTAAAATAAAATGGATTCATTTTTATATGATTGAGATATCTTTTAAACAGTGTTGTTAATTTTTATTTTTATTTTTGAACGGAAAAAAATAAAAATAAGATGTGCTTAAAAAGACAAATTAAGAAAATATAACATATTAATAATATCACATTCAAGCTTGTTAATTATACAACAAATTAAAATGAAAAATTCGAAATATATGAGCACAAATTATGAGATGAAAAGTAATTCAAGATATTGTGAAGAAATAAATCACCATTAATTTAAAAGCCAATTCATTATATTGCTAAAATAATAAAAGGACTAACTTGTTACATAATTGTTTTGGGTAACTAAGTGACTAAGCATATTGAACGGCTAGATCAAGGAGACAAACACTGAGTTGCTTTGGGTCACATAACATGGGCATATGATCAACGTGTTTTAGTTCTTTCACCTCATCGACCGGGTTATTATCAATCATCCATCGTTGAAATCCTTCTGTGATCGCGTTGTCTTCATCACAAACGACATACGCCCGTCTTATAGAACCAAATCCTCCTTTTGTAAATCGTTCTACGTTCCTTAGATCTTTCACAAATAACGACGAAGGCCTGATTAACGTTTTCCCTAATTCACGATCCTACATTTATATAGAAAAATATTGTTAAACAACCTAATGTACCCAGTAGAGTCCCACTAACAGCAGAGCTAAAGAAAAATATATTTAACTAATAGGAAAAAATATAAAACTTTGTTCTTAAGGTTGGATGTGACGGATGATGACGACAACCTCATCAATGCACAACAGGACCGTCTCCGAAAATGTTAACAAAATTTTTGGCTCTGTGCGAGATAAAAAGACCGGGCCCTACCCACCAATTGTCATATAAAAACTAAAAAACCCATAATACGATGTAGAAACTTTGACCTACGTATTCACGCATTGCCTCGGCCAACCATAATACGATGTAGAAACTTTGACCTACGTTACATGAAGAAATTATTGTTGTCGGCTCGGCCAACCACAATTGAAAATTCCAACCTCAAGCTAAGAGACATCCGAGCACCGTAAAAAACTATCGACCCTGGCATTAATAAAAAAAAAAAAAAAAAATCAGGAGTCCAACACTGACCTCAACCGAGCAAAGCTGATAGAGCTTGGAGGAAAGAAACTCGGGGCCAAAACACATCGAAATTTCAGAACCAGTTTCAGCGTTGTATGGCAAGAACTGTGTGTCCAACCAAGCTTCTGCTGGGGTGATTTCATTATACTTCAAAACCAAGAGAAAAGGAGTGATTTTAGATTAAAAATCTCAAAGAAAAAAAAAAGCAAATTAAAATTGAAATAACTGATAACCTGGTCCAAAACATAAGAAGGGTTATGATCGGAATCCGGCATGAAAGCGGTGAGGAAAACCGCAACGGAGACTTTTTCGGGGAACTTTTCCATGGCAAGGGCGATGTTCATGCCACCGAGGCTATGACCGACCAGCACAACCTTCTCCTCAGGCGGAATGGTGGCCATGAGCTCAAGCAATGGCTTTGTGTAGTCAGAAAGTGTAGCCACATCTTGTATGGCTTGGGTATTGGTGCCGGAGGCGGATAGATCAAAGGTGGATACGCGGTGGCCGGTGGCTTCTAGAAGGGGTTTGAGCTTGAACCAACACCAGGCTCCATGGCATGCACCATGTACCAGGACGAAGTGGGTTTGTTGATCACCGGTACGGACCATTTTAACTAATTAGGATTATTTTTAGGGAGAATTAGACATAACACGTGGGTTATTTATAGGGAGAATTAGACATAGTAACACATTTGTAGGATGCCCGTATGTGTGACCAGGGTGTCCTTTTTTTCCCAGCTTGCTAGTCGGTGTGTATTTTTGATTGGCCTAAAGACCTTTGGGTCACATTTTATATAATAACGATTCCGGTATATTCTTATCTACAGTAATAAATAGCTTTCATTTTTACCATAACTACAACACACTACAACACTGCCATAGTGCCATTTATTCAATTTCCATCTTAATTTTAAGTTTTTAACCGCACAACAGAGGACAATAGGATGGTTTTTGTATTTTTCTTTTTCTTTTTTTTTTGTCTTATAGTATAATTTACAAGTATAGTCCCTCAAATTTCCATACTTATTTATGGAGTTGAAAGTTTAGGCTAGACGGTATGGGGACTGTCCTCGCCCCGTCTTGGCTTGCGCCACCCGACACACCATTTCCGGAACCCCGTCGTCGTCGTGAACATCGGTCAGAAGACGTTGAAGCCGCTCCTCTCTCTTCTTCTTTATACACACACATATACATACAACAAATACATATATATTTTAGGCCCATCCCCCATTTCCTTAGCTCCATCCTCTTTGCCATATCCTCACACCCGATCTAGGTGGCGCTGACGTGGAGGGCAGGGGCGCAGCTTAGGCATAGCTCGAGGGGGCGCCCGCCCCCCCCCCCCCCCCCCGAACTTTTCGATGCGTAGAGTTATGAATAGTACTTTCGTATAGAAATTTCGCCAATGGTGTAGGGTCATCCTCCAAGGATGAATGAGTCTCACCCATACCGAGTAGCCTTAGTTTTTTTTTCTTTTGGATTTTTTAAGTTAAATCTTTCTCTATATATTTGAGGTTTTCTACATTTTAAGCCAGTTCACTATATAAGTTCACGTTTGTCTTGTATATGTTTTACGTCACATGACATTATAAATTCGCACCCACAATGCGGGGTTAAAAACTAGTTTTAAATGTTTACAAAAAGTCATACAATGTTTTGAGTTTCTTTTTCTTATTTATGAGAGCATTCACATCCAGTCCATCAATTTGTGTGTGTGAAGTTTTTATAATATAAAGAGTATAAAAAGTGGTTGTGAGTGGAGGAGAGAGAAAATGTTACTGTTCATCTGTATATTTGGGGGGACACTGTTCACCCACTATAATTTTTTAATATATATTGAAAGTGGTTGTGAGTGAAGGAGAGAGAAAAATGTAATATATATTGAAAATGAGAGAGAAAAAATATTTGTTTTTAGTAGAAATATATTAATATATGAGTTGTTTTTTAGTGGAATGTATGTATATTTTTAGTGGATTGGATGTGAATGCTCTGATATATTAATGGTTGACATTTGGTGAAAGGGATTCATCCATCAGGGTATGAGGAGTGGTTAATCATTTAAGAGTGGTAAACTTAAAAATCAACCAATCAGAGTGTGACACATTAATCAGTGAAAAGTGTTTAAATTATACTGAAAAGTGTTAGCAATGGTTAGACACTTGCTGAAGTGGTAAATATATATATTTTTTTTAAATTAAGATAAAATGGAAAAAACATCAAACTTTTATAAAAAAAAAAAACATTGCATTAAATCTAAGTTTAAAAAAACTAAAAATTACAAGGCCATCCATTTTTTTTGCGATCTCACGTTTTCTAGCGAGTGTGATTTCCAACATCGAAGGGTGAACATTGTCGGTAGGCCGATTAAACGACTTCAAGTCCTTGTCGTACATTGTTTGTCGCAACGCCTCTCGTTGCTCATCCGCCAAGGTCAAGTATTTTTCTTCTCGTATACGTTTAATATCCATTAACTCTTTTTCCAAGGCCTTGTATTCTTCGAATCTACCGGTTATATCTCTTGGATCTTCGTATCTTGAAGACGACCCTTTGTCCTTTTTCTCCTTTCTCTTTTGTCGTCTTGGCTAGGGATCCTCGTTTATGTCGGGAATACCGCTCGAGACTTCGACATTCGGTGTATCCGCTCTATAATTTCCCGAATCCGAAGACTTTCTTTTTTTACTCGAGCCGGAGCTTTCTTCACCCAACAAGGGTACCGGCGACCACTTTTGATTTGTTCTAACAGCCTCCAAGCCGCAATATGAGCAAAGTCATACCCTTCTTTGCTTTTGTAATCCTTTAACGCTTGCTTCATTACAAAAGCATCATCACTCCCGCTAGGACGTAAACGATCCTAAAATAATAAATTATCAACAACTTAATCCAAATACTTTATTAAAAAATAAACCGTATATAAATAATAAAGTATACCGCTTGATGATATAAACCGTTGAATGTGTTCAATTTTGTTTGCATCGCGAGCCATTTTGATCGAACTTGGTGGTGGGTTCGGTTACTTCCTCCGACCGTTTGATTGAAGTGGTTTAGAACTTGCTTCCAAAAACCATCCGCCTTTTATTGATTGCTTTTCTTTTTATTGAAAGTGCAATGAACATAAGCCTTTGCCAACGCCTCTTCTTGTTTAGGTGTCCAATTTTCCCGTTTCGCGTTTCCTCTTCTTTCCGGTGCGACTTCATTTTGGTTCACGGGATTTTCTTGACCCCGCAACATCTTCATCCTCATCATAATGTTTCTCTTGGTTATCCGGCACGAACTCTTCATCGGAGTCATCTTGTATGTCTCTCGGTGATTGTGAGCTTGGGGTTTGAAAAGCTCTCAGTGATTGTGAGCTTGGGGTTTGAAAAGCAAACGGGTCAAAAGCATTTGGGCGTCTAGGGAGTAAGTATAATAACCGGGTCGAACCATCGTCGGACCGTGTTGCATCCAATTTTGGAGGGGTTGGCTATCATAACCGAAATTTTGATGCATGGGTTGGTTAAAAAAATGGAGGTTGGGTTTGATTCGCAAACCCAAGTTGGGGATGAAACGGCATACTAGAACCACCCGAACCACCGCGTTTATCTTGAGCCCTCTCCTTCGAACCGGACCATACATTTTTTTTCTTGCCTTCACCTTTGCTTGAGCCTTCCATTTTTTTTGAAAAGATTTGAAAGATTGAGTGTGAATTGTAGTGAATATGGAGGTTAAGTTTGTTTGATGAAAATGGAAATGAATTTGTTTAATTTATAAAGTTTTTGAAAAGATTTGAAAGATTGAGTGTGAATTGTAGTGAATATGGAGGTTGAGTTTGTTTCATGAAAATGGAAATGAATTTGTTTAATTTTTAAAGTTAAAAATTGAATTTTTTTTATTAATGTCAAAGGCTATATAGCCGTTTGAAATCATCTTTTCCGAGCGGCAATTGGTCCCCGGTCGACATTAACACCGTGCGACAAAGGGGCGTAGGCGGCGGTGTTCCCGAGCGGCAAACCCCTTTGCCGCCCCACTCCGTATCCCCTCATAAGGTGTGAGGAAATTTCTACCCATCCAATCATATATTGCCATGTTATTTCCTCTCTCAAACTTTCTTCTTGCCTAAAAATATAAGGGATGCATCACTCATGAGTGAGAGAAAACTATTTTTTCTTGTTTTTGAAATTATTAATTAATTAATAAATGACACATATTTTTAACAAAATAAAAGTACAGTAAATTAAAAAAATTATATTAAATAAAAAAAAATTAAAAAAATCACATTAATTAAAAATACTTCAAATAAACTAGATTAACCCCTCACGAGTCCACCTATGACGAAAAATATCTTCGTTTTATTTTGGGTACTCAACAAAATAATCCGTCATAAGGGTTTCGTGGCCACTCTCACAATCACGACAAACAAAACTTTTCTTACTAGATGTGTTCGTGTCTTGTAGTTCGGCTTCATCGATGAGATTTTGGAAAAAAACTATGCTGCTATCGGATGAATCACTGCTATCGGATGGGAAAAACAATGGTATTTCTTCTACCATTTTTTAATTAAAATAGGGGTAGAGATTTTTAGTTTTAGGAGAAATGAAGGAATGGGTTGGTGTGAATTCGTTTAAAAGGAGTTGGGTTTATATACTTTTAATATAAAAAAATGTTTTTTTAACTAACGGCTATATAGCCGTTAAACATCAAACATCCCCTCTCCAACGTTCATATTCCACGCGGTGAACTTCCACCGATTTCAAACACCCCCACGCGGTGAAAACTGTTGGCGGTGGTGCGCCCCCGCGGTAAACCAACACCCCGCATCACTCCACGCATGCGCCCCGTATACCCTAAGGGATATGATGTGTTAAGATGAATTTTCTTCATCTTAGTCTAAGACTATGGGGTGTGGAGGAGCTTGGGTTGGATACATTGCTTGATGCGTGGCAGATGTGGCTCCACCAGTCCACACCCAAAAAAGTAGGGTGTGGAAGCGACGTGGCCAGGCCAGCGTTGTGAAAAGGGCTAGCCAAAACGCCAACCCGGGGTGGAACACCCGGCGTTGAAGGGCCATAAATAGGGGTGTTCATCGAATCGAATATCGAATTTTTAAATTATTCGAATCGAATTATTCAAATAATTTTTATTTTCCCTTGATTTCGTATTCGATTAAAATCTACCAAATTCGATTCGAATTCGTATTCGAATAAAAAACCCGATTCGTATTCGATTAAAAATTTGAATTCAAATCGAATTTGAATAAATTTGATTTGATTTAGATTATTTAAAAACATGTAAAAACCTATCAAAATGAAACATAAATTTTAAAACAACCATAAAGCACGATATCATATTAAAACAGTTCCAAATAAAGTATCATAAATCTAAAATTCAAAACGAGAAGTCCGGAATAACCACTACACATTACAAGTTAATATTTTAGGGTTAGAAATATATTGATAGATTTGTTACTTAGGTTTTAGTTGTGGGTCATGTAGTTGGTTTGGTAATGGGTAATTTTAATACTTGGAATAAATTTTGAAAATAATTTGTACTATAGCCTAATAAAAGTTATATATGTATTATATATAAATATAATAAATAAAAATGTATAATTTTTATTCGAATTTCGAATCGAATCGAATTTGAAATTATAAATTCGTATTCGATTTACTTGACTCGAATTGAATCGAATTCGAATTCTTATAATCGAAACGAATTCTTGATAATCGAATCGAATTTAAACGAATTTCGAATTTTTCGAATTCAAAACGAATTCAGCCATAAACGCCCAAAAGTCACGCCCACACCCAGTCTTAGAGTTGGATAATTCAAATTCTATAAGTCGCACGTACGTAAGTATTTAAAGGTAGGTTATTTGTCATATTTTTTTAATAGTTAATAAGTGTGATTACAAAAAAAAAAAAAAAAGTTAAAATACGATAAACAACAAATGTAAGACAGAAATGTTTTGATGCCATCACATGATTGTTAGTAAGAAGGTAAGAATATGTGAACAGGTTAAAAGTAAATGGTTATTACGGTTAACTGTTTCAATAATTTTTTAAGTGTTATTAGATTTAATCATCTTCAATTATTGGCTATTGGCCGTTGCCACCCTCAAATATCACTTTGACTTCCGTCACCTCCAACTTAACACTTAGTGTGTTCTTTCACCAAGTCATTAACTGATCACTAACTTTTGATCATGTTACTATAATTTTGGGGGTGTCATAGGGATCTTAGGAAGGTTTTAGAGATCTTAGGACACCCCAAAAGTATAGTAACGAGATCAAAAGTTAGTGATCAGTTACAGACTTGGTGACGGAACACAATAGGTGTTAAGTTGAGGGTGACGGGCGTCATAGTGATAGTTGGTGGTGGCAGCGGCTTATAACCAATTGTTAGGGGTGATAAAATCTAATAACCCATTTTTTAAAGCACAATCATTATTGAAAGCAGTTATGGAAGTTGTAATTAAATGTTGATCAACAATTTGTTTGTATTTTTCAACACTTTGGTGTTTTGCTGTTTGGAATTTGTTTGTGTATGTTTTTATAATCATCAAGAATTATATCTTTGTTTTCAACCTTTGTAATAAATGATTACTGATTTAGATATTAAAACAAGTTAATCACATTGTGTGATACTGAGTTTTTAGTTTAGTTAATATACTTTTTTTTTCTAACAGTTAGCGTGTAATACAAAAGGTTCATGTCTATCTTTGAAGCCAACTTTTTAATGTCAATCTTTTAACATATTTACTGATTCAGGTTTTATCATGTATTCTACATTTGTGAAGTTTCTTGATAACCCAGAATCATTGAAAGTGGTATGACATGTTTTTATATACACAATTTATTTTTATTGAAATATATATTTAACAGTTGTTATGGTTTATATTTTCTAAAACTACATAAATGTCACACCCTGGCTTTGCGGAAGCGTGGTTAATTTGGTGTGACTTCTTAATACCATAGCTTAATCATAACAAAGCTATATGATAATAAAACCATGCAAGATCATCCATAGATTTAAGTTTTAAAACCGAAGTAACATAACATTGTCTTAGGGACTACAACACCATAACATAAAACATTGTTTTGAAAGACATAAACATCAACATGAATAAAACGCAGTTTAAGATTTGTGACTCGTCCAGGAAAAAGTCACATTTCCTAAACCGGGATGACCTCGGAACCCATATGCAGCGGGAAAACACAACATACCGCGCCAGATCTTTAATTCCCTGAAATACATGTAAGTTGAAAAATCAACAATAATGTTGAGCGAGTTCATGTGTAAGTGAGTAAATAAACCTTTGTATGTATAAAAACCCTGGTATGTAGCAAATAAGGAAAAAGAGATCACCAATGGTTTGCAAGGCCATTGATATGTGTGAAGTGCAAGTAGGAAGACTCAAACCTAGCAGATTTATGCGTTGGGTACAAAGTCACCCCGAGGTCCGTTCTGTTTGGGCCTGGGGCTGGGCTCGCTACACCCAGATAGATCTACCGCTCCTGCCCCTCGGTCCTACCCTGAGGATTAATGGCCTCAAGTTTCCGCCTACCCACTCACATGATCTGAATAATAACTCTCCTTACGCTAACCATACCATGTAAGAATTATTCGTAATCATAGTAACATGTATTTCACCCCCGCAGTTTAGAAAACTGAAAACAGTTAGAGAAAAGGGGGACATGAACTCACAGTGGTGCGTCTCTACCAAGTATATCTCCTGATCAAGCAGCTGTGCGACGACCTACACGTACTAAATCTATTAGATGGACGGCCGTGCCTTAGCTTAAGGTTTAAGTTTTTGGGAAATAGTTAGATAACTATTTCGTGTTTATATTTTTGTAAATACTTGGTAATTATTCTCCTTCCCTAGGATAGGGGATTTAATACATGCGTGTTCGTATATCTTCGAAATATATTATTAAGTCTTACTTAAAAATATATTTTATTTCTAACTCCAAAAATATAAATATTCTTCCCAAAATAATACTTTGACAAAAATACGCGCTCATAAATATTTTCTTAAAATGCGTAAGTTACGTTTTAAAGATCGGGTGGTAATAATTATACCGTTGTAACTTATTATTAATTATGAAGGCGTATGCATTATTTCTGGAATCATTAGTACTTGGTAATATTATTTTTACTCTAAAAATAATATCCGTATATTTCACAAAATAATCATAAACATTCTACAAGTGACGCTATAAAAATATATATATATATATCAAATATATATTTACCCCGTTTCATTTTGTGAAGATCCCGCCTCCGATATTTTGTAAATAAAGTCATGGCGAAATTTACGTTTTGAAAACAAGTCAAAAATATATTTACAACACTTGTAGTGAAAATGTTTCCAAGTGTTAGGTTTTTAGAAAAATTTCGCCAGAGTTTCCCCTGTAACTGGAGGTGGCCACGCTTTCAAGCGTATCATTTTCTTTTAAAATCAAATCAACAATTTCCTTATTCTCAATAACAACTTTCCAAAACATCAATTAGTCAAAATATATATAAATCGCAAAAATTACATGAACTTGTGGTTTGTCCAAAATTTGTAGAAATTTCCATTACTTTTAGTGGATCTTTGCAATAATCTACTCGGTTTCGTAAAAGCCTCGTTTTTAAAGAAATTCCATCTTTACAACTTCTTGTAAAATTTGACAAAACTAGTTCTTTGTCGAAACTTAGTGTTACACAAGTGTTTACACACTTGTGTGTTTAAAAATCATCCTTGTTCATGTAAGATCCGGTTTTAGAAAATAAGATTTCCTTGACACTTGGTCCTTTGAAAATACCGCTTGTAGATCCGTAGATCTACTAGTTTTAAACACTATTTCGTAAGTAAAGTCGATTTTACACAAGTTCATGTTTAGTGTGTGGTAGAGTTTCATCATTTAACCCTTTGTACACTTAAACAAACTCTATGTCATGATCCATGATCACGACTAATCCGGGTTAGATGATGATCCGAGCTACCACAACATAGATCGGCACTAAATAATTATAACAAGACAAGTCTTACAAGATTTACACAACAACATAGCTTTTATCCAACATTTTTAACATTTTAGTAAACTTTTAGCATGTCTTCTTGTATGTTCATAGATTTTAACCGACAAAGTTCTTTTTAACCACTTTAAAATAGATCAAGAGTGTGTTTATAGCAACTTACTACTAGCTCGAGGCTAGGGAAGAAACTAGTCGAAAAATGCGTGGATAAAAGCAATGGGGTGAGGTCCTTCGCGTTCCGAATGCACCAAGCTTCCTTATGTGAGATCCTTAACACTTGTATAAGCTTGGAATGACAAGATCAAGATCGAAAGGTGGCGGTAGGGGTGCTTGTGTCTTCGGCCGAGAGTGAAAGAGAGGGAGAGAGAGGAGTGTTGTTTAGTTAAGTGGTTAAGGTTATGGTGGATCAAAGCTTGTTCTTATAGACATTTCTCATGATCATTATTAACCAAAGGATCATATGTCTAATTGATATTAGACAAAGATGATTTAAATAATCATCAAAGTACAAGGGGTGTCCCCCTTGGGGACGGTTCGGTTATAGAGGGGGGGGGGGTCTTGGTTCAATCTCAACCATGTAGTTAGGACATTAGTTAAGTTAAGTTAAGTTAAGTTAAGTTAGTTTAGGGATTAACCCGGTTACTAGTATGTTATGCTTTACAGCGGGTGTTAGGGTATTCGGGGACCCTAACTGGCTCAGAAAAGGAAAAACAATGTCAATGTCAATATTTTTATGTTCCGGGTAAAGTCCGGTTGTTCAGTTGGATAGAGATCCGTTAAAGTGCTTAACAAAGCTTTAAAGTGTCGTTATTATTATTTTTAGTGACACAACTTATTCCCGACACTTTGGAAAGTGTCTAGTAACATTTTTCTCATGTTTTGGCACTTTATTAGTTAGCTAAATGCTGAATTTTTAATTAAAGTGCTGAATTTTGTACTTAAAGTACGTTTTAGGCACATCCGGTCACTGTAATCTCATTCCTAGTGACGCAGTTCTACAACCCTTATATCCCTACACTCACCACTAGTGTAGCAAACTATCTCAGGCTCTTACAGGCCTTAGAGGCAGTACCTGCCTGGTGCTAGTTATGACAGCACGTTTAATAGGTTATCCGTTCATTGTGCTACTGTGCTTTTGGTGCATCAAGGTTGTCACAAAGGTGCTGTAAGCAAAACATGGAGTGACAGCAAGTAAAGTATGATGCAAGTAAGTACATGTATCAGTATTCAAGTAGCAGTTTATCCACAAGTTCAAGTAAGCACAGTAATTAAGCAGTAATTAATTATTAATTAAGTCGTACGGATACCTGGTTTAGTGAGGGTTGTCACATTCTCCCCCCGTTAGAAAAATTTCGTCCCGAAATTTTAAGTTCTGCTTCTAGAAGCAGGGTTCTTGGGAAATAGGTGGGGGTATTTCTCTTTCATCCGGTCCTCACGCTCCCAGGTGTATTCAGGACCATGTCTGGCATTCCAACGAACTTTGACGAGCTTGACACTGCTCCGGCGGGTCTTGTTTACTTTCCAATCCGTAACCTCAACAGGTTCTTCAACGAAATGGAGCGTGTCATCAACGTGAATCTCGTCGGTGGGAATGACAACGGTATCTTGAGTTGGACTTTTCTTCAGGTTGGATACATGAAATGTATCGTGAACTCCATTTAGTTCGGCAGGTAAGTCCAGCTTGTATGCTACTAGCCCTATTCTTTCCAAAATTCTAAAAGGGCCAATGTAACGCGGATTTAACTTCCCACGCTTTCCGAAGCGGGCCACACCCTTCCAGGGTGAAACTTTCAATAAAACCATATCTCCAACTTGGAATTCCAAATGTTTCCGGTTTGGATCTGCATAGGCTTTCTGTCTTTCGCGAGCTGCTTCGATGCGTTTTTGAATCTGCGCAATCTTGTCTGTCGTCTCTTGGACGATTTCGGGACCAACAAGCTGCCTATCACCTGCGTTAGCCCAGCATAGGGGTGATCGACTGTCACACCCCGACCACGTAGAACATACAAAACGTGGCGGAAACATCGGGGAGTGTTGTAACAGAATTAATGTTTCACAACCATGGAAATTAAAGTTTCGCTTTATTGATTATAAGTGTTACAATGTCTTAACAAACAAAGAAATACAACATAATTAACTAGTCTTGCATCTTTTATTGTCACTAAAGCCCAAGTCTGCCTATGTGTATCTTGATCATCTTATGCAACAGCTCCTGAAAAACACATGTGAAAATATGGTACGTCAGCATAAAAATGCCTGTGAGATACATAGGTTTTGTGAAAATAAGATTCATGACTTATGTTTTGAGAAAATGTTTAGTCATGAACCTTGTTATTTGCTTTGTCTTTTAAATCATTTGAAAAACGATAAGATCAGATGATAAGTATAAATAAGTGTAAGGTTAAATGAATAACCAAGTAAAATGTGTTTGTATAAGATAAGTTGTTTATAAATTAATGTCTTGTGAAAAGTATGTTATTTGTATGAAATGTTCTATGTCTCAAACTGAAATGATTCAAATAACGTTACGACATGTAATACCATACAAACACTTATATATAGGAAGTACCAACGGCGTATCCACCATGCTTGTATCATATTACACACGCATCGTTACTTAATCACTTAATCAAACCAAACTAATCAATGTAAGAAGTCTATGTTTAATTCAATTGTCAAATGTATTAAATAATATGTCAAAGTATTCATGTCAAGATGTAAATCATGTAGTATGTAAAAGCATGCTATACTGATACGAACATCTATGCGGTATTGTGAAAATTCATACATCCAAGCCTTGAGACAGACGGATAACCCTTTCAGTTAAGGTTATCAAAAGAATTGTATTCGGATTCGGTCATTCCTTTCATCCCCACCTACCCGGGATGTCCGAAATGGGATTTGTCAAGTCCTATGGTACCACTACCTACTACCGAGCGGCATGATCGGTGTTAATGAATGTACATTGTATCATTTAAACAAACCAAATGTCATACCAAAATGTAAGCATGTGATGAAGATAATGTACCTAGTATGCTAGTGTAAACATACAAGGTAGAGCTGTAAAACAATGTGTCCATATGTTACTGGAACATATGCAACAGAGATGCAATGTAAAATGATGTACTAAGTATGCAAAGTTATCATACAAAGTAGAAAAGTCATGTAAAACAATGTACTAAGTATGCAAAGTCATCATACAAAGTAGAAAATGTAATGAAATCATGTACTAATAGTGTACTAATGAGCATAGCAAGTATATGATGTGAAAACAGGAAAGCACGAAAGTAACAAGTAGGCACATGTGTTTCACCCCAAAACAGTTTGGAAAACAGTAAAAGAGGGGTCTATGTACTCACTTGAGATTGCTCAGTAGTCCTTGAGTAACAACCAAACAATGCTAGAGATCACGGAAATCAAACGGCACCTAATATAGGTAACTATGTTAAATAACCGGACCTAAATCGGAAGATTGGGTAGCATTAGGGTTTGTAAACCAAATGAGTGTAGGAACTCATATGATATGGTTTAACAAAGCCTATGTACTAAATGAAACTTAACCTAAGTGTCTACGACCCATTACGACCCGTTTAGGTAGCTTATGCTACTTTAACGCGTCGTTCGCGTGAAACGCGTTCGGACCGCCTAACTAGTCCTATGACAAGTGTTATATGCCTAAACATGTTACATAATCAGTTATGTGACAAAAGTTTAGGTTACATATGCTTAATTACCAATTATACATGAAAAGGGTATTCTGGTAATTTACCTAAGGCATATAAACTACCTATCATACTACTTAAACGATGTGACCATAGGGTATAACCTCGGAAGGTTATTCCCTACCTACTATGGTCACCTAATGTGTTTGGTCGGATCCTAATGATCGACCAAATGGGTCGAGTTCGAAGGTATAGGCGATTTATCAGATCGCCTACCCTACGACTCTAGACAACGTGGTAATCAGTGGGCATAGTCCCAAAGGACTATGACCAACGTGATTACACTCACGTTGCGAAGTTCAAACGAACTTCGCATTGACCATTACTGGTCAACGCTGAAAGTCAAACAAAGTTTGACTTTCGGACTCGAAAAGCAGTAAAAATAAGGAAAAGAACGAAAGAATACTAACCCAGGGTCCAAGAATGGAAGGTTTGAACCCGAACACTCTCAGGTATGAAGTGTTAAACACGACAACTTAGAGAGCAAGTTCAGATTCAAAGGTGTGGGTTTTTGGGTGTGATGTTGGTGGGTATTTATAGATAAAGTAGAGCCGCTAGGATCGTTTCTTGAATATCGTGCCACGATCCGAGCCGTACACTTGTCACAAAGGTTATGGAGCCACATATGCTTCTTATCTTAGTGATTAAGCAAGTTGCAAACATGTGGTTGTGGTTAATCAGCTGAAAACAGGCTGTTTGGTACTCTGCATCTGGTCTGCAGACCCCTAGCGCACCGCTACGCTTAAAGTGTAGCGCACCGCTAGGCACTATTTCGGCAGAATTACACTTTTGGTCCCTGAACTGTATTTAGGCCATTTTCGACACGTTTAAGGCCCGTTAACCCCATTTCAAAGCTCTAAAATGAAGTTAAAGTATAGGGAACTTAAAACATGTTCAAAAATATCTCGGATGTCGGTTCGTTTGGCCGTACGAACGCGATGTTCGGTTAATTACGACGGAATGCGCATAAGCGCGAAAAACGAACCAAATGACGCGACGAATGGATTTTTCTTAAGGCGAACACTAAAATATAATATAGTCATGCTTACATAAATTTTTGAATGTCCAGATGTATTCAGAACGTAAGTCATGCGCGAAAATGCAAACTTGTGCACTTTTTGACACTTTTAGTCCCTGAATGACCCAAAAGTTTATTTTAGCACACCGAACCCCTCAAAGCCTATTTCTAAGCTATGTAGAGGATATTTAAGGTGTGTTTAACTTATGGTCATGTTCTGGAATGTCTGTTACAGTTCAAATTGGCATACTTTCGCAGTTTGTCAAATTTAGTCCCTGTAGACGAATTAACTTGTTTTTGCCATACCAATGCCTTCAAAACTTATTTCTAAGTTATGTAAAGGTTATTTAAGGTATGTTAAGCCAATGTCACTATTCCGGAGTGTTTGTTGCATTAAACTGGTTATATTTACGCATCGGTGCGCGTATAACCTTCCAGAAAGTGATTTAGAGTTTGAAATTGAACAAAAATTGATATGTGCAAATGATACACATATTTTTACGAATACCAAGTATGAAATACAATATTTCATTGCTACAGTATTTGTGTGATGGCCGTGGAGGCACAGGTGTTACAGTCTCCCCTACTTTAGGAAATTTCGTCCCGAAATTTAGAGGAAACTTGTGAGAGTTTAAAACATGAAGTTGAAAAGATCGAACAACATTGGTTAAGGTTCTGAACTTCTAGTAACCTTTAATAACATCATGATTGCAATGTAAGAGGGATACTTATATACAAGCATATGAAGCGTCATTGGTGCGTCCACCGTACCTCCATTACATCGTTATCATTTTGTTATTGTTATCGCTATCGGTTCTTACACATAATAAATCTTACTGGGTTTCTGTGCATTGAATTCCATAATTATGTAGGCCTCCATAATTACGTAGTCCCTTGTACAGTCCGCACAGTCTATTTTATAATGTGTTGTGTAAAACCAAATGAACAACCCTGTGATGAGTGTAACTAGACCGCCTTAGAGTCCTTTAGACTAAATCAATAAATGATTTAAATAGACTATCAAGGAGTCTGTTCAGCTACATCACTGGATGTCATTCTTTAACCAAATTGTGAATCAATCTTTTTGACTAGACCACTAAAGGGTCTCTTATGAATCATGGAGTAGTACTATATCAATCCAAGGGTCTTAACTATTACATAGAAGCCCATTAAGGATTTAAGGTAGTACCTTTTGACTATCCTGATACGAATCCCTCATATGAAGATATGAAAGATTCTGCGAGGATTTGAATAACGAATTATCCAGAGTATAAAAACACAAAAATGCATAAAGGAAAACATGAGATGAATAAACACATAGTCACATAACCACAAAATTGTTTAACTAGAAGTTCGTTCTGTTAACAGAGTACATGTATTTAAAGCACACTAGGAATCCATCTCGTGGATTTCATTTGGTACTTTAAACATTATAAAGAATCTAACTATAAAGATAGAAAGATCTTTAAAAGAACAAAATTCGATTTCGATTATAAGGAACCGAAATGTTCGAATTTAGGTATATAAGGAATCCAATTAAGGACTCTGATTTGAATGATGATCATCCACAAGGATCTAATTGTGAAGATAAAAAGATCCCATATGGATTTTAGAAGTTGAAGATGTTTTGAAACCTTGCACTAGACGTGCTTATGTCAAAACATGAAGTAAAAATGCTTATGAAATTGAGATGCTAGATATGTCAAGGCGACATATGAAGCAGAATTTGAAGGTTAAGTCAATGTATGAGGAAAATTATTTTTGAAAACTATGCATGGGGTTCTTTTAAGAAAAATGTGTTTAACGTTTTTGAAACCTTATATATATAATACATTTGAAATTATAAAGTAGGTGTACTAGGTAAGTATATTTATAAAAATGTTTTAAAATCATGCGAGATGAATTTTGAAATTATGTATAAGGTTTTTGAAAGACATGAATGATGCTTTTCGAAATCATGCACTTGATCAGAAAATGTATTGTGTTAATATTGTCTTCAGACTATATGAAATATTTTGAAATTAGAAAGGTTGGTTTTGATAACATGGCCAATGTTTTTGAAATAACATAGACAATGCATCTAGAAAAATTGTTTTCAAACTATATGAAATGTTTTGAGATCATGAAGATTGTTTTGAAATACTGGTACTGTGTATGTTGAAAAATCAAAACGTAATGGGTATGAGATTTGAAAATACCCTTAGTTTTCTAATCAAGGATTTCAAAGGCACAGATGTGCGAAAAGCACGATTACTCATAATGTCACTTTATTTTCTGTACTTCGTATCTTAGAATGAAACGAGTACTTAAAATTTTCGAAGGAATCATGAGTGATCATTTGAAAGAGAAAATCACAAGAGTAGTTTGTAAGGAACATAGTTCCTTGATGTAGGTATCATAGGAAAATCATACACACATGTAACTATACTTGTATATCAGAATTTGTGAACAACGATTTATTTATAAACAAAACAAATTGTTTCACATTACAAGGAAACAAAAGAACAAAAGCATAAGACAGCAACATCTTCTAGTCAGCCAACTGCTCATCCGTGGGTGGGATTTGCATTAGCAAGCTTTGGGCATTTGTTCCTGAAATGGCTCGTATCGCCACAGTTGTAGCAAGTACCACGCGGAAAACGAGCTTGAGTTGAGTTGACTTGGGGTTGAGTTAGACCACCTTGGTTCGGGTTACATCGACAAACACTTGCCAGGTGACCAACTCTTCCACATGATACACACCAATGACACTGTAAGTGAGCTAGGTGATGCCCCTTACATTTGTTGCATAAAGGTGCCGTTCCAAAGTACGGCTTCCTAGCTGGTGGCCTTGCCACTTGGCTAGGTCCCGCTTGATTAGGTGTAACCACTGCGGGTTTCCTTGAAGCCTTACGCTTCCTTGATTTTGGTGCTGGCTTGACTTCTGTTTCCTTCAGTGGCTCTTGAGTGGCTTCATTGTCGAGACGAGAGGCTTCATTGTTGAGACGAGAGGCTTCATTGTTGAGACGAGCCATGGCAATACCTAAATCCACAGTCCTTTGAATCACTTCGCCAATTTGCTGGACAAATTTGGCTGCTCGCTCGGGCATTTGACCAGTGATGAGAGGAATAGACATTCTAAAAGAAAATGAAAGACAGAGGAAGAAGCAAGTGAAAGGTTATTGGAAAATCAATACCGAATGGTAACGAATGAAAATTGTGATCATTTGTTTGTTACCTAAGGCAAACAAATGAGATGGTGACAAATAAAAGTAAATGGGTCAAAAATAATGTATCGCGAAGACATGCTCGCCTATAAGTGAACACTCATCCCAAGAATTCCCAGGTAAGCACAACTGGTCTCGCGTCTGATGAGATGTATACGAAGTGCTTGCCTAGACAGAAAACCCAGAATACAGGCATTCACCCTTCCAGTTTGCACATGTTCACATTATTTAAAACCCAAAACCTTGACGAAGTTTTGAAAACTCAAAGGGGTTCAAAACCATATAATAAAGAGTTTAAAACTTTACAATTGAGGGTTCAAAACCTAGTAATCAATCATCCTAGAACAGATGATTAGTTTTCAAAGCGGTTTTGAAATTTATGTTCTTGTTGTGGTCGTCGCCTAAGGATAGGCGACGGTATTGTTTTATGACTAAACGCAAGAAAACTCGCGTTAGGGTCCTAGAAAGGTTATAGACTAGGTCAAAGCATTACTAATAACCTAATTCCCTATAACCATTAGCTCTGATACCATCTTTTCTGTCACACCCCGACCACGTAGAACATACAAAACGTGGCGGAAACATCGGGGAGTGTTGTAACAGAATTAATGTTTCACAACCATGGAAATTAAAGTTTCGCTTTATTGATTATAAGTGTTACAATGTCTTAACAAACAAAGAAATACAACATAATTAACTAGTCTTGCATCTTTTATTGTCACTAAAGCCCAAGTCTGCCTATGTGTATCTTGATCATCTTATGCAACAGCTCCTGAAAAACACATGTGAAAATATGGTACGTCAGCATAAAAATGCCTGTGAGATACATAGGTTTTGTGAAAATAAGATTCATGACTTATGTTTTGAGAAAATGTTTAGTCATGAACCTTGTTATTTGCTTTGTCTTTTAAATCATTTGAAAAACGATAAGATCAGATGATAAGTATAAATAAGTGTAAGGTTAAATGAATAACCAAGTAAAATGTGTTTGTATAAGATAAGTTGTTTATAAATTAATGTCTTGTGAAAAGTATGTTATTTGTATGAAATGTTCTATGTCTCAAACTGAAATGATTCAAATAACGTTACGACATGTAATACCATACAAACACTTATATATAGGAAGTACCAACGGCGTATCCACCATGCTTGTATCATATTACACACGCATCGTTACTTAATCACTTAATCAAACCAAACTAATCAATGTAAGAAGTCTATGTTTAATTCAATTGTCAAATGTATTAAATAATATGTCAAAGTATTCATGTCAAGATGTAAATCATGTAGTATGTAAAAGCATGCTATACTGATACGAACATCTATGCGGTATTGTGAAAATTCATACATCCAAGCCTTGAGACAGACGGATAACCCTTTCAGTTAAGGTTATCAAAAGAATTGTATTCGGATTCGGTCATTCCTTTCATCCCCACCTACCCGGGATGTCCGAAATGGGATTTGTCAAGTCCTATGGTACCACTACCTACTACCGAGCGGCATGATCGGTGTTAATGAATGTACATTGTATCATTTAAACAAACCAAATGTCATACCAAAATGTAAGCATGTGATGAAGATAATGTACCTAGTATGCTAGTGTAAACATACAAGGTAGAGCTGTAAAACAATGTGTCCATATGTTACTGGAACATATGCAACAGAGATGCAATGTAAAATGATGTACTAAGTATGCAAAGTTATCATACAAAGTAGAAAAGTCATGTAAAACAATGTACTAAGTATGCAAAGTCATCATACAAAGTAGAAAATGTAATGAAATCATGTACTAATAGTGTACTAATGAGCATAGCAAGTATATGATGTGAAAACAGGAAAGCACGAAAGTAACAAGTAGGCACATGTGTTTCACCCCAAAACAGTTTGGAAAACAGTAAAAGAGGGGTCTATGTACTCACTTGAGATTGCTCAGTAGTCCTTGAGTAACAACCAAACAATGCTAGAGATCACGGAAATCAAACGGCACCTAATATAGGTAACTATGTTAAATAACCGGACCTAAATCGGAAGATTGGGTAGCATTAGGGTTTGTAAACCAAATGAGTGTAGGAACTCATATGATATGGTTTAACAAAGCCTATGTACTAAATGAAACTTAACCTAAGTGTCTACGACCCATTACGACCCGTTTAGGTAGCTTATGCTACTTTAACGCGTCGTTCGCGTGAAACGCGTTCGGACCGCCTAACTAGTCCTATGACAAGTGTTATATGCCTAAACATGTTACATAATCAGTTATGTGACAAAAGTTTAGGTTACATATGCTTAATTACCAATTATACATGAAAAGGGTATTCTGGTAATTTACCTAAGGCATATAAACTACCTATCATACTACTTAAACGATGTGACCATAGGGTATAACCTCGGAAGGTTATTCCCTACCTACTATGGTCACCTAATGTGTTTGGTCGGATCCTAATGATCGACCAAATGGGTCGAGTTCGAAGGTATAGGCGATTTATCAGATCGCCTACCCTACGACTCTAGACAACGTGGTAATCAGTGGGCATAGTCCCAAAGGACTATGACCAACGTGATTACACTCACGTTGCGAAGTTCAAACGAACTTCGCATTGACCATTACTGGTCAACGCTGAAAGTCAAACAAAGTTTGACTTTCGGACTCGAAAAGCAGTAAAAATAAGGAAAAGAACGAAAGAATACTAACCCAGGGTCCAAGAATGGAAGGTTTGAACCCGAACACTCTCAGGTATGAAGTGTTAAACACGACAACTTAGAGAGCAAGTTCAGATTCAAAGGTGTGGGTTTTTGGGTGTGATGTTGGTGGGTATTTATAGATAAAGTAGAGCCGCTAGGATCGTTTCTTGAATATCGTGCCACGATCCGAGCCGTACACTTGTCACAAAGGTTATGGAGCCACATATGCTTCTTATCTTAGTGATTAAGCAAGTTGCAAACATGTGGTTGTGGTTAATCAGCTGAAAACAGGCTGTTTGGTACTCTGCATCTGGTCTGCAGACCCCTAGCGCACCGCTACGCTTAAAGTGTAGCGCACCGCTAGGCACTATTTCGGCAGAATTACACTTTTGGTCCCTGAACTGTATTTAGGCCATTTTCGACACGTTTAAGGCCCGTTAACCCCATTTCAAAGCTCTAAAATGAAGTTAAAGTATAGGGAACTTAAAACATGTTCAAAAATATCTCGGATGTCGGTTCGTTTGGCCGTACGAACGCGATGTTCGGTTAATTACGACGGAATGCGCATAAGCGCGAAAAACGAACCAAATGACGCGACGAATGGATTTTTCTTAAGGCGAACACTAAAATATAATATAGTCATGCTTACATAAATTTTTGAATGTCCAGATGTATTCAGAACGTAAGTCATGCGCGAAAATGCAAACTTGTGCACTTTTTGACACTTTTAGTCCCTGAATGACCCAAAAGTTTATTTTAGCACACCGAACCCCTCAAAGCCTATTTCTAAGCTATGTAGAGGATATTTAAGGTGTGTTTAACTTATGGTCATGTTCTGGAATGTCTGTTACAGTTCAAATTGGCATACTTTCGCAGTTTGTCAAATTTAGTCCCTGTAGACGAATTAACTTGTTTTTGCCATACCAATGCCTTCAAAACTTATTTCTAAGTTATGTAAAGGTTATTTAAGGTATGTTAAGCCAATGTCACTATTCCGGAGTGTTTGTTGCATTAAACTGGTTATATTTACGCATCGGTGCGCGTATAACCTTCCAGAAAGTGATTTAGAGTTTGAAATTGAACAAAAATTGATATGTGCAAATGATACACATATTTTTACGAATACCAAGTATGAAATACAATATTTCATTGCTACAGTATTTGTGTGATGGCCGTGGAGGCACAGGTGTTACATCGACACTTGCGTCCGTAAAGAGCTTCAAATGGCGCGGCTCCAATACTGGTGTGGTAGCTGTTGTTGTATGAAAATTCGACCAGTGGCAAATGCTTATCCCCGCTACCGCCCAAATCCATAACACATGCTCTCAGCATATCTTCCAAGGTCTGAATAGTCCGCTCGCTTTGACCGTCGGTCTGAGGGTGAAATGCCGTGCTCAGATTTAATTGTGAGCCAAAAGCTTCTTGGAAGGATTGCCATATCCTTGACACAAACCTTCCGTCTCTATCAGAGATGATCGAGAGAGGCACTCCATGACGTGCGACGATCTCTCTCATGTATATTTCTGCCAGTTTGCTGGTGTTATCCTTCTCTTTGATTGGCAGAAAGTGTGCGGACTTTGTTAGGCGGTCAACTATCACCCAAATAGTGTCATGACCTCTTGGCGTTCTTGGCAACTTTGTAATAAAATCCATGGAGATTTGTTCCCATTTCCATTTGGGAATCTCAGGTTGTTGCAGAAGTCCTGAAGGCTTCTGGTATTCCGCTTTCACCTTAGCACACGTTAGACACTTGCTCACATAAACCGCAACATCGCCCTTCATCCTAGGCCACCAATAGTAATCCTTGAGATCTTGGTACATCTTATCCGCTCCTGGATGGATAGAGTACCGCGATTTGTGAGCTTCATCAAAGATAACTTTCCTTAAACCACCAAACAGAGGAACCCAAATCCTTTTCTCAAAACATAACGTTCCTTCCTCGTTTGGTACTAATAGCTTCTCCATCCCACGAAGATATTCTTCTTCAAGATTTCTTTCCTTAAGAGCTTCTTTCTGTGCGGCACGAATGCGCAAGGAAAGATCGGTTTGGATAATCATTTTTAAAGCCCTAACCCTTATGGGCTTGATCCTCTCTTTTCGACTTAGGGCGTCGGCAGCCACATTCGCCTTCCCTGGATGATACTTTATCTCGCAATCGTAATCATTTAACAACTCAACCCATCGTCTTTTTCTCATATTCAACTCCTTCTGGTTGAATATGTGTTGTAGGCTCTTATGATCTGTAAAAATTGTACATTTCGTACCATATAGGTAGTGTCTCCAGATCTTTAAAGCAAATATCACTGCGCCTAGCTCCAAATCGTGCGTGGTATAGTTCTTCTCATGTACCTTCAACTGACGTGATGCGTAAGCAATAACCTTCTGGCGTTGCATCAACACGCAACCCAATCCTTGACGCGAGGCGTCACAGTATACCACGAAATCGCCAGTACCTTCCGGTAGTGCTAGGATTGGCGCATTGCAGAGCTTATCCTTCAACAGCTGAAACGCTTCTTCCTGTTTGATTCCCCAATCAAACTTCTTATCTTTCTGGGTGAGGAGCGTCAATGGTTGAGCGATCTTCGAAAAATCCTCAATGAACCTTCGGTAATAGCCAGCCAAACCCAAGAATTGTCGAATCTCGGTTGGCGTCTTTGGCGTTTCCCAATTCTTGATCGCTTCGATCTTGGTTGGATCCACATGGATTCCATCTCCATTTACCACATGTCCAAGAAATTGGACTTCACGTAGCCAAAATTCGCACTTAGAGAATTTGGCATACAGCTTTTCTTTCTTCAGTAGCTCCAAAATAGCTCTTAGATGCTGTTCGTGCTCAGCCTTTGTCCTTGAATAAATCAAGATGTCGTCGATAAACACAATCACGAACTTGTCCAAGTACGGCTTGCAAACTCTATTCATCAAATCCATAAAGACTGCAGGTGCGTTTGTCAACCCAAACGGCATAACAAGGAACTCGTAGTGTCCATAACGAGTTCTGAAGGCTGTCTTCGGGATACTCTCCTCTTGTATCCTTAACTGATGGTATCCAGATCGCAAATCGATCTTTGAGTAAAAGCTTGAACCTTGCAGTTGATCAAACAGATCATCAATTCTTGGCAGAGGATATCTATTCTTGATCGTCAGCTTGTTCAGCTCCCGGTAGTCTATGCACATTCGAAAACTACCGTCCTTCTTTTTGACAAACAGGACCGGAGCTCCCCAAGGCGAGAAGCTTGGTCGGATAAATCCCTTGTCTAACAACTCTTGAAGTTGTGTCGACAATTCTTGCATCTCAGACGGGGCAAGTCTATAAGGTGCCTTAGCCACAGGCGCGGCGCCTGGGACTAAATCGATGTGAAACTCCACTTGCCTCTGAGGCGGCAGTCCAGGCAAGTCCTCCGGGAAGACTTCCGGATACTCCCTCACGACAGGGATGTCTTCGATCTTCGGTTCTGCAGCTTTCTTGTCTACAATGTGTGCCAGGAAGGCAGCACACCCTTTTTGCAAACACTTTCGCGCTTTGAGGCAGCTGATAATTCTTAACGGCGTATCGCGCTTTTCGCCATGTACCACAATTGTTTCACCATCTTCGGTCGGGATACGAACGACCTTTTCATGACAAATAATTTCTGCCTTGTTGCTCGATAACCAATCCATTCCTACTACCACGTCAAAGCTCCCCAGCTGGACTGGTAGTAGATCCAAAGTAAACTCACGTTCTCCCAACTCGATTGCACAACCTCTGATCACTTCATTGGCTTCTACTAACTTCCCATTAGCCAATTCGATTGAGTAGGGAATATCTAACTTACTAGCGGCTAACCCAAGCATATTCTTAAATTCTAACGATACGAAGCTATAGTCGGCACCAGTATCAAATAAAACGGATGCATAGCGTTGGTTTACAGGGAACGTACCAGTAACGACATTGGGATCCTGGCGCGCTTCCCTCGCTTCGATATGGAACACTCTTCCACGGGCTTGGTTCAACTCTGGGCAGTTCCTCTTAAAGTGCCCGATATCACCACAGTTAAAGCATCCAGGTCTTTGTCCGTTTCCACCTCCATTTCCAGCTTGGTTATTCCTTTGGTTATGATTTACAGCGCCTGCTTGATTCGCATTGTTGCCTCGATTCCCATTACCTCCATTGTTTCCTTGTGGGCGATTTCCAATTCCACCCCGGTTATTGTTTCTGTTTCCAAATCCTCCTTGGCCTCCCTGACCAATAGTGGGCCAACAAGAATCCTTCAAGTGGCCAGGTTTCCCACACGCTTCACATACCTTCAAACCACATCGGCCAGAATGGTGACGCTGGCAGATGTTGCACTTGGGCTGGGTGCCCATATATCCCTTTCCTTTCTTTCCACCACCAGCTGTAACCTGAGCTGGCGCGTTTGGCTCTCCTTTTTTAACAACACCACTAGTGCCTTGTTTGAAGTTCGAGAACTTTCGTTTGTTACCTCCGGATGACTCGACGTGAGTCTCTTTCTTCTTTGTCTCGATCTCACCAAACTTGTTCAGGCGGATAGCCTCCTCAGTGAGAGCTACGCTTAAATCGACTGCCTCAGTAATTGTTGCAGGCTTGGAGGAGGTCACCATGCTTATGATTTGAGGAGCTAATCCCCAAATGAAGCGTTCAATCCGCTTGAATTCTGGAGTGACCATATAGGGTACCACATGCGACAGGTCGTGAAACCTCTGAACATATTCCGCGATCTTCGGACCTTCCATCTTCAAATGCCAGAACTCAGTTTCCAATCTTTGGATTTCAGCGCGAGAACAATACTTTTTGCGCATTAGTTCCTTCAGTTCGGTCCATGTTAGTGCGTAGGCAGCAGCTTCACCAAGTGTCTGTACTTGCAAATTCCACCAAGATAGGGCTCCATCCAGAAATAGCCCAGAAATGTAGGTGACTTGCTGGTCTGGTGCACATTTGCTCATGCGGAGAACAGATTCAGTCTTCTCGGCCCAACGAACAAAAGCGACAGCACCTCCGGTGCCATCAAAGTTGACAGGCTTGCAGTCTAGAAACTGCTTGTAGGTGCACCCTGCACATACGTTACAACATATGAATGGCATTAGCATCCTTGCTAGAGATATCCAATTAGATCATGGTATGTCTTAGTGACTTAGTATTACCATGAGGTGGATTGTTGTTGCCATTGTTGTTTGAGCTGCTTCCGCTAGGTCCTCCTTGCGAGGCGGCGTATTGCGCGATGGCAGCAGCGATGACTTGTTGGAGTTCTGCCTCATTGGTAGGCATCGGCGTTTGACGTCTCGGCGGCATCTTCTAAAAGATGGGTTCACGTCGGTCAGGCCAAAATAAAGCGTACGTATATAATGATAGTAATAGTACATAACATCTCATGTTATAATCATATCAATCACACAACATCCCATGTTATAAAACATAAATAATCGATCAAAACATCACATATGATGAGAATACTGCGATTGTATTGCCAAACTCGAGACCACATGGTAGAGTGTACAAGTACATAATAGTGTCATACATCATCATCGACTAAGGGCTACATCACCCCAGTCCAAAAGAATATCAAATCAGTGTCAATACATCCCATATACATGATCAACAAAAGTCAGAATCAGAATGCAGTCTCCAAAAATGCTGTGTGGTCGGAGCAATCGCCGTCTTCTCACCAACGTCTACCCATGCTGTACTAAAGATGCCCTAAACTGATGGTGGTGGAGGAGGGGGAAAATGGGTGTAGAACAAACGTCGCAAATGGAGCCAGTCCTCCTCCATGGCTCTCTGGGTACGCAACCAAGAAGCAACCTGCTGCTCAAGTGCCAAAAGGCGTGTAGCATAGTCAGGTAACAATGGTCGAGGGTGCTGCAAAGAAGCAGGGTGGGTCTGACCCTGACACTGGCACAGCGGTGGCTGAGCTCTCTCAAGCTCCTGAATGCGCCGTGTAAGTGCCTCCTGCTGGACAACAAACGACATCAGAACGTCCTCAATAGTATACCCCATATGGAAAGGATGGTAGGGGTCAGTCGATGGCATAACAGAAGGTGACGTCCAGAGAAACGCCTCGCTGGCTGGATCAAAAGGTGGCACAAAGAATGGTGGTGCAAGGGGAATAGCAGATGAAGACTGTGGCATAACTGGAATATATGTCGGCACATGTCCAAAGGGACGAGCCGAGGAACCCTCTCCAGGTCGGTGTGTGTACTGTGCCAATGAAAAAAGAGAAATCAACGTGACGTGCATCGGTGGTATGAGGAGGAATAGGTGGAAGCTCATCATCCGCAGGAATCCACCCATGCTGGGCGTGCTCATCTCGTGGGTCAATCTGTGCCTCAAAAAGTGCTTGATCAAACTGTACAGGCATAGGGTCAAGATGGGGTGCAACAAGAGGGTCAGCAGGTATATCAGCGATAAGTGGGGGATCAACATGATCAGCAGCAATAACATGGTCACCCTCCAGTAGTGGTGCATCAGCAGGGGGATCATCAATGGGTGGGTCAGCAATCACAGGATCAATAGGTATGCCAGCATGAGCAGGGTCATGCTCAAGCACTGGGTCAGGAGCAGCTACTGGCTCGAGGGCCATGGCAGGCTCGGGATCAACGAACTCCATATCAAAATCTGCATGATCAGCGAATGCAGGGTCAACTGGGTCAACCATAGGCTGATCCAAGTGAATGAACTCTATCTCCCGGTCTGGGTCAAATCCAGGAAAAACAGGGTCTGAATCCTCATCGAGGTCATGATCGAAAGCAAATCTAGGAGCAGAGGCAGCAGATGATGCCCTGTCAGGATCTGAACCGTGTGAATAGTGCTGTGCGCTCTGAGTGTGTGACGGTGCGGAGGCCACAGACTCGAAGGAGTCTGGAGCGGGTGAGTGTGCAGGTGACTCCTCAGCTGGAGCATCTGCGAGTAATAAAAGACCACCGTCAGCTAGAAGGGCCTCGCCCTCAACATCGTCCTCCAGGGGCTCATCATCAAATAGATCGACGTCGTCGTCAACGTCGGCGTCGAGGAGCATATCGTAAGCAGGATAAACGACCAAAGGTATGGGAGCAGGGACCTCTACGAGTGGTAGGTACCCAGCAAAAGGACCATCAGCGGGCTTATCGACAGCGTCGGGCAGCGCAAAGGGCTGAAAGTCGTCCTCGTCTGTGCTGGTAACATCTGATGTGTGGACCTCGTGCTCCGAAGACTCTAAGTCGTCTGATACTATGGGTCTAGGGCCCGTGGTGTCCGAATCACCTGTGCCGGGCGAGTCCATGGTGTCTGTAACACAAACACAAATATGTACAAATAATCAATCATACAATCAGATAAGCACATTAGTCACCAAGTAAGCAATCAAATAATTCTCCTAGTCCCACTAGCCTCCCAGCCTCTCAGACTGCTCTTCCTAGTCCTACTAGCCAAATTCTCCCAGCCTCTCAGACTGCTCTTCCTAGTCCCACTAGCCTATTCTCCCAGCCTCTCAGACTGCTCTCCCTAGTCCTACTAGGTAACTACCTCGGTCTCTTAGACCGAGCCTCGGTCCTCCAGACCGAGCCTCAGCCTCTCAGACTGAGCCTATAAATAATAAATAAATGTGCTCAACATTTGTTTGTAAAAAGTTTTGGATCTGGACTTGAGTGGTATGCAGTGTAAAAATGTTTTCATGAGAGCCCTAGTGATCATAGTCTAGACTCGAGAAGGAATCCTAGTTCGCTATGATCAGAGCTCTGATACCAAGCTGTCACACCCTGGCTTTGCGGAAGCGTGGTTAATTTGGTGTGACTTCTTAATACCATAGCTTAATCATAACAAAGCTATATGATAATAAAACCATGCAAGATCATCCATAGATTTAAGTTTTAAAACCGAAGTAACATAACATAATCTTAGGGACTACAACACCATAACATAAAACATTGTTTTGAAAGACAGAAACATCAACATGAATAAAACGCAGTTTAAGATTTGTGACTCGTCCAGGAAAAAGTCACATTTCCTAAACCGGGATGACCTCGGAACCCATATGCAGCGGGAAAACACAACATACCGCGCCAGATCTTTAATTCCCTGAAATACATGTAAGTTGAAAAATCAACAATAATGTTGAGCGAGTTCATGTGTAAGTGAGCAAATAAACCTTTGTATGTATAAAAACCCTGGTATGTAGCAAATAAGGAAAAAGAGATCACCAATGGTTTGCAAGGCCATTGATATGTGTGAAGTGCAAGTAGGAAGACTCAAACCTAGCAGATTTATGCGTTGGGTACAAAGTCACCCCGAGGTCCGTTCTGTTTGGGCCTGGGGCTGGGCTCGCTACACCCAGATAGATCTACCGCTCCTGCCCCTCGGTCCTACCCTGAGGATTAATGGCCTCAAGTTTCCGCCTACCCACTCACATGATCTGAATAATAACCCTCCTTACGCTAACCATACCATGTAAGAATTATTCGTAATCATAGTAACATGTATTTCACCCCCGCAGTTTAGAAAACTGAAAACAGTTAGAGAAAAGGGGGACATGAACTCACAGTGGTGCGTCTCTACCAAGTATATCTCCTGATCAAGCAGCTGTGCGACGACCTACACGTACTAAATCTATTAGATGGACGGCCGTGCCTTAGCTTAAGGTTTAAGTTTTTGGGAAATAGTTAGATAACTATTTCGTGTTTATATTTTTGTAAATACTTGGTAATTCTTCTCCTTCCCTAGGATGGGGGATTTAATACATGCGTGTTCGTATATCTTCGAAATATATTATTAAGTCTTACTTAAAAATATATTTTATTTCTAACTCCAAAAATATAAATATTCTTCCCAAAATAATACTTTGACAAAAATACGCGCTCATAAATATTTTCTTAAAATGCGTAAGTTACGTTTTAAAGATCGGGTGGTAATAATTATACCGTTGTAACTTATTATTAATTATGAAGGCGTATGCATTATTTCTGGAATCATTAATACTTGGTAATATTATTTTTACTCTAAAAATAATATCCGTATATTTCACAAAATAATCATAAACATTCTACAAGTGACGCTATAAAAATATATATATATATATATCAAATATATATTTACCCCGTTTCATTTTGTGAAGATCCCGCCTCCGATATTTTGTAAATAAAGTCATGGCGAAATTTACGTTTTGAAAACAAGTCAAAAATATATTTACAACACTTGTAGTGAAAATGTTTCCAAGTGTTAGGTTTTTAGAAAAATTTCGCCAGAGTTTCCCCTGTAACTGGAGGTGGCCACGCTTTCAAGCGTATCATTTTCTTTTAAAAGCAAATCAACAATTTCCTTATTCTCAATAACAACTTTCCAAAACATCAATTAGTCAAAATATATATAAATCGCAAAAATTACATGAACTTGTGGTTTGTCCAAAATTTGTAGAAATTTCCATTACTTTTAGTGGATCTTTGCAATAATCTACCCGGTTTCGTAAAAGCCTCGTTTTTAAAGAAATTCCATCTTTACAACTTCTTGTAAAATTTGACAAAACTAGTTCTTTGTCGAAACTTAGTGTTACACAAGTGTTTACACACTTGTGTGTTTAAAAATCATCCTTGTTCATGTAAGATCCGGTTTTAGAAAATAAGATTTCCTTGACACTTGGTCCTTTGAAAATACCGCTTGTAGATCCGTAGATCTACTAGTTTTAAACACTATTTCGTAAGTAAAGTCGATTTTACACAAGTTCATGTTTAGTGTGTGGTAGAGTTTCATCATTTAACCCTTTGTACACTTAAACAAACTCTATGTCATGATCCATGATCACGACTAATCCGGGTTAGATGATGATCCGAGCTACCACAACATAGACCGGCACTAAATAATTATAACAAGACAAGTCTTACAAGATTTACACAACAATATAGCTTTTATCCAACATTTTTAACATTTTAGTAAACTTTTAGCATGTCTTCTTGTATGTTCATAGATTTTAACCGACAAAGTTCTTTTTAACCACTTTAAAATAGATCAAGAGTGTGTTTATAGCAACTTACTACTAGCTCGAGGCTAGGGAAGAAACTAGTCGAAAAATGCGTGGATAAAAGCAATGGGGTGAGGTCCTTCGCGTTCCGAATGCACCAAGCTTCCTTATGTGAGATCCTTAACACTTGTATAAGCTTGGAATGACAAGATCAAGATCGAAAGGTGGCGGTGGGGGTGCTTGTGTCTTCGGCCGAGAGTGAAAGAGAGGGAGAGAGAGGAGTGTTGTTTAGTTAAGTGGTTAAGGTTATGGTGGATCAAAGCTTGTTCTTATAGACATTTCTCATGATCATTAACCAAAGGATCATATGTCTAATTGATATTAGACAAAGATGATTTAAATAATCATCAAAGTACAAGGGGTATCCCCCTTGGGGACGGTTCGGTTATAGAGGGGGGGGGGGGTCTTGGTTCAATCTCAACCATGTAGTTAGGACATTAGTTAAGTTAAGTTAAGTTAGTTTAGGGATTAACCCGGTTACTAGTGTGTTATGCTTTACAGCGGGTGTTAGGGTATTCGGGGACCCTAACTGGCTCAGAAAAGGAAAAACAATGTCAATGTCAATATTTTTATGTTCCGGGTAAAGTCCGGTTGTTCAGTTGGATAGAGATCCGTTAAAGTGCTTAACAAAGCTTTAAAGTGTCGTTATTATTATTTTTAGTGACACAACTTATTCCCGACACTTTGGAAAGTGTCTAGTAACATTTTTCTCATGTTTTGGCACTTTATTAGTTAGCTAAATGCTGAATTTTTAATTAAAGTGCTGAATTTTGTACTTAAAGTACGTTTTAGGCACATCCGGTCACTATAATCTCATTCCTAGTGACGCAGTTCTACAACCCTTATATCCCTACACTCACCACTAGTGTAGCAAACTATCTCAGGCTCTTACAGGCCTTAGAGGCAGTACCTGCCTGGTGCTAGTTATGACAGCACGTTTAATAGGTTATCCGTTCATTGTGCTGCTGTGCTTTTGGTGCATCAAGGTTGTCACAAAGGTGCTGTAAGCAAAACATGGAGTGACAGCAAGTAAAGTATGATGCAAGTAAGTACATGTATCAGTATTCAAGTAGCAGTTTATCCACAAGTTCAAGTAAGCACAGTAATTAAGCAGTAATTAATTATTAATTAAGTCGTACGGATACCTGGTTTAGTGAGGGTTGTCACAATAAAAATTATATACAGGATGTACCTTTTGCCTTTGCTAATCAAAAGTGGGGAGACTGTTGAGAAAAAAATAAGTTGCGAATCTATCATGAGTGTGGTAAAAAATGGGTTTTGAGGGTCAGAACACAAAATTCAACGCCAGTAATAACTGATGGTTGGGACAGTGTTGTTAAAGATCTTAATCTGCCGAGGGATACTTTGTTGGTTTTCAGACCATTAGGAGATTTTGGGCTTGAACTTTCATGTTTTGTGGATGGCATTTGTGGTGAATCTTATTTAACGTTTAATCGTTATGCAAAATTTGGTTTTACGGTATGACTATTGATCTTAACTTCAATTCTTTTGCACCTTAAACGTGTCAACACTTATTCTCATAAGTTACATACTTCACGTATAGTATTCATTATTTTTAATTTTATGCAGGTAATCGAAGATTGTTTCATTAAACAATTTTACGTAAACAGCCAACCAAGTGGCATATATCAAATCTGTTATAAGGGTTCTTATTGGAATATTGAGGCGTCTAAGTTTGATACCAACTTTGTATTTGCTAAATGATGGCCGGAAATGTGCAACGATCTTGGGATACTGGAGGATGATTTGCTTATCTTCAGGAGAATTGATAATGTTGTTTTTGAGTTATTAGTTTATCGAAACGAGACTGAGATTCGGTTGTCGAAGAAACCTGAATCTGACGATGATAGTGTACTTGAGATATCCAAGGCTAATTATTTTGAGAATGTATTCAAGGTACGTATGTATTTAGCATTAGGAGTAAAAGATTTATTAATTTTAGCATTTTATTGATTATTCCATTAATGTTGACCAGGACATCTATGAGGATGATAAAGTTGCGTCTTTAGGTGAAGGAAAAACCGTTACTCAGGTACTTACTTAATTATTAAAATTATTTATTTTTAATTTAACACATATAAGAATTTAATGTTTTTACAACTATTAGTAATGTTGTTTACTGATGTTATATTTATCCAATAATGTAACATTTAGAAGAAGTTCCAACCAATGCACTACCAAAGGCTGTTAACTCACGTAAAGCAGTCAAGTTTGATGCTGAATGCACGCCGAAGAAACGTATGTCTTCACGATTGAACAAAACATAAGATGTAAGTTTACCATCTTAAAGATTGTTGTATTACTATGGTTATTAAAGTTACTCTATGACAACAGGTTAAGAAGAAAGGTAAAGTTACTTTTGACAGAAAGGAGACGGTCAAGAATACGACTAAGGGAAATGCCGCCTTACTTATCGACACAATTGATCATATTGGATGTTCTTCATCTGCTCATAAGGTTAAGGTGTCTATACTCGCCACTTAACTAGTATATGTTATATAAACTGTTTTTTTTGCGCATATATTCAACATTCCTTTAATTCACATGTATATGTTTACTTTTTCATCAAGGGGAAGAGTGCCGGCAATGTTCACAAAAAGCGTAACCTTACAAATAAGAGTACAAAGACTGCAAAAAAACATTCTGGACATCTTCTCGACCCTGAGTTCTTTCACTTTGTTCACAAAGGAGACTATAGGCTAGTATACCATTTTTTATAACAAACTAATGATTTATGTTTATTTGTCTGACTATTATTTTTTTCCACACAATGCATGTAGCGTCTTCCTGCTGAAGTTGCCAGACGAGCAGGTCTTTCTGTTGATCTTCATCCCTTGAAAGTTCAAAATATGGTTGGAGTTGTGGATGTTTATGATGTGAAGACGGAGTTAAATGAATGCAAGCCACGTTACGCGTTGGATGGTTGGCGGAAGTTCGTGACTGAGAATAACTTGAGGTTTGGTGATATGTGGCACTTCACATACGTGTCTTCGCAGCAGAAGATCGTACTAAATGACGTTACTTCAGTTTAACAACGACCTTTAAGTATGTTCTGATATCAGATATTATAACTATGAATTTTTTGATGGTCATGTTGCATGGTTTTTTTTTTGAACTTATTAACTTGATGTTTTATTGATGTGTATGGCTAACATGATAAAACAATGTTATTAGTAGTTTGTGTTTGATATATAGATGATATCATGTTTCTTTTTGCTAATAGTAACTGCAATTAGTAGAAACTAGGTTTATTAATCGCAAATGTGACATTCTTTTGCATTTATAGGTATATGGATTCAGAATAATGGATGGATATATATGACTGTATTTGGCATGATGATGTTGTGTTTCATGTTGTAAAAACCAGGGAATTGTCAGATAGTAGATTGCTTTGCCCGATTAGATTGGGTGTTAAATTATAGTTCTTTAAGTCATTGTTTCGTTTTCTTGAATTCTATGTAATCTTGTAAAGAAGTACAAGAACAAACATTTTTACAAAATCCCAAATCACCCGATCACGTAAGTGCATTGAAGTAAAAGTGGAAATGATGTTATTCATGTGGTCCTGTTGTGCTTTTGTTTGACCTCTAATATGGGTTCATGATCTAATCCGGTGATGTGAAGACATTGTTGTTGAATCCAATGAGATGCTTGATGTAATGAGGTCGTATTAATAACAAATAATAATTAATATAACTAAGTTTCTCAAGCCCGGAAAACAATCCCGGGTAATAACCTAGTAAATTTTATAAACATCATTTTTTTTAAGTTAGACCCTAACACCGGTAGTTTTATTATCTTTATTTTTGGTAGTATTGCTATATATTTAAAAAATGCTGATGCATTGCGATTGTAATGTTAAACTAGGTGTTGCCCCGCTCGCGTTGCGGGGCGATGGCAGAATAATGAGCGAGTGTTAGTTAGCTCATTGACACGAAAAACAATTAAATCGAGTAAACCAATTAAAACAAAACACTTTTATAGTTTTAATAACAAAAAACTAAAACAATAACAATATTGTAATTTTTAACTGAGGGAAAACTGTATTTTTTGACTGGGGTAAAATCGTAATTTGCCAAAAGCTAAAGTAATGGCAGTACTGTAAATTAGACCCAAGGGCAAAATTGTAAATTTTCACAGGGGCAAATTCGTAATTTTAAACTTGGGGTAACAACATAATATAAATTTGAACTAAGGGCACAGGCGTAATTTTAAGCTGGAGGCAAAAGCACAATCTTATTTTGAACCGAGGGCAAAATCATAATTTTGAATTGGGGGCAAAAACATAATTTTATTTTGAACTGGGAAAAAAACGTAATTTTGAAATGAGGGCGAACTCACAATTTTTTAAACGGGGAAAATCACATTTTTGAACAGAGGGCAAAATCGTAATTTTTAGCTGTGGGCAAAAACAAAATTTTATTTTGAACTGGGGGCGAGAAGGTAATTCTGAGCTGAGGGCAAAACCACAATTTTATTTTGAATGGAGAGAAAAATCGTAATTTTGAGCTGGGGACAAAAGCGTAATTTTATTTCGAGCTGGGAACAAAACCGTAATTTTAAAGAGGGACAAAAACGTGATTTTAGAATGAATATAAAATAATAAACTGGTTGGTCCAATGGGAGAGTGCCAGGCAAAGTCGTAATTTTGAATTGAGGGCAAGATCGTAATTTTGAGATGGGGACAAAAAGCGTAATTTTATTTTGAGCTGGGGGCTAAAACGTAATTTTAAAATGGATATAAAACAATAAACGTGTTGGTCCAATGGGGGAGTGCCAGGCAGCTGCCTGACACTATTCCCCCCAACTTACAAATGTATATGTAGTATAATATAATTTATTTTTATCTTAAACATCTTTTTATATTTTAAAAGATGTTTATAATTTTTTTTTCAAGCTGAATGAATTTAACAAATACAACGTAACACCGTGGGGTATGGTGGGGCGGGGGTTTGGGGCATGGGTTGACACGTGGACTTCGAGGAGCACCGCTGGTCAGTTGTATGTTAGGTCGGTATGTCGGGGCGTGGCTAGCCCGCGTGGGTTGACACGGTTGTTTTTTAAATTTAAATCCTAGCCAAGTAGCCACCTATAGCCTAGCTAACTCAGCCAATGAGAGCCGGCCATGGAAGACCGCTAGGCCCGCCCAACACCCGGGCTGAAACCCCCGCCCAAGGGGCCACGCCGAAACCCAAGCCCACCTGCGGTGGTGACTTAGGCGTTTGTACCCAACCCATGCCCCAACCCACCCCATACCCTATAGTGAGATGATGTACTTGAAGACATTATTGATATATATTTTTGAAATGGCAAATAAAAGCACGTGTTTCATTTCTCTTGACATTGAAGACAGGAAATCGCTAACCAGTCAAGTCATTTTCTTAGAGTTACTGGTAGAGGAAAAACATTTAGGTATTTAAACAGGAGGTGGTGATGGCTTCAATATCCGAAGAGGGTAACATTTAGCCGTTAAAAAACAAATTATTTGCGTAGAATTTGCTTTATTTATGTCATTTTAGTTTTCGCTGGGTGATAGAGAGTCTTGTCTATTTGGGAGAAGATCAAGGGTCAAACCCTGACATGGAATAGATTATGATTAATTTGTTGTAACGTAAAAGCAATGTTTTAAAAACCGGTTTTTAAATCGTACCGGGTTAGGCACGTAAATGGTTTAACTGGGCGGTTCAACCCGGTTTACTAATTAACCCTCTAAATCCATAAAATACAATTTCAACTCAAAAAATAATAAAAAAACTACATCATTTCAGAATAAAAATATTCCAAAAGTTATCCATAAAATTCACTAATGGCACCTTTTCAGGCGTTAAGTTTTACTAAGAAGGTAAAACGTTAATTTTTTGGGCGCATAAAAGATTAAAAGTTAAAATTTTAAACTTTGTTCGGTGCCGGTATACCGGTTTAAACCGGTATAGGATCGTTGTGTGAGTTGATTAGACTTGAATAACACGAATATGATATCTATGAGCAATTCGAAAGTGCAGAATCCAATCTAAAAGCTTGTGGACGCTTGTAGTTTAATAATCATTCTTTTCATTAAGAAATTGGGTAGCATAACGACGTCCTGATACAATGTTTGAATAAGCTCTCCAAAATCACAAGTTGCAAAGTTATAAGCTCATGCACACGTACCAACCTATTTATAGATAGTGGTGGTATGCGCACAGGACTCCTACGCTAGATGTTCTCAAACGCGCGTATGACTCGTGTGCGCATATGAGTTCATTATTAAACAAAACAAACTTCAAACTCAAACATGTTATGCTACCATTAAACAAAACAGACTCTGACTAAGACGTAGGCATTAGACATTATGTATTAACAGACTCCCCCTTGGATGATGCTGGAGTATTGTCTTGGTCTTCAAAATCTTTTAGTTTTTCATTCTAAACACTCGCTTCCTATACTCTTTCCTATGCTCCTCAAAGCTTTTCTTCGGTCTTTGATCAGTGAGTGGCGATTTCATGTATTTGTATCTTGCAATAGATGCTTTCTTTGTTCGTTCAACAATCTTTTCTAGGCTTTTTATCTCTTTCTCCTGTTGTTTCTTCTCTACCGCTCTCTAATTAATTGGCCACATTCTTCTAGAATGAATCTTGTAAGCAAAGCATATACGTATAACTCTCTAAAAATGCATTGCTTGTTCTCGATCATTGCGGGCAAATAAGATTTCTTTGAAGAATAACATCTCAATGTCTTTAGTAGATAAGTTCACCAACCACAGAGGATCATATAATCTAATAATCCTCCAATCCTTCTCACCATCACATGCACTATCACTACCTCCCCTGTTTTCTCGTCATAAAACCACCTCCTGAAATACTTATGAAAATCCTACTCCATATCATGAAATGGTATTATACGTAACACCTTTGGCCTTCTGTACTTCAACGTGACAACAAACTTTCCGATTTCTAGATCTATCTCGGTTTTAGATACTATGTATCTTTCTCAACTTCACATAACACTATCACTACCTCCCCTATTTTCTCGTCATAAAACCAACACCTGAAAGACTTATGGAAATCCTACTCCATCTCATGAAATGGTATTATACGTAACACCTTTAGCCTTCTGTATTTCAATATGACAGCAAACTTTTCGGTTTCTGGATCTATCTCGATTTTAGATACTATGTGTTTCGGCTCTTGAGGCTCCTAGTGTTTAAACCCAGTTCTAGCTTCTTGCTTGATAAATCTAACTACATGCTGATTGTACTGATTGAGTTCATAGTTGATCATTCTAATTTTACACAACTCCTTTACATCCCACCAGGGTAATGATTTTATGTCGTTAATAACCCTAAAATATTGTACTCCGTACTCTCTTCTTATTGCAATCTTCTTCAATTTGGGTATCCGGATCCAACTAATTATATCACCTCTGGAGATATCCTTATGCTCTTTGAAGAACTTCAACAGTCGTGGAAACTTTTTTTCATCCTTCAGTTCTTTAAACCACTTGACCCGTTGAACAATCATTTTAGTATTACTTATGTGAGGAGTGTTTCTTTTGCATTCCTTAATCTTCCTTTTCAGTACACCTTCAACCTCTTCAACAAATATCTTGTTAAATGTTGGAAACTGTTCGTTAATATTTTTTGCATATCGCACTTCAACATCCTCTAGGCCATCTTCTATCTTAACTATGTTGTATTCATCAGCATCTACCACTGGTTCAAACACATAAGCTTCTTCTTGTCATCATTATAAATCTATTCTAACTCTTTTTCGAAGTAAAACACAAATTCATCTTCAGGAATTCCACATAATCTTGCTAGTTATTCTTTAGTGTAATTATGCTCGAATTCACCTTCTTCCAGATCATAATCTGCTTCATGAAATATATCAGCTTTTGGACTTGCAGGAACGAACGTGGTCGGTATTGCGTCCGTGATGATTCCTTTGATATCCTTACTATCTTTCTGTTCCTCACTAGTCTCCCCCTTACCTTTAGTACTATCATTTGTCTTTTCAGTTTGTGTAGGCTCAGGTTGACTATTAGACACATTATCTTTAGAACTTGTGACAACACACACTCCAGCTCCACCTTGATTATGATTATTATCATCATCACCATTAAGATCATCACCAGAATCACCATAGTCTAGTTTCTCTTCTTCATCTTCATCATCTTCATTCTTGTTTTCCTCATCATCTGGACAATACAAAGTGTCCGTGATTTCTTTACCTTCTTTTGACAACTTCGCAGTAGTTGTCTCTGGTTCTGCAGTTGTAGTTTCTGTTGTAACTTCAGTTATTGGTTCACTTGATCTTTCTGAAGTAACATCCTTAGTTGTAGTTGTTGCAGTTTTAGGAACACCATCAACTGGTTTCTTGCCTAAATCCTTTGCCATAGCAACATTAACAACATCTTTCTCTAACACAACATCATTCTCATCTTGTAAACCTTTCATCACTTTTACTTCATCATCAAAGTTTATTCCCATCTTCTCTTCTAAAACTTTGAAGTGATCTCTGAACTTGATCATCAAACTAGCGTCAACATGTCGATGAGCTTCATTTTCATCAATCTTTATTTGTTGTGTTTCGTTCTACTATCTCAACCTCTCTTTCTTCATCACCAGACTTTCAACTATAACCATTAATTTCTCAACCTTCGATTCTAACTCCAAAATGTTCTCATTGTTCGGCTCATTGAAGTAGTCGTAACCTAAATTATGAGGACCGTGATCGCCTACGTTATGCGCTCTGACCGGTCCGGTTGATCTACAAGCTACGTACGGAATCCATGCGTGTGATAGACATAGGAATCATACATACACCGCATACACCATTAACGTTCATTCTCATTGATGTTTAAGCAAGTTACAAATCTAGGAGAAATTTGGCAGCACTTCGGATCAGAATGCCAAAAGTTCCATTTGGTGAGAACCCACTACCCCTATTTATAGACAAACAAGGGCCTTCGTACGAAGCCATAGTAGCTTCGTACGAAGCCAGGTAGTGACTCACTTCGAACAAACAAGCAAGGTATATGTGCCTTCGTATGAAGGCACATGTACATCACAAAACCTAGCTTGTTCAATACAATTACATAAATAGACTCTATACTCGACGAAAGCTACAGACATATGCATCTACAGACTCCCCCTTGGATGTAGCTCTAGTCGTCTCGTATGGTCTTCAATCAGTGCTTCATGCTGCTCCTCTTCTCCCGATACTTTCTCTTTCTTTCCTCTGCTCTTTCTTCTAACATTCTATGTCGTTTAATTCTTCCTTCAGTAGCCCACCATTCACGCCATTCTTTGATTCCATCCATAGCCTTTGACCATCTTGGAATCTTCTTCTCTTCTTTTTCTATCGGCGTCTGGTGTGTTGGAACTTGTCCTCCCAAACCCAGTTTCCATCTAGCTCGTTTTGCAGCACCAGCCATCCTTTTATCCATCTTTTCATTATGGCGCAGTTCTTTCATGTACTCTTCATACTCCCAATCTCTCCACTTCGACTCCCAGTAATGCCCTGAATTGATGTCTTTTTCAAAACACAAGTTCACAACCTTCTGATACTGTAGAGCTTGTTCTCGATCAGCTTCATAGTACATGATTTTGTTGAAGAATAAACAATCAATATCCTTCTTAGAGCAATTAACCAACCACATCGGATCTATCGGGAAGATTCTCATGTAGACCATATCTTTGTCTCTCAACGCGATCACCGCCTGACATGTCGATGGGTCGTACGCCCAACCTCTGAAGTCTTAATTGAAATCTTGTTCCATTTCTTTCAGCGACGTATTCTTTAAACACCTTGGATGCTTTTCATGCAGGGTAATATCTTTCTCGCCTGTCACGGGATCGATCACAATTTTTCGCTTTGGAAATTGAGGTTTCCAATCTGGAAAGTTCTCATTTGCTTGAGTTCTGATGTAAAAAGTCGTTGTTCATAATACTTCACCTCAAGACCCCACTCCAATTGTTGGATATTTTTCGTCTTAACAAATTCCTCAACGTCCCACCATGGCAACGTTTTGATATCCTTCAGAAATTCAAAATACTGAACTCCGAATTCTCTTTTAATCGCGTACACTTTCAGATCTTCCAAGTATCCCCACGAAAAAATATCTCCCAGAGATTCATTCGGATAGCTCTTAAAGAATTTCAACGGTCGCTTATACTTCCGTTCCTCAGGCATCGGCCTAAACCGCTTCTTCTTTCTTCAAAAAGATCTTCTTTAGATAATTTTTTTGGAATACCTTCTTCACCAATCTTTTCTACAATCTTCCTCTTCAGATTATCTTCATTGTGAGACTGAAATAATTCTGTAAATGTAGGAAAGTCTGAATCTTGACTTGAATAGTGCATTGGTTCTTCAGCGTCAGAATCAGAAGCATCTTCAATCACCACATCGTTAAAATTATCTGCCTCATCAACATATCTAAACACATACTCTTCACCTGGACCTTTGTCTTCAATGTTTTTTCTCGAAATCGAATGTAAACTTATCTTCCTCATCCAATCCGAGCGCTTCTTTCATCAAATCTCGCGTCCAGTTCTTAACTAACTCACCTTCCTCTATGTTATGTTGTAAAAATATAACTTTATGAGAATAAGAACGTTTCGTACCTGACGACTCCCCCTGAGGATGAACATCCTCAACTTCTTCGTTCTGAGCATCGTTCAGAAAATCTAGATCCTGTTGATTACCCAGTCTACTCACCACAACTGCAACGTCAATACCATTATCATCATCGACGTCATCACCATCATAATGATAATCATCGATAGATTTAAAATCATCCATATATTCTTCGTCTTCGTCGTCTTCTTCTTCATCAACTTTTTCATCAACCGCTTGAACTTTTTTTTATCTTTCCTTGCTTTTATTCGACGCCTTTCAATATCCGTTCTTTTTGCATTATCTACTCTGCTGTAGATTAGCGTCCTCGGATCGCCAATGAGAATGAATGACTGAAAAACAACCATAGCATTTTCATCATCTGCATCTTCAACTTCAACATTTTCAACATGAACTTCAACTTCAGGTTGTTTCCGCTCTTGTTGCGCTGAAGACTCTAGCACTTCTTCATCTACAATATTCTTACCTTTATCTAAAGCAGATCTAGCAGCTTCTTCTTCATCCAACGTTTGGCGTTCCATCCTCCGAGCCTCAGCTCTTCGGACGCCAATATCCTCAAAAGCTGCCTGAACATTTACTCCAAGTCGGTCTTCTATTACAGTATATAACATATCAATCTGCCTCGACTTATTTTCATCTCGAGCTTTCAAATCTTTAATTTCTTTCTTCATGATCTCATTAGCAGCATTCATTTGCACATTCAAATTAGTATGCATTTCTATCACAATATCGTGCGACGTGTTTAATGCTTTGTTCCTGGCCTCAACATCTAGAATCTTTTCATTCAATGCAAGAACTTCATTCTTCAACACAACATTCTCAGTTTTAACGCTTTTCAACTTTTCTTTAGTTTCTTTTAATTCCGCCTCAGTAGCTTTCAACTTCTCATCTATTTTCTCCTTTGCTTTCTCCAGAATATCAACTCTTTTAAGAATACCATCCACTCTTTCATCTCCAAAGAAACCAACATCATCTAAAGATGGAGTCGGACCGAGATTATGAGGAATTCTAGGAAATCCAGAACTCAAACCTTCTTGTCTTGGAGTAGATACATTCTTTGTCGTAGATGTAGGCTCTTCAACATGAATTGATTGTTGTGGCGGAGTAGAATGAACTTCAGTTTGAACAGGAATGGATTCTTGAATCGGTGATCTCGGAGGTGATGGAACATGAACTTGTTCCTTAACAACTGGAACTTCAACATTCACCTGCTCTGGGACTTTAGAAGATTCACCAGTTTTGTCTTTGATAGGCTTGATTACAATCTTTCGTATCTTTGACTTTCTTGGAGTAGCACCAGCAACCTTTACACTCCTTTTGATACCTCTGCTTTTTCTAATTTTCCCAGCTTCGGCTCTGTTGGCACGTAAGGTGCATCATCCTCATCAGATCCTTTCTTCTTTCTAGATGGCCCTTTCATTCTAATCTTCCCACTCACACCAGTTGTTGGCGCAATCTAAACATCACTATCAGTTTCACTAGAGTCAGATTGAACAGTACCTTCAACCACTTTTTCTTTTATAGCTTCACCACCTGCTTGAGCAGTAGCCTTAGCCTCTTTCTCTCTAACAATCTGAGCAGCTTTTCCAGGGCTTTCACCAGCTATCACATTCTCTAATTCTTCAAAAGACACACTTCCTTGAATATTAAGATAATCTGGAACTGGATCTCCTGCAATCGTAACAACAACATTTTACGGAGGAAGATCTATTGGTTCATCGACCAAACGAGGCAGAGATTTCTTCTTTGAAACCCTCTTTGTTGCAGGTTTTGGTGTACGTGACTTTGTAGCTTTAGGAGTCACCACTCTTTTTCTTTTTGTTTCTACACTTTTCTTCCAGAAATTTCCTCGTTTGTTTACAAGTGGCTCCATCTTATCATTTTTATTGTAGGAACTGCTATCATCGTGCCTCCACTGATCAAAATGTGGCGCAACATAGTCTGCTTTCAGAATGGCTGCAAATTGCTTTCTGTATAGTGGTTCTTTGTCTTCAGCAACACCTTGATAAACATTCAACCTTTTGAGAGTTTCAGCATCCATATGATCTAAAATCAGCTCATCTGCATCAACTTTCGGCTGATTTTTCACTTTATCATCCAGAATCATCTTTATAAACCTCGGATATTGCAAGAATTTCTCACCATGGATGTTATCAATCATATAGTTGAAATTAGCCTGAGAAATATTAAAAGGACGGTTAAGAATCAAACAAGTTAATACACATATCACAAAGTCTGATGAAACATCGAATGCTCATTTTCTGTGATGAAGAGCATGAATAGTTGAATGCACAAGAAATTTGTAAGGCCTCGAAAACTTTGATTTGTTGTAAGTTGTGTCATTAACGTATCCATCATACCCCATTCTCATCCAAAATCCCTTAACCAGTCTCTCCGACACCTGAATTGGATCTTTGTCATCATCCTGAAACTCTAGGACTCTCCTTACGTCACCAACATTAAACTTTACTTCAATGTCAATATCTTTGCCTTTGTCAATTTTTATCTTCAGTACAGACACAATCTCTTTCGTTCCATCGTCAAAACTTGCATTATGCCAAAATCTTTCAACGTGGGATCTATAACACCTGTGCCTGTCAGTTAGAGCTTTCTTTATACAGCTACGATCCATGAAATCAACAACATCTTTGAATGGCTCCATTCTTGGTAAAATTTTGTCTAACAAGCAGCAAATGTTGTGTTTTTTATCGAAGTTTGTACTCTTTGCCTGCAAACAAACAATCAGTATTCATGGCACGTTTAACGAGAAAGTATAACCACACATAGTAACACTTCGACACTTAGAAAAATTTTGCACAATTTGAATATGAGCTGCCTTCGTACGAAGCCAGAGAATGCTCGTACGAGGCCACTGATAAACACAAGTCACCTGGACTGGCTTCGTACGAAGCCAGTCGCTTCGGACCAACACAAGTATATGAAGCTACTTATTGATATTCAACAACACTTAGTATTTTTAATAGTTTTAAGCACCTAAACTGGCTGGCTTCATTCGAAGCTAGTAGCTTCGAACCAAAGACTCATGAACAAAAACATATGATTCGAAGAACTACTAATATCAAATAACATGTAACATTTATGAACAACATGATCAAACACAACATATACTTAACAAATCTAACGGATTATGCATCTGGGCTGGCTTCGTTTGAAACCAGACCCTTCGAACCAACAACAGTTGAACAACTAAAGACAAAACATTCAAATCTGCATCAAATCATGAAATTGATGATTCTAAATCACCCTATAGTCGTCGATTAACAATTATTCATCAACAATTTTAACATTGAATCGGTAAATATGAACAAATCTACAATTAAAGGGCCGACGGTTCTTAAAAACATTAAATTGATCTATCTAAAACATGTAAATTAAGAAAACATACCTTCCCCATTGATAGTGATGAGCAAGCCAACACTATAATGCAAATTCTTGGGATAAAATTGACAGAGTAATGACTAGGTATTGAGAGTGTTTGGTAAGAACGCAGAAGTGAATAATGATGTTTTGGTTCGAAGCTGGAACTATTTATACGTGAAGCCTGGCTTTGTAAGAAGCCACGAAGTAAAACAAACTGATTTTTCGTTCGAAGCCACCTTTGTTCGAAGTCACTGTTGTGCCTTCGTTCGAACCAACCAAATTTTCAATTTCTAAATTTTTCAATTTTTAGCCAGTTTAAATCCACTCGGGTATCCAGGTCTAAGTTAATGACCCTGGTTACTCGATTTATCAACCAAGTCCAAGTTAATGACCTTGATTGACCCGATTCACGATCCGTCTGACATTTTTGTACAACTTTTTCAATTTTCAAGAAATTTACAAGTTTCAAATTAATGAACTTGTCTAACTTTTCAAGTTCCAACACTTATAGATTAGCTCCCACCCAGTATGTTCAGGTTTAGCACAACATCTGAGATTTTGAAGATCAGCTCTCTAACAATGGTTTGTCGAAAATACTACAGAAATAAAATCTTTTTGTATTTTTACAAACTTTATGCTAAAACAAATTGAAAATCTTTTTGGGTTTAAATCTGAAATAAAATAAGGAACTATTTACAAACATATTTTTGTGAGTTATGTTAGAGGATCATATTAACTGCCGATAAGTCACAGGCACCGTTGAGCTTATAACACACTAAGATTTAAACAATTCACCTAGATTGTCGATATACTGGTCCTCTTAAATTCTCACACAGAGTTCAACCGATTCGAGATACGAATGTAGTGTTTTAAGAACTTAACTTATCCACGTTTCCCACCTCAGAATATACTCTCATATCCAGATTCCCCATATTCAGTATTACAGGTGAATATACTATAATGATATCTGTTTTCTGGGTAATGCGAGACCATGAGAGCTCAGGTTAGAACTTCCATTTAGACAGAGAGATGATGGCTCGACTTTACGAGTGTCCCACTTAGGGATCTTCTATACAACAGCACTTGATTTGTATCTTTCGATATTTCATCAATTTTTATACTGAGGGAAAGCTTTTATTTAAAGCGCATAAAGTATTATACGAGGACTAGGTCATTGCTGACGCAAAATCAGAAGTCCTGGCATAATACCCCAGATATCACTAAGTATAAAGACCTAGTATCTCAAAATTAGGCAGTCTTTCAAACAAGATTTCAGGGGTTACCCATATATCCGAGAGATGTTCCCCACGAATAAGCAAGATATAGTATTTAGGTTTATATCTCAGAATAAATCTACTAAACGTGTGAAAACCTACCAACACATCATCAGTGAGACCGTTTAACGCTTTTTAACTTTCCAAATCTTTGGCGTACCGTAACAGTCTAGCTGATGTACTAGCATTTCCTCTTTTCACACCAACTCATTTTGAGTTTTTCTATGCTTTTTACATTTTTTGAATTTTTACTGTTTTTGTATTTTTTACATTTTTTTAATGTTTTTGTATTTTCTACTAAATTTTCTCCCCCTAAAGACCAGAACATTTAAAAATGTGACAAACCAAAGCAGATTGCTTCCCAACATTATTCTCTGCTTTGTTCTCTCCATCAACGCTGACAATGTCTCCCCATGACGATAAAAGCTTCATCCTGTTAAGTTTCAAATGATAATGAAATCTTGATTTATCAAATGGTTTAGTGTGAAAGTCAGCTTTTTGTTCGTCGGTGTGGATTTTTTCAATTCGAATCAACTTCTTCTTGTAACAATCACGGATGATGTGATGTCGAATTTCAATATGTTTTGTTTTAGCGTGATGTATGAAGATCCCCTCTGGCAGTTGATCGACCTACAGTCCAAGGAAGAACTTCATTTCCCCCATTGAACTCATTTTGAACTTCTGCTTCATCACTTTCTCAAATTCTTTGCAGAGTTCATCATTTATAGACCCAAAGATAATGTCATCAACGTAAATTTGTATAATCAGAAGATGACCACCGACTTCCTTTGTGAAGAGAGTTGCATCAACCTTCCCTCAAATGAAGCCGTTCGATAACAGGTGCTGAGATAGTGTCTCGTACCAGGCTCTCGGGGCCTGGTCCAATCCGTATAAGGCTTTGTCGAGAAGGTAAATTTATCTTTGTGAATAGGATCGGTAAAGCCCGGTGGCTGACTGACATACACCTCTGCTTTCACCTTGCCGTATAGGAACGCTGACTTTACATCTAACTGATCTACTTTAAAGCCTTTCCATGATGCGAACGCGAGAAAAATGCGGATAGCTTCCAGCCTAGCTACCGGAGTGTATACTTCGGTGAAATCAATTCCTTCCTGCTGGCTGAAACCATGAACGACCAGGCAAGCTTTATTACGCACCACTACTTCACGATCATCTCGCTTGCATTAAACACCCATTTTGTATTAATTTTCCTGTGACCATCAGGTAAATCTACTAGCTTCCAAACTCCAAGTTTTTCAAATTAACCAAGCTCCTCCTGCATAGCATTCACCCACGATTCCTCAGTCAGTGCCTCTTTGTAGGTCTTCGGCCCAACCTGTGAAATGAAACAACTGAGAGAAAAATCGTTTTGTAAAGGAGCAATTGTTGTATAAAAATATGAAAAGCCTTGATCAATCTGATGTCGCGTTTTGACTCTTGATTTTAATTCTCCTATAATCAACTCCTCGGGATGGTAAGATAGCGTCCTTGGCATTACCTCACTAGGAACATTCACCTCGCTTTCCAGATTAGTAACATTCTGTTCTGTACCCTGATCATCAACTTGGTTTGTCTGATCTTCAGCTTGAATTTGCTCCCCCTTAGATGCTGAATCTCCTCTATCGAAAGTAGGACTATCTGAGTCAGATTCTGAATCATCGAACACCGCTGTTTGATTGTTCTAAACAGGTTCTTGTTCTGAAGTCGTTTGAATTTGCTGAACTTCTGCATCACTTTGACCAGTGAGACTCGGACCAGCTTCATGATCATTAGCACTCTGTTGTTGCTTAGAAGACTTGGTCGGGCATTTGTTCACCTGAGTATCCACATAATCCTGATACAACCTAATCTGATCATCAAATGACGGTTCTTCAGGAAGATTGAAAGACTCCCACAACATCTCATAGTTGAATAACCGTGAGTCACCAGGTTTCTGAGTTGGCAAAGTATAGCCTTGACACTCCACATGTTGAGCTTCTATTACTTTGTTGAGAATTGGAAGATAAACTCGTCTGAGCCGACTAGCGTATCCTAAAAAGAATCCCTCCAAAAATTTAGCACCGAATTTCCCTTTAGGATCTATCACCGTGCAGGGCGACCCGAACGGTTCAAGATATTCAAGGTTCGGCTTTTGATTGTTAAGTAGCTGAAAACATGTCTTATTCTGCCGTTTTACGGTCCGCACCATATTCAAGGTATAGCAAGCAGCTGATACGGCTTCTGACCAAAAATTCACAGGAAGTTTTGAGTCGGCTAAACATAGTACGCGCCGTTTCAATCAGTCTCTGATTTTTCCTTTCTGTTACTCCATTTTGTTACGTAGTATACGGAGCACTAAATCTTGCAAAATACCCTTTTTGTTGCAAAACTCTTTCATTTAACTGTTTTTGAACTCTGTACCATTGTCGCTTCGAATTCGACAAATAGACTTATGGTACAAATTCTCCAATTTTCGAAATAAACTCAGTAAACTCACGAAGGTATGATCTTTGGATTTTAGAAACGATACCCATGAGAACCTCGAATAATCATCAGTCACCACCAGGCAATAAAGATCTTCGGTAAGACTCTTCACGTTCACAGGACCAAAGAGATCCATGTGAACCCTTTCCAAAGGTTAAGTAATTGAATTTTCAAGCTTCCTCGGGTGAGACTTCTTGGTTTGCTTTCCTTTTCTGCAACTGATGCATTCACCTTCCAAGTGGAAACTTTTCAAATTGACGCCTCTCACTAAATCATTGTGGACCAAATGATTCATCTTTCGTAAGTGAATATGGCCCATTTTGCGATGCCACCGAATCGACTCTTTTTCGGTAGCTTTAGAAACAAAAGAATGAGGTTGATTGGATATAGTGGCCGCTATGCCTATGTCAAGAACATAAAGATCATTCTCTCTTAGAGCTCGCATCAAGATCCACTCTTCGGGGATAACAAAACCCGGCTTTAGGATCAGACATTCCTTATCGGTGAAATGAGTTGTGTACTTCCTGTCACAGATCTGCGAAATGCTAAGAAGATTGTTCTCTAGCTCTGGAATGTAGTTAACTCTTTCAAAGGACACTAAACCATTCGACAAATTCCCTTCGCCGATTATTCTACCTCCTTGGTTACCAGCGAAACCCACATAACCTCCATTGAAACCTCGTACATCGTACAACAGGGTTTTTCTCCATGTCATGTGCCTGGATGCTCCACTATCCATTATCCATTTAGATATTGATCTCGGGAGATCCTGCACGTTTCAAAAATGATTAGTTGTGTGAAGCAACCCAAGCCTCTTGTGACTCGGGTAGCTTGACGTTTAGACGAGTTGTGATTGTGTAAAGGGTTGGGAAATTCTTATCATTTAACTCCAAATCATTTTCAGTTTTCTCTTTAACTTCCACTTTTATCAAATTTGTCGGAGGAACATATGATTTTGGATCAAACTTCTCAAAATGTGCAGCTGAAGAAGTTTGTTCCTTTTTAATTTCATTAACACCAGCCTTTTCAACATTTTCCTTGACTTGATCAGTCGAAGGATTTTGGTTTGCTTTTGCTTCAACGGATGTTTTGGCTTGAATTTTGGGCTTCCAATTTTGCTGACTTAAGACATATTGTTTCACACCAGTTGTATGTTTTGGAAATTCACCAGTTTTCTTAACCTCGTGATTTACCGGTTTTACTGGTTGTGAATTGATTTTAGGTTTAGTTTCTTTCTTTGGAAACTTTTTGTCAGCAAACATTGGTGCCTTGACTTTGACATCTGTTTGAAATCTTCTATTGTTCTAAAAAACAGACTTAGGTTTGAAGTTGGTGCACCTTCGTGCAATGTGTCCAACCTCATTGCATTTAAAGCATGTCCGGTTATCAAAAACCTGACTGGTACCTTCAATCTGTGTTTGGAACTTTTTCTTTGCAAAGAATTCTTCATTCGATTTGGAAAATATTTCAGATTCTTGATCTTTCATAGAACTCGAACTTTTGACAAATGTAGTTTGCTTCAGAAATTTTGATTTCTGAAAATTTCTTCTTTGTTGTTGCTTACCAGCCCACTGCCCATTGTACCCTCTGTTCTGATTATTGTTTTGAAAACGTGGCGGGTATTTAGGCTTTTGATAGTAAGCTTTGTCCTTTTGGAAATTCAAAAATCTTTTTGAACTTGACAACCTATCAACTTCTGACACATCAATCTCAACAAGTTTAAAAACTTTCTCAAGTTTATCCACATTTACATTTTCAATTGGAAATTCCTCATCTGAGTACAACTTATCAGAACCACACATCTAATACATGGCCAGAGTAGGTTCATCCTTTAAGTTGGTCTTGGACTTGGATTTCGGAAGATAATTGTTTAGAAAACAATCATCATCTTCTTTTGAAATCGTGGAATCACTATCAGTTTTCAAGACATTTTCAACCATATTTTTCACAACCTCAGATTCAACACTATCTTCATCGGATGAATCACTAAATGTGACATCTATGTTTTCAGGTAGGTTGTCAACTTCACCTTTAACCTTCATGTTCAACTCTTTTTCCACCCCAAACTGTTTCTTAGTAAAATTGTTGTTCATGGGTGGTGGAACTGTATGATACCCAACCACAGTTCCAGTTTGATAAACATCTTCACCGTCTTTGTTCTTCCCGATGGGTTTCGGGACAATATGTTGAAGAACAAAGCTGGCGGAATGATAACTTTTTAACTTCAGATTGATACTTTCATTCTCAATCTTGACTTCTTCAATCTGAAGTTTTAAGTTTGCGATCTCATCCAGTTGATTATTGATTTGTTTCTCTTTTTCTTGAACAACCATTTTTAATTGTTTGTTCTCTTTCTGAGTTTGAAAATCTCTTGAATCAGAATCTTTAATTGTTTGTTTTAGTTTTTCAAATGCCTCGGTTTATTTTCTGTCTTCAAGAACAAGTTTTTCATTTTCTTTTCAAAAATTCTCAACATCTTTTTCATCATTCTTTATCTTTTCTGTTAATTCATCAATTCTTTCTTTTGAACTTTTCACAATTTTGTCTTTCAAAACCATATCATTTTTTAACTTGTTGATTTTACTAGTTAAGTCCTGGATGTTAGATTTTAGCACAAACTCATTTATGTTACAGACTTTGCATAACTTCAAGCAATTTCTGCAATCACTTTTAGTTTTTGTATCCTGAGACTTACCTGCTTTAGCATTATGACTGACCGAACTGACCTTATTAGACGACTCAGACTCAGTTCCAGAATTGGAATCTACCTCGAAAGCTTTAGCCATCAACACTTGATCAGCCATTTTCTTCAACTTTTCAGCCGTCATCTCCACATTAACATCAATGATTTCTTTATCTACCTTTACCGAGTTCTCTCTCCTCTCCTTCTCGGCCTTTTCGTCGGCTTTTTTTTTTCAATCTCTCCTCTTCTACGGTCGGAATCATCTTCACTAGAGCCTCAAAATCGATCGTTTTTGGATTGGTACAAACATTTCCCTTCGGATCCACATAACATTCTCTGTCAGCATATCATCTTTTCGCCTTTACAGCTTCTTTGTATGCATTGTGAATTTTGTTTAATCTTATGCGTGCGATTTCTCTTTCTCTGTTGAATGTCACAGGTGTTACTTTAGCGACAAAAGCAGATCCTATCTGTTCTTCATCTGGAATATAATCATTCCAATTGAAGCCTTCATCATCTTGTATAACCGCTAACGCCCTTGATTTTTCTTTCACTGGATTTTCGTCAACCAGCCTCATCTTCGGGGGTTCCTCTCTGTTCCTATGATAAACCGCTTTTCGGTAGTAATCCTCTTGAAACGGATTAGCAATTTCATCAACAACAGAATTCTTGCATTCCCTTTTAAAATGACATTTTTGCTCCTAAAGCAAGTCACTTTTGATTTGTCAAAACCCAACTTTGTAGATGGCCCACCGATAGACTGTTTCCCGGTAATTTCCATGAATCGTTGAGCATGACGAATTACACTGGCCATACACCACCTGATGTCTATTAGCTCCATCTCTTCGGGATCAATTTGGTCGTAATCCTCTTTGGTCAGGTTGGTATTCCAAATCTTTCCTGCCACTAGACTCTCGTACGATTTGAGGATTGATGCCAAAAAGACCATTTGCTTTTTTGTAGTTTCTGCATTGAAGTTTTGAGCACTGTTGAGATTCACCGCAATGTTACATTGGATAACATTCGGATTAGGATTTTGTAGAGTATTCGGTGATGACTGTGCTGGCATGCTTGAACTCGAACTCGGATAACCCAAACCACTAGTACCTACTGATCCCCCATCTGAGTTACCTTTTGATGTGTTGTTGGAATTTTTGGCACTAAATGCTATTTTGGGCGATGAAGTGTTTGAAATCATGCTACCACGGTAATATAGATTTACATTTTGTTGATACGTGGCATTCTTTATTTTATTTTGCTTTTTGATTTCAAGTTCGTGACCTTCTAATTTTTCGATTAGCCAATTTAGCGTTATATCTTTCATTGGTTTGGTATTTTTTAGGACAATCGCATAATATTGCCAATCTTGTTCATTTGGCAATGCCTCAAACAGCTTCTTGACGATTTCTTCCTAATCCTTTGTAATTCCAAACCGATCAAGCTCAACCTTTAGATGACAGAATCTCTTGATCATCTGTCGAGCACTTTCAACTTTCATGCACACAAACAAATCGAATTCTTTCTTGTGTAGAGATTTTTTGTTCTTCACAATTTCTTCTCCTCCAGTACACTTCTTCTTTAGAGCTTCCCACAACTTTTTCGATGTTTCATAAACAAGTAACAAAATGATGTCATCCCGAACTGACTGGTGAAGTAATGCTATTGCTTTCTGTTCAGCGATAAACAGTTCTTGCTCATCTGAACCCAGATTGGTTAACACTGTTTGTGTAGTTGTGTACCCCACTTGAACTAGATTCCAACTATCATATGCAAATGCTCTCATCCAGTTGTCAAACCGTTTTGCCCATATGTTGTAATCTTCAATATTCATCAACTTTGGTGGTTTGTTGTATGTTCCATACGCGTTATCGACACTTAGCGATTCGGAAATCGCCTTTGTTGCGGTTTTCGGATTTACATCGGTAGAAGTTGACTCCGTGCTGTTGAAAGCGTACGTGTCATAGAACGGATTCATGAATTCGTTAGCCATGATTGGTACCTGAAAAAAATTCAAACACTTAGACAAATTTTGAAGTGAAAATACTAAGAACAGTTTGCTTGTACAAAGCTAAAATTGTGTGTTCGTACGAAGCCAATCAAACAACTTGAACAATCAACAATCTGTGCGTTCGTACGAAGACCTGTGCCTTCGTACGAAGTTGGAACAATCTCTTAGAACAAATGAACTTTTTCAAAAACTAATACTCAAGAACACTACCTTCGTACGAGCATGCGTTCGTACAAAGCTACGCTGCGAGAAATGTTGTTATGTTTTTCATGATTTTTGCTGATTTTTGAAAGTTTTAAGTTGATTTTAGATCTGAAACTTTAGATGATTGTTTAATGATGTAATTCGCACAAAATATCACAAATTCAGTTGAATCTATCCGTGGATTCAACGTGAATTTGAGGTCCAAAGTCTCAAAAGTCTCAAAAACTCAAGAATAAGAAAGAAGGAGTAGAAGTATGATGAATTCTGATTTGAATCGGTTCAAATCAGTGTGATATCTTCGGTAGATGATGATCCTTTGTCACAAATCCGGCCTCCAAGCTCTGATACCACTTGTGAGGACCGTGATCGCCTACGTTATGCGCTCCGACCGGTTCGGTTGATCTACACGCTACGTGCGGAATCCGTGCGTGTGATAGACATAGGAATTATACATACACCGCATACACCGTTAACGTTCATTCTCATTGATGTTTAAGCAAGTTACAAATCCAGGAGAAATTTGGCAGCACTTCGGATCAGAATGCCAAAAGTTCCATTTGGTGAGAACCCACTACCCCTATTTATAGACAAAAAGGGCCTTCGTACGAAGCCATAGTAGCTTCATACGAAGCCATGTAGTGACTCACTTCGAACAACCAAGCAAGCTATATGTGCCTTCGTACGAAGGCACATGTACATCACAAAACCTAACTTGTTCAATACAATTACATAAATAGACTCTATACTCGACGAAAGCTACAGACATATGCATCTACATGAATCATCTAATGCTTCAATTCTTGGTGTAGGTTTTGGTTGAGCTGAAGATGATGGTCCTGCTTGATCAGGCTTTTTCTTTGTTGGTTGTATAAATGACATGAGATATATATCATCATTTTTGTTAAGGATTAAACTTGAACATAACTAGTTACTCAAATTTCATATATTGAGATTAAACTTGAACATAACTAGTTACTCAAATTTCATATATTGAGCTTTGGTACAAAAATTGGTATTAACACTTTTTGCCCATATGTAACATATTTTTTGACATTTTTTCAGTGCAATTTACTTAATAATTAAAATGGACAATGTCGATACTTCGCCAAAAAATATTTTATGCGTCACCTATGTCGGTTGTCGCCACTAGATGTCACATAAATAGATATAGTCGTTGAATCCATTTTGATGCTTCTTTTCCTAAAATATTCCTCTCAACCGCAAACCATTTCGGTCAAAGCCATATTGACCCATACCAAATTGATATTTTTTAAAGCTAGCCACTTATTTTAATCCGAAAGTGGTTTGACATTTTACTTAACCAGATTGATATAGGGGCGCCTGTATATGGCAAGAAGGTAACCCCTACCCGTCACCACACACCGCCGCCAATAGTGCTGGTAGGGGGGTTTGAGTTGGGTTAAGTAGTTGCCGATGGTTGATGCTGTTGGTTTCTTAAATTTGAATGCTTTTGATCGTTACAATGGTCAATTGCATATTACATATATATTTTTAAAAAAAAATACCCCACTATAAATACATACACATCTCAAACTAGTTTTATTAAAAATACCCGACCATACATGTACTCTCAAATACTCTCAAAAAATGGCAAGCCGACCATGGAACGTAGATGAAGAAGTAACCTTGGTCAACTCTTGGTTGCATGTGACTAATAACATGCACGGAAGCGTTTGATTTAGTGTAGCCTTATTTGAAGAATTTCATCAATGTGTTCGCTCATCGGACTAAGTTCGCTCAAATTTTCGTGTTATTTTCAAGGAGCTTTGAAAATTTCATCAAGCCTACAAAATTACGATGGCCAATGGTCTCGGCTTAACAGAGACACAACGTATTGCCCAATCCCGTCGTGAATACCATATCAGATATAACGGAATATTTACTTACATTGAACGTTGGAGATTAATAAGAAACCATCCCCGTATGCCAGAACCACTTGTGCATCCGAATGCCGACTCCAGTGGTTCTCTATGCTTTGATGATTAGTTTATTTCTCTAGTTTGTTGACATTTATTTCTGTCACACACTCAAATTCCGCATGCGGAGTTCTACCGAGAGGCGCGTGATAAACCAGGATCATAGTCATTAATCATATTGAACGACCACTATATGCGTATAAAAATTTTCCTGTTTACTCATTCACGAGAAAATATTGTTTAAGCAAAATTAAAAAAATCAAATGGCTATTGTAACTAATGCTAAGTCTAAATGTTTGATAAAATCAATGCGACAACAAAATGCATCCTAGTCCTGATGTGTGATACCTCAGCAATTTGAGAAAGAGATGCAAGAACAAGTGTCAACACATAATGATGAGTGAGTTCATGGGTTATAGTTTATAGTCATACAATAAGTTATTGTTTCCTAAAAGCTTTCCACCATTTCAAACCCGAAACAGTAAGTTGTAGTGTCTAGGAGTTAGTTGCTATATGTGTAGGTAGCTAACCTATGTTTCGTCATGAAAGAGTTCGAAATCGAAGCTAACTATTGTTGCCTCTTAGTTCCAGGTCTATCACTGACCATGGCAAGAAGTTAGGCCAATTCTACACCCGTTGACCATTGCCGGTCTAGCTAGTGCGACTAGCTCGAGTGGGACTTGTCGGGCCTAGTAGTACTACTCAAAATTCCCCCGCTATCCACCCAATACTAATGGTCCGAGGTTTGTGAGGACTCTTTTATGTGATAAATGCTACTTTGTGACCATAACTGATATAACAAAAACCCTAATAGTTTGTGAAAATAATGGCACGCGATAAGATTTCCCTTTCTAAAACATTTAAAAGATCTTTGATACTTTCATATAAGGGCGTACACACAACGTACGCTATGGTTTACTTTTATAGAAAATTTGGGCAAAGCTTCCCCTGTTTTTGTGCCAACCAGACAACACAAGTGATGTGTGCAAAATGTAACATATAAATTACATCAAATGAGGCATAAAACTAATCCTTTTTTAGTACTAATGTTGGAAAAAGTGTGTTTTTGTCTTTCTTTTGAATTTACAGGACCAAATGAGCTTAAACGAACAAAAGGAGCAAATAAGCAACCAAAACCAACATAAAACAAAGAAAAGAAATAAACGTGACATGCCCAACACCTCGGCAGCATCTCCAAAGTAAAAACAAAGAGTCAGAAGACTGACCACGGGGCCGTGCCCAGCTGAACACGAGGCGTGGTCAGAGCCTTGCACAAAAGACAAACCTGTAAAAGCTTCACGCCTACCACGGGGGCGTGCCCAGCTCAGCACGGGGCGTGGACAACGCAAAGATACACAGAATCTTGCCAAATCTTGATAGTACAGATACGAATTTGACCGCGGGGCCGTGCCTAGGATACACGGGGCCGTGTGGGGCCCTCTGCTGACACTTGCAATTAATGAAGGAAGAGAAAAGGCTGGCCACGGGGGCGTGCCTGCTGGACACGAGGCCGTAGCCAGAGTTCTATACAGGCTATAAATAGGGGTGCTTGGTTCACTTCAAAGGCATCCCTTGGCAAACCACTACTCTCCCACTTTGCCACCACTCCACCACCACTACAACACCAACACCAACACCCACCCACCACCATCATCCATCATCCATCTTTAGAGTGTGTAGTAGTCTCGGGATCCAAGATTGATTGTAAGGGTCCTTGCCAATCAAAGTCCATGTTTAGTTAAGTCTCTTACATCACTTGGTGAAGATAAGTCTTTTATGAATTACTTTTGATTTTTAATCTTTCAACACTTTTTATTTGGGTTTGTATTAATGACTTTAATAATTAGTTTCTTATATTGAAGGTGAATTCTTCTTATCATTTTTTCGTGGTGTCTTAAAGTTACTTTACTGTCTATATAAAGTAAAAGATTGCATCATTCATGTCTTTATGGTCTATATAAAGGCATGTTGACTACCTGGTCGGGGGTTAGGGGAATGGTTTGGTAAGGTTCTTGCCTTGTTCAGTGTATAGATCCTGCAAGGACCTGGTTCAAGCTTACTAGGACCTCCTTCAATACCCACTGGTATTGGATGGCGGGGGTGCGAATAGCTTGAACCCCTCATATGTAAACTACTATTAATACATTAAACCGGCTTCTTGGGATTGTACCCTTGCTGACTCAAACCACTTAGCCGAGGGTAACGTCACCTTCAATAGAGGGGCCGACCACTTTTCTCATTAATAACTAACTTAATTATCTTTCAATATTCCGACCCTTTGGGTTTGTATCTCTGCTGATTCAAACCACTGGGTTGAGGGTAACGTCACCTTCAAAAGAGGGGCCTACTACTATAACTAAGATAATCTCTTAAAAAGTCTGAAAGTTCGAAAATCATCAAAGGATACATCAAAGGCGAGTCGGATCCAAGTGATTCTATCTTGTCTATCTATTTTTACTTTATTTTTATTTTGCATTTTTAGTTTTTATTATTATGTTCTAAAACTTTTCTCAAAAATTTTTGATTGATTAGACGTTGAGGATAAACCGGTACTAAAAGCTCTTGTGTTCTTGGACAACCTTGGTATCTTACCAACTCTATACTATGCTCACGATGGGTGCACTTGCCCAAGTGTGTGTTTATTGTTAGTAGAATATCGTGTTTTATAAATTTAAAACTTAACTAATGTGTAAAATGGGCTTAAAATATTAATAAGAACATATAACGCTTTGCACACACCAAGTTTTTGGCGCCGTTGCCGGGGACACAAGGATTTTAAGAAAGTTTAAAATCATCGGCCTAATTATTTTTACTTATTTTTCTATTTTTTAGGATTTTTCTTAATTTTTCCAGTTTCTGCAGACTTCAGCACGGGCCGTGCTCGGTCGGACACGAGGCCGTGCCCATCAATTTTACTGGCAGTTTTGTCTTCTGAGTTACAGAAGATTGACCACGGGGCCGTGGCGGTGCACCACGGGGCCGTGCTGAACTCCCCAGTAACTGGGATCCAGAAAACAACTACTGCGACCACGACCACGACCATGGGCTTGGAACCCAATCTGACCGACATTCTTTTTTTGTTTTTATCACAGGACTTGGAACCCAATCACAGTACCTAAACTCTATACGCAGTGCATGAGCTCCAGTTCCAATAAAGACATAAAAGAACCTCTAGACGAACCCGAACGCTTTCTAAGAAAGAGACTAATAGACAAAAATCAAGAGAAGGCTTCGGGGGACCAACTCCCAATGGCGGATCAGCGTACCCTAATGGATTACCTACAGCCTACGGTCGGTAATCTCGGAGCCGCCATCAATGCACCAAATGTCGATGCCAACAACTTCGAACTTCGGCCGCATTTGATTTAAATGCTCCAAAATTCTGCAACCTTCCATGGCCTGGCTGATGAAGATCCCCATTTACATATTACCAACTTTTTGGAAATATGTGACACTTTCCGGATCAACAGAGCATCAAATGACGCTATCCGCCTCCGAATGTTCCCATTTTCACTAAAAGACTGAGCTATGGCTTGGCTTAACACCCTCCCAAGTGGTTCGGTAAACACTTGGGATGAACTTGTCCAAAAATTTCTATATAAGTATTTCCCGCCCTCTAAAACCGCTAAATTAATGACAGAAATCAATACATATTCACAAGAGGACGGGGAATCCTTATATGAAACTTGGAAAAGATTCAAGGAGCTATTGAGGAAATGTCCTCATCATGCTCTCGTAGTGTGGCAATAAGTATCCACTTTCTATAACGGGTTGTTGCCACATACAAGACAAACACGACTCTAGCTTCGGGGGACTCCTAGGTAATCGCCGCCCAAATGAAATTTATAATCAAATTGAGGATATTGCTCAAAACAATTTTCAATGGCAGACCCCCCGAGGCACAAAATCTATTCCCCCGGGTGCCCATAAAGTAGATGAGAACACCTCTTTACAAGCCCAAATCGAGGCCCTATCTTCAAAAATCAAAAAGTTAGAAATGGCAAAAACGGCCTCGGTTATGGATTGTGAAGGGTGCGGTGGGCCACATGAAAATTGGAGTTGTATGAAAGAAATGGATAATCAAACGAAAATGGTAAACTATATTGATAATAGACCTAGGTCGTCGGGTCCCCCAACGGGTACTTACAACCAAAGATGGCGTAACCACCCTAACCTTGGTTGGAGGGAGCCCTACAATAGTAGTAACCAACAAAATCAAACTCAACGAACAAACTCACAACAACAACCAAGAAATGAGTCACAAAATTTCACTCAACAACAACAAGGGGGACGAGAGAGGCTTAAAGACCTCGTTTCACGCCTCATCTCCGAAACCAAAAAAAGGTACTCGGATCGATTCCTACAGGCAAAATCCAACATTAGAAATCAACAAGCTAGTATTCAAAACATTGAAAAACAACTAAATCAACTAGCCCAAAATTTCTCCGAGATACCACAAGTCACATTACTTAGCAATACCGAAACCAACCCAAAGGCGCAGGTATACCTCATAACACTAAGAAACCGGACCGTAGTTCCCGAGGAAGCCCCACTACCCCAACCGACAAAATTCCACCAATCCAAACCACGACTCCACCACCAACCCATAAGGAAACAACTCCTCCGCCAAATTCCGAACCCACCAAAAACCCCTCGGTACCCTACCCCGGTTGGCTACTTCACCAAAAGACCGACGAGCAATTCACAAAATTCATAAACTTACTTAAACAATTACATATCAATCTTCCATTTGTGGAAGTCCTCACTCAATTGCCAAAATACTCAAAATTCATGAGAGACTTCCTCACCCACAAGAGGAAGATTGAAACATTGCAATTGGTTAATCTAAGTGAAGAATGCTCCGTCGTACTACTCAACAAACTCCCACAAAAGAAAATCAACCCCGGAAGCTTCACCATCCCTTGTTCCATTGGGGGATCACCTGTACGAAATGCACTAGCCGACCTTGGGGCTAGCATCAATTTCATGCCCGCATCAATGTTTGACTGACTCGGACTAGGTAAGACGTGCCCCACAAAGATGAGCATACAACTCGCCGATAGGTCTATAAAACACCCACAAGGTGTCGTTAAGAATTTATTGGTAAAAGTCAGAGATTTTGTCTTCCCGGCCGACTTTGTCATACTCGACATGGAGGAAGACACCGAAGTACCACTCATTCTTGGAAGTCCATTCCTTCCCACCGCTCGTGCAATGGTGGATATGAGTGATGGGAAGTTAACATTGAGGGTTGGAGACAAGGAAATGAAGTTTGGGGTTGGGAAAAGAGTAGAGAACGACCCGGTCAACTACATGGATGTCATAGACTCAAGCTTGGATGACGCTCTCTGACGGTGCAACACGGGATGCGAGACATCCCGCTCGGATAACATATGACTGACTTAGGGTCTAGCCAAGGACCCTTATAAACGTGGCGCACCACGGAGGAATTCCGAGGAACTATCCAAAGTTTTTAGTTTATTTTAACTTTTATGTTTTCTAGTTTAGTTTTACTTTTCAGGAATAAACCACACTCGAAAAGATGGAGGTTACCAAGGGAACGTTAAAACCACACCCCATGCACGAAAACAGAGCCTCCCGATAACTTTTCCAGCATCACAGCAAGTTCAGCACGGGGCCGTGCTCAGCCCAACATGCCCTGTGCCTAGGCTCTATAGAAAATTGCCCAGTTCAGGAAACTGCCACGGGGCCGTGCTCACTGAACACGCCCCATGGCCAGCCTTCTGTTTGATTTTGAAACTGGCGATCTGACCACGGGGCTGTGCCCGGACCACACGGGGCCGTGGCCAGACGCCCAGTATCATAGAAATTTGTTTTTCAACACCTTTTTACAAATTCAATCAACCTAAAAACTTATTTTTGGGACACATTGAGAACAATGTGTAATTTAAGTGTGGGGGGATGCTAAAACCTTGAATCTTGCAAGTCCTAATAACAAGCCTTACACAAAACTCTTTTGGAACCGCTAATCACCCCAACTTTTTTCAAAAATTTTCATTTTTTTTACTTGTCTTGGTTTAATTCGGGAATAACAAGTTCTAAAAAGTTATATTTTTACAAATTTACAACCGATAGCGTCGTGATAAAAAGAACCGAATAAGAAAATTATGAAAAGGCATGACAAATCTAATTAAAATTTGATTATATATACTTGATCACATTATAAACCCATTTCCACAAGTGAGTTTTGAGCCTTTATTGAGCATGCAAGCATATATCTTTAAACTAAATGCTCATTTTTCATTTCTTGTGTGAATAGCCATTTGGTTCTTACAACTTTAGAACTTGCCACGACGATACATTCCCGGTCCTTACCAACTTGAACCCAAGTAAGTAAATGATAGAGGCATTAGGACTAACCAATTTTCCTTTCAACACCTTTTTTATCACCTACCCAAAAATCTCCCAAGTTAACCCCTTTGAGCCTAAACCTTTTCATTTCAAAACCCACAAAACAAACACCCTTTACCCACCAAAACCTTTTTCTTTTCAACCCCCTTTGTTTTAGTAAAAAGCTCGGTTATCTTGTGACATCAAAAAAAAAAAAAAAGAAAGTCTTGCAATCAACAAACAAGTTCCTCAAAGAAACCTTGTTTGAATGTGCTTAGTTTGAATAGAAGTCACAAAAACAAAAATTTTTACGACGACCGACGCCTTTTACGCTTTTAGCCATTTTTACTAACAACTAACCAAAACCACCTACCCTTAACCCAAGCCTAACCCTCCCAAAGTCCTCTTGATATTTATGAAGGTTTATAGTTAAAAAGGAGGAGGATTGATCGCTTGGCAAGCATATGGTAGAAGTAAGTTTCATGCCGGTCTCAAGTGTTTCACAAAAATACATCTTCGGCCGAGTGTTAAGTGATCTCCCATGAGTTATGTGAACTTGTATATAAATGGAATTTTAAAGATGCATGTTATGCCCAAATAAGTAATTTTTCTTGTGAAATGTTCTAAATAAATCATGACGAATAGGATTGTAAATAATATAAAAATAAAACTCAATAAAGATCTTGGATTCCCGACACTCAAGATAAGCCCAAAAACTTCTCCTCTACCTCTTCCATTTGGGTGTGTAAATCCACATATTAAAGAGTTTTGCTTGAGGACAAGCAAAGATTCAAGTGTGGGGGTATTTGATGTGTGCAAAATGTAACATATAAATTACATCAAATGAGGCATAAAACTAACCCTTTTTAGTACTAATGTTGGAAAAAGCGTGTTTTTGTCTTCCTTTTGAATTTACAGGACTAAATGAGCTTAAACGAACAAAAGGAGCAAATAAGCAACCAAAACCAACATAAATACAAAGAAAAGTAATAAACATGACATGCCCGACCCCACGGCAGCATCCCCAAAGTAAAAACAAGGAGTCAGAAGACTGACCATGGGGCCGTGCCCAGCTGAACACGGGGCATGGTCAGAGCCTTGAACAAAAGACAAACTTGTAGAATTTTCCACGTCCACCGAGGGGGCATGCCCAGCTTAGCACGGGGCGTGGTCAACGCAAAGATACGCAGAATCTTGCCAAATCTTGATAGTACAGATACGAAGTTGACCACAGGGCTGTGCCCAGGAGACACGAGGCCGTGTGGGGCCCTCTGCTGACACTTGCAATTAATGAAGGAAGAGAAAAGGCTCGCCACGGGGGCATGCCCGCTAGACACGGGGCCGTGGCCAGAGTTCTGTGCAGGCTATAAATAGGGGTGCTTGGTTCACTTCAAAGGCATCCCTTGGCAATACACTACTCTCCCACTTTGCCACCACTCCACCACCACTACAACAACAACACCCACCACCATCATCCATCTTTAGAGTGTGTAGTAGTCTCGGGATCCAAGATTGATTGTAAGGGTCCTTGCCAATCAAAGGCAATGTTTGGTTAAGCCTCTTACATCACTTGGTGAAGACAAGTCTTTTATGTATTACTTTTGATTTTTAATCTTTCGGCTCTTTTTATTTGGGTTTGTATTAATGACTTTAATAACTAGTTTCTTATGTTGAAGGAGAATTCTTCTTATCATTTTTCCGTGGTGTCTTGACGTTACTTTACTGTCTATATAAAGTAAAAGATTGCATCATTCATGTCTTTACGGTCTATATAATGGCATGTTGACTACCTGGTCGGGGGTTAGGTGAATGGTTTGGTAAGGTTCTTGCCTTGTTCAGTGTATAGATTCTGCAAGGACCTGGTTCAAGCTTACTAAGACCTCCTTCAATACCCACTGGTATTGGATGGTGGGGGTGCGAATAGCTTGAACCGCTCATATGTAAACTACTATTAATACATTAAACCGGCTTCTTGGGATTGTACCCTTGCTGACTCAAACCACTTAGCCGAGGGTAACGTCACCTTCAAAAGAGCGGCCTACCACTTTTCGCATTAATAACTAACTTAATTATCTTTCAATATTCTGACCCTTTGGGATTGTATCCCTGCTGACTCAAACCACTGGATTGAGGCTAACATCACCTTCAAAAGAGGGGCTACTACTATAACTAAGATAATCTCTTAAAAAGTCCGAAAGTGCGAAAATCATCAAAGGATACATCAAAGGCGAGTCGGATCCAAGTGATTCTATCTTGTCTATCTGTTTTTACTTTATTTATATTTTGTATTTTTAGTTTTTTTTATGTTCTAATGCTTTGCACACACCAACAAGTTGTCTACAATTTCCTAACAATCAATCGCCCAATTCATATGTTTAAGGTATTTTGTATAAACATATAAGTGCGTAAATATATACAACTCTTTATATATGCATGTATACGTATATACAGTCCAGTGAAGTCTCGTAAGTCGTTAGCATCACACGTTTTGTCGATTCCCAATAATCAAACTAACGTTCACACCCTTTACCCACTTGTCGGTTCGGTTCATTCATGAGTTAACTCTTTATTACAACAATAAGGTTATATATACAAATTTACACAAATACAACATATATTTACACAAATACAAGTTAGTGCGCGCCATTATCTTAACATGATATTCTCCTAAAAACTGACACATAATTATCCTCAAAGAACGTTTGGACCAAGTCTGACCCGCTAACCATAGTTGACCGCTGACTTGATGTTTTACCAAAGCTGACTCACTTCCAAATAACATCCACACTCCCCTCTTGGTTTCCAACACTTCAATATGCATCAAAATATAACAGGCACCACCATCATCGTTATGAACAATCTAAATCACACCCAAGTTCACTTAACGTGTTGCATAAACACTTAGATGTAACTAAAATTCGGAAACTAAGAAGGTTACAAGGGAAGATTCACTCACCGGAGCTCGCGTTGCTACACCACCGTGAATCACGGTGGTCATTGCTGCTGTGTTTTCCATCGGGACCTTCATAAGCCGCCACTACATGCCACACTCCATTTTGCAGCCCTTTCAGATGACACCACCAACAACTACCCAAACACCACCACGTTTGCCGCGAAGAACTGCCGTGAACAATATTGTGATGCCGTGGTCTACAGCCACACCACCCTTTATCGTCGCACTACCTTCACCATTCAACTCCATCGCACCGCCTTCCCCCACCATAAAACACCCCGTCGATCCAAGATCTGCTCACCAGGAAACCGACCCGGTCACCATCACAATGACCAAAAACCAATGGCCCTAACTCCTATCGTTTGGGGCCTTCACAACTCCGTCTGTGCACTACCACCCTATCAGAACCACCACGTCGCCCCTGCTGAACCCCGAGCACTGACATACGCGGCTGTTGATGATGACCGTAGACCACAGGTCTCCATCCCATTTCTCTCTCTCTGATTCTCCTCTCTCTCACTTTCTCTCTCAAATGAATCATTGCTTGTCCTCAAGCAAAACTCTTTAATTTGTGGCTATTACACTCCCAAATGGAATGGGTAGAAAAGAAGGTTTCGGGCTTGTCATAGAGTGTCGGGATTTTCCAAGATTCTTTATTTAGTTTTATTTTTATTTATTTACAATCCTATTCGTCATGATTTATTTAAAACTTTTCACAAGATAAATTACTTATTAGGGCATAACATGCCTTTGTAAAATTTTATTTATATACAAGTTCACATACCTCACGGGGATCACTCAACACTCGGCCGAAAATGTATTTTTGTGGATCACTCGAGAGCGGGGTTTCAAATGAAGGGGAAAAAAATAATAAGCTGTATTTATACGTATGGTTTGGGTGTAGGTGAGTTCGGTGGGGACTGCGTATACGAACCCATCTAATGTCATGTGTCTCTCGCGCTAAAATAGATCCGCTCAAATAAATATACCACTTAAAATATATATATACTAATTTAAATAAAAACGAATATGTATAACATTTATAAATATATATACACATGCATAAAAATATATGTTCATAATTTGTGGCATGGCATTACCGTGATAGTCAGTTAAATAACGTGTTCGCTCGTTATAGGTTGTTGTTATATACTAAATAATATATAATATATTTTCACCTGTAACTTTATGTAGTCAACCAGGGTCGAAAATACAGGTGGTCACATTCTCCCCATGTTACAGGAATTTCGTCCTAAAAATTTAGGCTAAGGTATATTCTATACTCCAGTTATGGGTTCGTCCAGAATACGCTGTTAAGTGTAAATATACGCGGTTTCATGAAAGCTCACAAAATAAACATATAAGTCTCATACATATAAATTCACATAATTTATTTTATTTAGTTGTTCGGGAATATGTTTCCTATTGTTTATCGACGTTCGGGTACAAACCCATGTGTGATTTCGTAATTCCCCAAATTACCGTTACGTGAGAATTTGTGAAATAATTTAGACACTTAATTTATCCTAATCAAGTGTAATGTATAAAGGAATGTATGAGATAAAGAAGTTTGTGTTAACGGTGTTAACCTGAAAATGTCGGGTGTCACATCATCCCCTTGTTGAAAGAATTTTCGTCCCGAAAATTTAGATTATGATATCTTAAAATGATGGTTGCAAGTTCATTGCTAAAGAAAGCGTCAAGACATAAGATGGTACACCGAGATGAGAAAAATCAAACTACATGATCGAGATGACAGTTGATGACAATTGAGATTTAATTGTTCATTTGAACAAGCTACAAGGGATTATATCTAGGTAAAGATAGTTGGTGTGTGTAAGGTGTGATATGTTTTTATTAATATGTTAAGCCCATTTTACACATTAGTCAAGTTTTAAATTTATAAAACACGATATTCTACTAACACTAAACACACACATGGGCAAGTGCACCCATCGTGAGCGTAGTATAGCGTTGGTAAGATACCGAGGTCGTCCAAGGACACAAGAGCTTTTAGTACTGGTTTATCCTCAACGTCTAATCAAACATAAAATTTTTAGAAAAGGTTTTAAAAATGAAAAATAAAAACTAAAATGCTGAAAAATAAAAATAAAAATAAAACAGATAGACAAGATGAATCACTTGGATCCGACTCGCCTTTAATGTATCCTTTGATGATTTCCGCAGTTTTGTACTTTTTAAGAGATTATCTTAGTTATAGTAGTATGCCCCTCTTTTGAAGGTGACGTTACCCTCAACCCAGTGGTATGAGTCAGCGAGGATACAATCCCAAAGGGTCGGAATATTGGAAGATAATTAATTAAGTTATTAACGCGTAAAGTGGTAGGCCCCTCTTTTGAAGGTGGCGTTACCCTCGGCTAAGTGGTTTGAGTCAACAGGGATACAATCCCAAGTAGTCGGTTTAATGTATTAATAGTAGTTTACATATGAGGGGATCAAGCCATTCGCACCCCCGCCATCCAATACCAGTGGATATTGAAGGAGGTCCTAGTAAGCTTGACCCAGGTCCTTGCAGGATCTATACACTGAACAAGGCAAGAACCTTACCAAACCATTCCCTTAACCCCCGACTAGGTAGCCAACATATCTCTATATAGACCGTAGAGATATTAATGGTGAAAATCTTTTACTTTATATAGACAGTAAAGTAATGCCAAGACACCACGGACAAATGATAAAGAAGTTTCACCTTCAACATAAGAAACTAGTTATTAAAGTCATTAATACAAAACCAAATAAAAAGTGCGAAAAGATTAAAAATCAAAAGTAATACATTAAATGATTGTCTTCACCAAGTGATGTAAGAGACTTAGCCAAACATGGCCTTTGATTGACAAGAACTCTTACGATCAATCTTGGATCCCGAGACTACTACACACACTCTAAGGTGGATGGTGGATGATGGTGGTGGATGTGGGTGTTGTAGTGGTGGTGGAGTGGTGGTGAAGTGGGAGAGAGGTGGGTTGCCAAGGGATGCCTTTGAAGTGAGCCAAGCACCCCTATTTATAGCCTGAACAGAAGCCTGGCCACGGCCCCGTGTCCACTGGACACGCCCCCGTGGCCAATCCTTTTATCTTTCTTCATTAATTGCAATTGTCTGCATTAGGCTCTCCACGGCCCCGTGTTCGCTGGGCACGGCCCCGTGTGCAGAAGCGTATCTGTACTATTAAGATTCGCAAGATTCTGGGAATCTTAGCATTGACCACGCCCCGTGCTGAGCTGGGCACGCCCCCGTGGTGGGAATAGAAGCTTCCACAGCTTTGCCATTTCTGCAGACACCTGACCATGCCAGTGGATATTGAAGGAGGTCCTAGTAAGATTGACCCAGGTCCTTGCAGGATCTATACACTGAACAAGGCAAGAACCTTACCAAACCATTCCCTTAACCCTCGACCAGGTAGCCAACATATCTCTATATAGACCGTAGAGATATTAATGGTGAAAATCTTTTACTTTATATAGACAGTAAAGTAATGCCAAGACACCACGAACAAATGATAAAGAAATTTCACCTTCAACATAAGAAACTAGTTATTAAAGTCATTAATACAAAACCAAATAAAAAGTGGGAAAAGATTAAAAATCAAAAGTAATACATTAAATGATTGTCTTCACCAAGTGATGTAAGAGACTTAGCCAAACATGGCCTTTGATTGACAAGAACTCTTACGATCAATCTTGGATCCCGAGACTACTACACACACTCTAAGGTGGATGATGGATGATGGTGGTGGATGTGGGTGTTGTAGTGGTGGTGAAGTGGGAGAGAGGTGGTTTGCCAAGGGATGCCTTTGAAGTGAGCCAAGCACACCTATTTATAGCCTGAACAGAAGCCTGGCCACGGCCCCGTGTCCGCTGGACACGCCCCCATGGCCAATCCTTTTATCTTTCTTCATTAATTGCAATTGTCTGCATTATGCTCTCCACGGCCCCGTGTTCGCTGGGCACGGCCCCGTGTGCAAAAGCGTATCTGTACTATTAAGATTTGCAAGATTCTGGGAATCTTAGGGTTGACCACGCCCCGTGCTGAGCTGGGCACGCCCCCATGGTGGGAATAGAAGCTTCCACATCTTTGTCCATTTCTGCAGACCCCTGACCACGCCCCCGTGTCCACTGGGCACGGGCCGTGGTCAGCCTTCTGTTTCTTGTTTTTGCTTTGGGAGATGATGTCGAGGGGTCGGGCATGCCACGTTTATTCATTTTCTTTGTATTTATGTTAGTTTTTGCTGCATATTTGTTCCTTTTGTTCATTTAAGCTCATTTGGTCCTAAAAATACAAAAGGAAGACAAAAGCACATTTTTTCCAACATTAGTACTGAAAAAGGGTTAGTTTTATGCCTTATTTGATGTAATTTATATGTTGCATTTTACACACATCAAATACCCCCACACTTGAATCTTTGCTTGTCCTCAAGCAAAACTCTTTATTATGTTGCTTACACACCCAAATGGAATGGGTAGAAGAGAAGTTTTGGGCTTGTCTTGAGTGTCGGGAATCCAAGATCTTTATTGGGTTTTATTTTTATACTATTTACAATCCTATTTGTTATGATTTATTTAGAACGTTTCATAAGAGAAATTACTTATTTGGGCATAACATGCCTCTTTAAAATTCTATTTATATACAAGTTCACATACCTCACGGGAGATCACTCAACACTCGGCCGAAGATGTATTTTTGTGAAACACTCGAGACCGGCATGGAATTTACTTCTACCATATACTTTCCAAGTAATCAATCCTCCTCCTTTTTAACTATAAACCTTTGTAAATATCAAGAGGACTTGGGGAAGGGTTAGGCTTGGGCTAAAGGTAGGTGGTTTTGGGTTAGTGGTTAGTAAAAAGGGCTAAAAGCGTAAAAAGCGTCGGTTGTCGTAAAACTTTTTGTTTTTGTGACTTTTATTCAAACTAAGCATTTTCAAACAAAGTTTCTTTGAGGAACTTGTTTGTTTATTTCTAGACTTTCATTTTTTTTATAAGGAGACGTCAGAAGACAACCGAGCTCTTTACTAAAATAAAGGGCTGAAAAGAAAAGGTTTTGGTGGGTAAAGGGTGTTTGTTTTGTGGGTTTAGAAATGAAAAGGTTTAGGCTCAAAGGGGTTAACTAGGGGGATTTTGGGTAGGTGAAAAAGAAAATGAAAAATAATGGTGTTGAAAGGAAAATGGGTTAGTCCTAATGCCTCTATCATTTACTTACTTGGGTTTAAGTTGGTAAGGACCGGGAATGTATCGTCGTGGCAAGTTCTAGAGTAGTAAGAACCAAGCGGCTATTCACACAAGAAACGAAAAATGAGCATTTAGTTTAAAGATGTATGCTTGTATGCTCAATAAAGGCTCAAAACTCACTTTTTGTGGGAATGGGTTTATAATGTGATCAAGTATATATAATCAAATTTTAACTAGATTTGTCATGCCGTTTCATAATTTTCTTATATTGGTTCTTTTTATCACGACGCTGTCGGTTGTAAATTTGTAAAAATATTACCTTTTTAGAACTTGTTATTCCCAAATTAAACCAAGACAAGTAAAAAAATGAAAAGTTTTTTTTTTTGAAAAAATTTGGGGTGATTAGCGGTTCTAATAGAGTTTTGTGTAAGGCTTGTTATTAAGACTTGCAAAATTCAAGGTTTTAGCATCCCCCCCCCCCCCACACTTAAATTACACATTGTCCTTAGTGTGTCCCAAAAATAAGGTTTTAGGTTGATTGAATGTGTCAAAAGGTGTTAAAAGACAAAGTTTGGTGTTACTGGGCACCTGGAAACGGCCACGTGCTGGATGAGCATGACCCCGTGGTCAGAGTGCCAGTAACATTAACATACAGAAGGTGGCCACGGGGGCGTGTCTGGTGGACACGGCCCCGTGGCGGGCAGTTTTCAGGTAATCAGCAGGTACAGGGTGGTGGACACGGGGCGTGCTGGCTGAGCACAGCCCCGTGGTGACAGTCTGCAATTAGTGAAAACAATTTTTTGGCTTTTGGTTCTGGTTTCCGGGCTCGTGTAGCACTAATTCTTAGTGGTTCCTGGGTACCTGTTTTGCTTAAATACCACACCACACAACAAATAACAAACATCCTAACATACCAACGTTATCATCCACATCACAAACTAAAAAAAACAAAGTGCAGAAAAGTAAAAGTGTTAAAGGAAGTAAATTGTTCAAACTTTGGCACGCAGGCCAGATAATTGTTCGTGGGATAAAGGGTTAAACTGGTAGAAGCCGCAACCGTGTCACACCACCTCTGACGCCTTTGTCTCAATCCATCTCATCATCATCATCATCTCCTCCTCCTCGGTACACCATATGCTCCGGGATATGGCTGATGTCATCTTGCATATCAGAGATATTCCTCTCCATAGCTCTGACCCGGGTGTAGGTGTTGCTTGCCATGTTGTATGTGTTGCGGGTGCACAAGAGGTTTTCCTACAAAAGATCATGTAAGCTTTGAAAGTTAGGAAAACCACCCCCTTGAGAAGAGGATGAGCCCGCATGGCCTTGAAATTGTGGAGGAGGACAGATTGGTATGGCGTGAAGAACGAGAGCCTCCTGTGGGTTCCAAACATGTCCTTAAACTATTTGAAATCGAACCGTCCCATCACCCACCTCGTTGATGATTCCCATTGAGCGGCATATGACGAGATCCACCTTGCCCGACCATGGACCTTTACGGAAGGATCTTGGCATCTTTTGCACGAAGTTCTTGTAAAGGCGGTAGATCCATCCCCCAAAGAAGATAGGGGTCGGGGGAGTGGCTAGTTGGTTTAGGTGCATGTTTCAGAGGAGCAGGTGTGGAACATCGAGAGGCACACAGTTGTGGATGCAGTATAAGACCGTCAGATCCCTTAGGTTTACAACACTGGTACTGTCACGCCTTTGGTTGAAGGAGTTGCTAAGGACCCTATGAATGTAGTGGTATAGAGGGTCTTGTAACAGGGAGCTTTTGGTTTGGCTTGGATCGTATGGTCCATCCCCGATTTTAGACCATGCCTTTTGACGTAGGTTTTGCGGGATTTCACGGAGACCTCCCGTGTTTTCTCTGTTTCCGGCATCCTGTTCAGCAAACAACCCAATAATCGCCCCAAACTGTGTAATGGAGATTGATAGTACATTTCCAGCACAGCGAAATTCAACCCCCTCCTCATCAAACGGATCTGCTTTAGCTTTGAACGCGAAAGTGCTATAGAACTCCATGTTGTATTCGTGGATCGAATGGAGTCTAGTGCAGAGGGCCACCCTAAGTGGACCCGTGACTAGGTTGTTGAAGCGATCAATTTGCCCTACTGCTTCAAGGGTGTCTAGGCATACTTGTCTTGTGTTTTCCTCGGGTCTTGTCTAAAGAACTTCGAATCGGGCTTGATAGACCCATACATTCTGGTTGAAGCGTGTGAATTTCTTGGCCATCTGAAAGAAAACATAAAACAATTAGCACGAAACCATAAATTTCCGAAGAAAACTGAAAACAGCAAGCTGAACACGGCCCCATGGCTAATGGCCACGCCCCGTGTTCGGCTGAAATTTGCTGGCCATGCCCCCGTGTTCGCTGAGCACGGCCCCGTGCTCAGGCGTCTGTTTCCCAAAATTCTCATTTTTCGACCCGGTTTCGAAAACTTGAAAATTTTTTCTTCAGTAGGGGCAGTTTTCCCCGAAAATGAAACCCCAAGTGCCGTTTTTCCAAAAGCAAACCGTTTACCTCTTCAATTTCATCTTTTTTGGTTCAAAAATAAGGGTTTGAGGTTTTTGTTTGAGATCGGGCAAATCTACAAACAATTCAAGTTGATTTACTTCCTATAACATGGAACTATACTACTACTAAAAGATCTAAGCAAAAATTTGAGGTTTGATTCGGTTCAAGTTGAAGAACCCTAGATTTTTCCCCAATTTTTGATGTTAAACTACATGCAATTCACTAATCTAACTAACTATGATGATAGAATCATACCTTGACGTTGTTGAATGGTGTAAGAACGTGAAAATCTGCAAAGATTCGCGAATGAACCAGAGAGTTTTCGGGGAAACGGGTCGTGTTGAAGTGAAGAATGAAAGGAAAAAAGGGTTTTATCCCCGACAGTAGCCGGCCACGGCCCCGTGTCCAGCTGGCCAAGGCCCCGTGGGCGGGTAAAACTGATTTTTTTTAGTGCATTTGTGAGTGACCTGTTTCTCGAAACTTGGTTTAAGAAATCTTACCGATTTAGAAGCTTTCCCGTCGTTCGTTACTTACAAGATATGATGTTGATGCACAAACCTTCGTTTATTCTTCAGCCGCTTGTAGCGAGATCTCCTCCTCTTCATCCTCAATGAAGCCTTGATAAAGCTTTAGCCGTTGTCCATTGACTTTGAATGGAATTCCATTCCGAGATTTAATTTCGATTGCACTGTGTGGAAAAATATGGGTGATAGAAAAAGGTCCCGACCACCTAGACTTTAATTTACCGGGAAATAATTGAAGTCGTGAATTAAACAATAGAACTTGATCACCTATCCGAAAATCATGAGGTTTAATGTGTTTATGATGCAAATTTTTCATTCTTTCCTTATAAATTTCGGAGTTAGAGTATGCGTGATTTCTTAATTCGTCTAATTCATTTAATTGACAAAATCGATTTTTACCGGCAATTTCTATATCTAAGTTTACGTTTTTTATTGCCCAGTAGGCTTTGTGTGCTATTTCTACTGGCAAATGATAACTTTTTCCATATACAAGCTTATATGGGGTGGTACTTATTGTTGTTTTATACGCAGTGCGAAAAGCCCATAAAGCATCGTCTAATTTATCGGCCCATTCCTTTTTATTTAATTCTACGGTTTTTTCAAGTATTCTTTTTAAACCCCGATTAGTCACTTCGGCTTGTCCATTTGTTTGAGGGTGATATGCGGTTGATATCCGGTGATAGGCCCCATATCTTGTTAAAAAAATTTCAAGTTGATGATTACAAAAAATGGGTACTGTTTTGGTCAAAAATTACCTAAGCAATTTAGTGATCAAATTAGTTTTGTGAGGTAGTGTGCTAACAATGTGTATTGAAAATATCCTGGTTTAGTTGTTTGCAAAAATAGTTTTCAGGATATAGCTCAGGATATCGAGCTATATCTATAATCAAACAATGAGCAAAAAAGTAAAGGGTGACACGAGATGTACGAGGAAAGCCCTTGATCAATCTAGATCGCCGGCACAAAACCTTGGGAGCTGACAATCGCAGCTGCCTTGTTCTTCTTATTACTTCAAAAGTCAGGATACAATGTAGGATATTGACCAGATCGTTGCTAAGTGTTACAATGCTTTTCAGAAAGTGTGTAGATTTTGAGAGAAAGTATGAGTGTTCGAGAGCAGTGAATGTGTTCTCCTATGTGATCTGGTTATCCGTCTATTTATATTTACAAAAAGAAAACAAAATTCCCTAAAATGGGGGGATGCCACCGAATATTCCATGTGAACGTTGAAGACCAAGTATTGCGGCTTCAACGTTCTTCTTCTAACAACTTGGACTGAGTCTTCAGGGGAAGAGGTCTTCATGAACGTTATGGACTTGTACTCGTACTCCTGCAAATAATCCGTTAGTAATCCTCATGATACAACATCAGGATGTTATCAATATCCTTATTCAGCATCCTGATTATGAACATATATGATGTAATCTAGATATAATTCAAGATAATATCCAGGATATGGGCTCAGAATTTCACCTATAACAATTGTCCCCAAAAATGTTACCGTTTGAGGATCCTGGACCTAACGGTTACATTTTTCATGATTATCGAGGCAATTAAGAGATAAGACCTCTGATTTGACCACTTGTAACCGTCCAGTCTGAATTTACTCATTGCTTCCCTATATCTTCTCAGCCTAATCTCCATTTAATCTCCACCAAGAAGAAAAAAGGTACAAATCCTCTCTCTCATCTTCATCTCTTTTCTCTTCCTTTTTCTCAATCTCCGGCAAAGAATGGCGAGACAAACTAGGTCAAGTTCCGCCGATTCCGCTTCCACATTCATTCCTCAGAATATCCTTCAAGATCCGGAGAAGGAGATATGCTCGTTTGACAGTGCTCACATGTCAGCCCTTAAATCCTCCGGCATCTTCCCGGAGGGGACAGTGTTCCGGCCGTTTGATCGGGAAATCCAATCGGACATGGTCTCTAACGAATGGCTTTGTTTTAACGCTTTTCCATTTACTTAGGGCCTTCGATTTCCTTTCCCTGATTTTATCACCGAGTTTTTTCACATCACCAAGATCAGCTTCAGTCAAACAATGCCAATGCTTTGGCGAGTGTTGCTTATTCTTGATCGAATCAAGAATGCCCACATTCCTGATCTCTCCGTTCATGATCTTCCATTACCATACCGGCTTAGATGCCATGGTTCTTGCCGATTCTTATTTTATTCTACCTCCAGTGATCGACTGATACTCCGAGCCACCAGGAGCGAGGAGGAATGGAAATCCAAGTTTTTCTTTGTGAAAAGAAATTCGATCCCTGGTGGAGCGAAATATCCGGTGAAGTGGTTAAGAAAGGGTAGGATTTAGGGTTTTAGGATGATCTTGTCTTATATCCTATCTTGTATCGTGAACTGATCTTTATTTTTGTTATATGCAGCTGACTTCAGGAAACTAGCACCTCCCCTTGCCGATTCAGAAAGTAGAATCCAAGCCATCAGACTCCTTCCTAAGATCGAAAGAAGCTTCATCCCATACGCAACATCTTCAAGTCAACACTCTAGCTCAAACATGTCTAGTAAGGATCCTGCTCAATATCCTGCATATATGTTTTTATTTGATGTTGTTATGAAAAAGGGTTTTAAAGTTACTCCCTGTATGCAGATGCCAGCAAAGTTCCAATTCTCCTGGACCTTGATGAACTTGACAGCTATCCCACTCCTGTCAACGTCAAGAAAGAGACTCCTGCCATTACCAGCTCAAAACCGGTCACAGTTCCTAAGCCTAACCCAAGAACTCGTGCTTCCACGTCCAAGAAGAGAAAGGGTTTAGAGACCACCACACCAGCTTCTGAAGGGTTCTCCTATGAAGAGCTCAGCTTCACCGAGTCCCTAGAGCCTATGATCTCTTTCCTCAATAAGGTAATATCCTGTTGCTAGATCCTACACATATATCCTGATGGAATATCCTGGTTAGAAAATTTTAACCCTTACTTGTATTTTGAATTGCAGGGTCTCCAGCATCTGCTCCATCTCTATACTGATGCTTGCGGGACAGCTAAGCTCTATAAGGCCAAGATCAAACAACTTGAGACCACCATAGCTGACCAGGGCACTATTGCTGAAGCCAAGACCCGGCATTATGAGGATAAGCTGAAGAAGGTCACTCAGGATGCCGAATTCAAGCTGGCAGTCGTCCATGTTGAGCACGAACAGGCCATGATCTCCTTCCGGGAGGGGATCAAAAACTCCGCTATTGTCTCCCTGTTGCAAGCTCGGATCAAGATGGATTATGAAGCCCAGGAGACAGGTCTTGAGTGCCCATCCTGGCCGGTTGACTCTTGGGTGGCAAAACTCAAGGAGCTTGGAGGCAATCCTGTGCCACATCCTGCCAAAGCTGGGGCTTATGAGACTTCTAAGGCAGCTGAGGTGGTGGACAAGGCTGGAGAGAAGAAGGATGCTGGAGAGGATGCTGGTGAGGATGCTGCTCGGGATGCTAAAGCTGAGGAGGCGAAGAAGGATGGTGGTGATGCTGCTGTGTGAGGGCATTCAAGTGGGCGATGATGGATATTGATGCCTAGGCTGGAGCCCACTTTTTTTTTAAGTTTGAATGGTCTATAGTCCCAAAACAATTTACTTTTCCTGCATTTACTTTTCCCGCACTTAGATACAATATGATTGGCAAAGGTGGAGGGATCCGGAGTTTCAGGACGAAGCCCTTGGTCATCAATGTTAATATGCTTTTGAACAATCAACAGTTGAAGGTGGAGGGATCTTGGGTTTCAAAATGAAGCCTTCAACTTTTTAAGTAAATATGCTTTAGAACTAATTGCACTATTGGTGGATGGGTCTCGTTTTGAGATGAAGCCAATAGTGCAACCTTTTTCTTGTGAATAATAAATAACCAACCTTTTCGGCCTTATCTTTGTTGTTGTATTGTTATGTGTTTGATTTTGAAAGTATTTTTTTTATTATTTTAAATATCATAGGGAAACATTTCAGGAAAATATCCTGAATAGTATTCTCAAAAATATCCTAAAAAGTATTCTGAAAAATATCCTGATCAAGATACAATTATTAAACTCAGAAATTCATAACTTTAAAAACTTAAGTTATTTAGATAAGGTTTCAAAAGATAAAAGGGGGAGATCATACCAAAGACTCTTAGAGAGTTGGTCCCAATTTTCCATCTTTGATCTTTGTTTTGGTCAAAAATTACTGAAGCAATTAAGTGATCAAATTAGTTAAGTGAGGTAGTGTGCTAGAAATATGTGTTGAAAATATGCTGATTAAGTTGTTTGTAAAAACAGTTTTCAGGATACGGCTCAGGATATAGAGCTGTATCTATGATCAAACAATGAGCAAAAAATGTAAGGGGGTGACACGAGATGTACGAGGAAAGCCCTTGATCAATCTAGATCGCCAGCATAAAACCTCGGGAGCTGACAATCGAAGCTGCCTTGTTCTTCTATTGCTTCAAATATCAGGATACAATGCAGGATATGATGCGGATCAACTAGGTGTTACAATATAATTTGAGTACAAGTGTTGGTGTGTAGTGATTGCTAGTAACTAGAGAGTAAAGTGTGCGAATGAAGTGAGTGCCTTAACTTGATCCGATTATACTATTTATAGCTAACCGAAAACAACTAACTTTCCTAATAAACCGAGATGCCCCGAATATTCCCAAGTAACCGTTGTAGTCCTGGTCTTTCGGGATCAACGTCTTTATTCCAACTGATTTGCCCGAGTCTTGGGGGAAGAAGTCTTCTTGAATGTTGGAGACTTGTAACTCTTAATCTGGACGTGATCAATTCAGTTAATACCAGGATATCGAACCAGAATGTTACCAATATCCTGATTCGGTATCCTGATCACAATCAAAAACAGAATATTAGCCAGGATATATACTCGGAAAATGACCCATAACAATTGTCCCCAAAAATATACCTGTTGGAATTTTGAGTTCAAACAGATATATTTTTAAATTTTATCACCTGGATCGAGGCAATTAATACGATGAGACCTTTGAAATGACAATGTGCAACTTCCAAGATGCTATTTACTCTTTACCCCCTATTACTCAGCATATATCTAGCCGAAATAGTTCACATTATGATCACCACTCCTCAAGCGGATCTCAGGTATTTCTCTTATCTTCTCTGTTTTTCCTTTCCTTTGGATTTTCTGTTTCTCGGCCGATACCCTTTATGGCATCTCGAACAAGATCCCGGTCAAACGAGCCAGTCGCACACCTAACGAGTCAGAACCTCATACGAGAGCCTCAAAACGAAATCTGCTCCTTTAATAACGCTGACATCGCTGCCCTGAAGAATTCTGGTGCGTTCCCTGCCGGAGTAGTCATACGACCTTTTGATCGGGAAATCCGATCAGACGCATCGTCAAACGAGTGGGTCTGCTTCCTGGCCTATCCCTTTTCCTTGGGACTCCGGTATCCATTTCCGCCCTTTGTCTCTCGTTTCTTTGAGCTTACCGGCCTTAGTTATGCCCAAACCATGCCGATGGTTTGGCGAGTTTTAATGGTGCTGAACCAGATTAAATCTCGTCACTGCCCTGACCTGTGCATCGAAGACCTCCCCATAGCATACCGGTTGAGGTCCCATGGTAATAGCCGTTTTCTTTTGTTCTCCACCTCCAAGAGCCCTTTAGTCCTTAAGGCCACCAAGAACGAAGACCAGTGGCGGCGAAAGTTCTTTTTCGTGAAAAGAGACTCTATTGACAAGGGTTTTGATCAGCCGGTTAGATGGTTAACCAAGGGTAGGATCTAGGGTTTTAGGAATATCCCCAAGTGTATCCTTAAACTATATCCCAGACTTATATCCTGATGTTTTTGTGCAGCGAATTTCAGAGATCTAGCACCCCCAAGTGCGGAATCAGAGTCCAGCATCAAAGAAATCTACCGACTTCCTGCTAGTGAAAGAACCTTCTCCCTGTCTCTTACAGATTCAAGCCAAAAATCAAGTTCAGAGATGTCCGGTAAGTACACAATTATAACGATTTTAAAATACAAGAGTTTGCAAATTGAATATTTCTTCCCTTCTTCAGCGCCAGTTATCAACCTTGAAGGCTTCCAACTTGACGAGTTGGACAGTTATTCCAGTCTCGCACCTGTCAAGCAAGAATCCAATTCGAAGCCATCCGCCACCCCGAAGCCTACCAGTTCGAAAGTGACTTCCGCTGCTAAAGCTCCTCCGGCATCTCGGACCCGGGCCTCCAACTCCCGGAAGAGAAAGGAAACAGAGCCTCCTGCTATTCCCAATGTATTCCCATTTGAAAATCATGGGTTTGGAGAGTCCAGCAAATTCATGACCAGCTTCCTCAACCAGGTAAATATCCTGATCCATATCCTGCACCATATGCTAATTACTGAACTCAATTAAAGTTAATACCTGTTTCTTTATTTTGCAGGGTCTTGAACGTCTGATTTTCCTTTACGAGGATGCATGTGGTTCGAACGTCATGCTGGAAAGTCGGCTAAAAAAGGCCGAAGCCACTATCGCAGACCAAGCAGCGAACGCCACCGCTAAATCAGAGCACTACGAGGCCAAATACAAGGCAATGGCCCAAGAGCAGCAGCCCACCATCCAAAAGGTCACCCAGGTAGCCCAGGCCAAGATCGACGCCGCCCAAGTCCAACATGAGCAGGCTATGGCTTCGTATCGGGAAAGTCTCAAGAACTCTGTCGTCATCTCCCTTCTCCAGGCCAGACTGAAAATGGCTTATGAGGCAATGGCTTTGGGACTTCAGTGCCCCTCCTGGAACACTAAGGCCCAGGAGGCGAAACTGAAAGATCTCGGGGAAAATCCTGTGGAGCCTCCTGCCAAATCTGCTGTGGAAGAACCTGCTAAGGTGCCTGATGCTAGTGCTTCAAAGGATGCCGGTGGTGATGCTGGAGAAAATGCTGGTGGAGAGGATGCTGCTAATGATGCTGAGAGGAATGCTGTTGAGGATACTGGTGGAGATGTCATGGTGAAGGAGGGAGATGTCCCTTAAATGCAACATTGTGGGCGATGATGGATATATGTGCCAAGGCCGGAGCCCACTTTTTTAAATTTCATGGTTGTGGTTTGTACAAACAATTTACTTTTCCTGTCGTTGAACAATTTATATTTCCTACACTAGAACAATTTGATAACCAAAGGTGGATGGGTCCTGGGTTCCAGGATGAAGCCCTTGGTTATCAATCAGTATAACTTGTTTTGGACAATACAACGGTTGGAGGTGGATGGGTCTCGGTTTGAGACGAAATCTTCAACCGTTGCATAAATATCGTTATGAACCTGTTGTGCTTTTGGTGGATGGGCCTTGGTTTAAGGTGAAACCAAAAGCACAACTTTTGACTTGTTAATAATTTAACCACCTTTTGACTTACTTGTTGTCACCTTTTAATTTTTTGTTGCTTAGTTCGAATTTCAATTTGGCAAAATATCTTGACCAGGATACTCAACCAATATCTTTAAAACAGTTTATTCTACAAAATCTCGAACAATAGGGTTTTTAAAGGAAAAATAAGGTTTGTTTAGAACTTATAAACCTTGTTTTGATAGCATTTTTAACTCTGATCTTTTAAATTCAAGTATTGTATCCCAGATATTCTAACCAGATATCCTGAATCGTATTCTGAGAATATATCTTAATGATATATCCTAATCAGGATGCTTTGAGCCTTAAACAGAGTTAAACAATTCATGTAAGTTTCACAAAGGAAAGATCATACCAGGAATTGAGTGTAACCCTAGTATTAAACTCCAACCCTTTTTGCGACTTCTCCCACTAAGATGTCCCCAGTCCGTGACACTTAGCCCAATTTTGATCTTTTGAGTTTCACATAATTGCTTTAGAAGGAATGTCCCCTGTGCATGAAGTCTATAAACACTTAGAAAATTTTTGAATATCAGTTCCAACTGTTTAGACAATTCTTGTGTTACAGGGGTAAAACCCAAAAATATACTGGAGATAAATCCTTAGTATCCTGGGGAGAATCCCAAATTTTCATGCGCTACAGGCGGGAGTGTATAAACTCCAAGACTTAGAAAGGCGATAACCTTTAAACCTTAGAGAGTATGAAAATACCATTTCGTGAGAGAGGGTGATCAATCCTCATATACCTTAAGGATTCAGGATATAGCCAATAGTAACGAAATTGTCAGCCACTTTTACATGAACTGGTCCCGCCACCTTGAACTATTCCCGAATAACTTGCGCTCCAGGCGGGGTGTTTAAACCCAATTCGGAAGAAAGGTGAATACCTTTAAACCTGTGAAGGGATCAGGTTCCCTTAGACATGAGAGAGGGGGCCAATCCTCTAATCTTCTGAAGTATCCTGAATGCATATCCTGGAGCTATATTTCCAAACATATACTGCAAAACAACTGTAAGCTAAGGTGGGTGTTAGCCTGGCTAACACCCCTCCGATGCTTAAGTCAGTAATGGGTTCAAAACAGTAAATAATATTAAAATTTAATAAAAGAGACAGAATCCATACCATCCTGAGTTAGAATTTAAATTCCATACTCACTTGAAATAGAGTTTTAGATGTATAGCATTCCAGGATCTCGGTAGCATATCCCCCTCCATATTCTTGAGTTGGTATGCTCCTTTTCCTGATTCTGATTCAACCTCATAGGGTCCTTCCTATTTTGGAGCCAACTTTCCATCAGTAGGATTAGTAGTATTCTGAAAAGCCTTTCTCAATACCCAATCTCCAATTTGAAATCTTCTAGTCCTTATATTCTTGTTATGTGCTTTAGATATCCTCTGTTGATATGCTGCCATCCTTAGCCTTGCTGCGTCTCTTGTCTCATCAATAGTATCCAGTTCCTGGCATAGGACTTCAGGATTCTTCTCAGGATCCCGGAGGTTGGATCTTGCTGTAGGTATCACCATCTCTGTCGGGATTACTGCCTCTGCTCCAAATACTAAGGGAAATGGGGTTTGCCCAGTAGCATTCTTCACGGTTGTTCTATCAGCCCATAAAACAAAGGGTAATTCTTCTGCCCATCTTCCCTTCTTAGCTCCAAGCCTTTTCTTCAAATTGTTGACAATTATCTTGTTTGAGGATTCTGCTTGTCCATTTGCTTGAGGATGTACCGGTGTGGATATGATCATTTTGATTCCCCAACTCTTGCAAAAGGGTCAGTAGTCCTCTTACTTATAAATTGAGATCCATTGTCACAAATTATCTCAGCTGGTACTCCAAACCTAGTCAGGATATTCCTTTTTATGAAGGATACCACTTCTTGATCTCTAACTTGAACAAATGCTTCAGCTTCGACCCACTTAGAGAAATAATCAGTCATTGCCAACATGAAGACCTTTCCTCCTGGAGCCTTTGGCAATTTTCCAACTATATCCATTCCCCATTTCATGAATGGCCAAGGGGAAGCTATAGGATCAAGTGGCTCATCCGGCTGATGTAATATATTACTGTGTCTTTGACATGCAACACATCTTCAAGCGTATTCTGCGGCATCTTTTCTCATCGTCGGCCAATAATATCATGTTCTTAATACCTTTGAGAATAACGACCTGCCCCCAGTATGGTTACCACAATCCCCTTTGTGTATATCCTGAAGCACTTCCTTGGTTTCGGGATCCTCTAAGCACCTCAGATATGGTCCTGCAAGAGATTTCTTATACAAAACATTATTTACAATAGTGAATCGTGATACCTTGATTCTAAAGGCCTTAGGATTCTCATCCTTTGGGATCTATCCTTCCTTGAGATATCTTATGATTGGAGCCATCCAAGACTTAGGATCCTCGTCAGGATATTCATCATCAGGATCCTGAATACTTACTACTTCCTTATCCTGAGGATCCGTCGCAGGATATAGGATATGTAATATTGGTATTCGGGTTCCTTCCGGTATCCTGACTGATGATCCTAGATTTGCCAAGGCATCAGCTTCAACATTATCCTCTCTTGGTACCTGTTCAAGTGTAAAAATATCGAAATATCCTGCTAATTTTTTGAGAATTTTGAGATACTCAATTAACTTCTCACCTTTAACTGCATAGGTTCCATTAAAATGATTAGTAATTAACAAAGAATCAACATATACTTGCAAACTCTTGATATTCATACTTTTAGCCAATTCTAATCCTGCAATTAAAGCTTCATATTCTGCTTCATTATTAGTGGCAGGAAACTCACATCTAATAGCCTGGGGTAATATGTCCCCCTGTGGCAATTCTAGTAGTATACCCAAACCTACACTTCTTACATTAGATGCACCATCAGTATATAACATCCAGGATTCTAAGTTTTCTCCTAGCTGTTGTACTTCTAGGTCTACTTCATTTTGAATATCACTACTGAAATCAGCCACAAAGTCAGCTAAAGCCTGAGACTTTATGGCATTTCTAGGCTCATATACTAGATCAAAGGCACTTAATTTCACCGACCACTTAGCCATCCTACCTGACATCTCGGGTTTCCTAAGCACATTTTTAACAGGATAGTTGGTTTTAACGTGAATCCTATGTGTTTCAAAATAATGTCTAAGTTTTGTTGATGCCATAACTAGGGCTAATATCAATTTTTCTAAATGAGAATATCTAGTTTCAACATCTAATAAACTTTTACTAACATAATAGACAGGATATTGCTAACCTTCATGGTCCTTTATAAGAACGGCACTTACAGCATTCCCTGATACTACGAGGTATAGGGACAGTTGTTCACCATTTTCAGGCTTCATCAATAGAGGTGCAGTTGAGAGATATTGCTTCAAATCCTGCAGGGCTGCTTCATGCCTCTCTTTCCATTCGAACTTCTTGTTTTTCTTCAGGATATCATAAAATTCCTTGCATTTCTAGAAGGATCTTGAGATAAATCTGTTCAATGCTGCTACTCGCCCTGTTAACCGTTGAACATCCTTCATATTTGAAGGTGATTTGATATCCAAGATAGCTTTAATCTGCTCCGGGCTTGGCTCTATTCCTCTTTTAGTCACCATATATCCTAGAAACTTTCCTGCCCCCACTCCAAAATGGCACTTGGCAGGATTTAGTTTCATATTGTACTGGTCCAGGATATCAAATGCTCCTTTAATATCCTAGAGATGATCCTCAGCCTTCTTGGATTTAACTACCATATCGTCAATGTACACCTCCATGGTGTCCCCCATTTTCTCTTTAAACATCATGTTCACCAATCTCTGGTACGTTGCACCTGCATTTTTCAAAACAAAAGGCATAGCAGTATAACAGTAAATACCTGTTGGTGTCATGAAAGCAGTATCCTCCTGGTCTGAAGGTTCCATTTGGATCTGCTGGAATCCTGAGGATGCATCCATGAAGGTTAACATATCATGACCAGCAGTGGCATCCACCATCGAGTCTATATGAGGCAGAGGGAATGGGTCTTTAGGACATGCTTTGTTCAAGTCTGTGTAATCTACGCAAACTCTCCATTTCCCATTCTTCTTTTGAACCACGACCACATTTGCTAGCCATTTGGGAAATTTGACTTCCCTGATCATCTTAGACTTCAATAGTCTTTCAACCTCTTCTTGAATAATTATGTTTCGTTCTGGAGCAACCTTCCTTCTCTTTTGCTGGAGAGGCTTGAAAGACCTGTCAATTCCAAGCTTGTGAGTTATAATATCCTTGGAAATACCTGTCATATCCTCGTGTTTCCACGCGAACGTCGACATCCTGCATTTTAGAAAATTAGTCAATTGATTTTCAATATCCTGAGGGATATTGGTTCCTACGAGCACCGAGATATCCGGATTATCCTGATCCAGGATAACTTTCTTTACATCCTGCACCGAAGCCTCCATGATATCCTGGGCCCGCATCTTTAATTGCTGTGCTGCATTAGGCTTGGTTGAGGATTTCATTGAAGAAGAATAGCACTCCTTTGCTTCCTGTTGATCACTTTCCACCTTGACAACTCCCCAAGGAGTAGGGATTTTGATGCATTGATGGTATGTTGACGGAACGGCTTTCATATCATGGATCCAAGGCCTACCTAGTATAATATTATAGCAGGATAAAGAGTCCATGACACAAAAGCGCTGCATTAAATTGACCCCTTGAATATACACAGGCAACTTTATCTCCCCTACGGTATTCCTAGCTTCTCCACTGAAACCAACGAGCACAGTGGACTTCGAAGTAATGTCCATCGGAGATACATTTATCCTCTTCAATGTTTCCAGCTGAATTATGTCGACAAAGCTGCCATTATCCACTAATATCCTGCGTACAAAATGGTTAGCAACATATAACGTTATTACGAGAGCATCATGGTGAGGATCCTGGACAGCATCCCTGTCATCACTGTCGAAAGTGATCACTTTATCAGTTGTGAGGGTAGTCATCCAGGCTGGCTTATCTCCTATTTCCTCCTTAGCCTTCCTGGCATGCCTCTTAGCTGTAGAGTAAGAAGTTCCACATATGTCAGATCCCCCGGAGATAAAGTTAATTATCTTGGCATCTGGTGGTGGAGATGCAGCTCTCTCAGGATCCTGGTCAGTATCCTGAGCTTTCTTCTTTCAAGTATCCTTTGCTCAGCAAGTAGCTTATCTCCTTTCTAAAGGCTATGCAATCATCTGTCATATGCCCAAAGTCTTCATGGAAGGCACATCATTTAGATTTATCCTTCCAATCTGTATTCCTTGGATTCTTTTTCGGTAACCTAGCTTTGTCCCCCAGTCCCTGCATAGCATACATTAACTCAGGAACATTTACAGAAAAACAATACTCTGAGATTTCAGGATATTCTTCATCGTCCTCATCCTCAACAACATTCACTCTCTTATTATCGTTCTTAGCACATGGCTTTGAACGATACTGTTTGTAGGAGGATTCTGACTTCCTATTTGTCCATTCATATGTTGAAGACGTGTTCATCATCTCATGCATTTTCTTGTCATCTTCAAGCCTTATGTATCTCAAAGCCCTATTCCGAGCTTCATCTAAATTCCTGCAAGGATTCATTACAAGATCCTGATAAAATTGACAATCCTTCCGTAACCCCATTTTGAACGCTTGTACTGCCGTAGCAACATCAAGATTCAGGATATCCAGGGATTCTCTACTAAATTTGTGAACATAATCCCTTAGGGATTCTTGTGATCCTTGTGTTATCCTGTAAAGATCACTTGTTAGTTTCTCAAAGCTCCTGCTACAAGAAAATTGACTGATAAACAAATTAACTAAATGAGAAAATGATGTAATAGAATAAGGTGGAACATTTAAAAGCCATTTTAAGGCTGATCCTGTTAAAGTTGAACCGAAGCCTTTTCATAAGCATGCTTCCTTAAGTTCTGGTGGGATTGGATTTATTTCCATCCTTTCCCTATACTAGGCAATATGCTCCTCAGGATATGTCGTCCCATCATACAACTTCATGCTGGGAGTCTGGAATCTTTTTGGAATTTCAGCATCACAAATTGGATGAGCAAATCGGGATATCCTGTGACTATCCTGGGATACTTCCAGTATAGGTTGCACTACTCCAGGAACACTTGATATCATATCCTTCAATTTTTGAAGTTCCCTGGTCAATGCTGGTGTTACACCTATATCCTACAAAGAATCAGAATTATTAGTAGCAGGGATATTGATATTGGCAGACATGTTACCAGCCTGTTGACTTTTGCCATATCCTGGGCCATATCCTGGATCCCTCAGGGTCGATATCTTGGCGGATGATGGTATCTCCAGCATGTTGCTCCGGGACTGACTCGGTATTATGTTGGCTTGATTATCCTCGGTAAATGTTGCTGAACTAAAGTTCAGCATCCTGGGCTGTAGAGGAGTAACAGTATCCTCAGCAGGTTTCTTGGAGTTGGACTTCAAGAGTTGTATCTCTCTCATTATCATCTGGTTAGTTTCCTGCTGTTGCTTCATCTGATCCTGTATATTACCAAACAAAGTTAAAATTTCATCATTAGAAACCATAACAGGAGTTCTCCCTGGAACACCAGATCTGTTGACATTCTGAGCAGGAGGAGTGTCTCGGGATATTTGGCTTTCATTTCTCTTTAAAGGAGCTTGAACTTGTGGAGGAGGAGGAAGCACCGAAACAGTTGTAGCAGAGGTTGTAGCAGGCATTGAGGAAGAGCTCATGTTTGATTTTGAAGCCATTGAAATCAGTTGTGTAAAAAGTTTTTGAAAACAGAAAACCAAGTAATGATTTTAGCAAGGTTTTTAGTAAAAATAGCACCACTTGCCCCACGGTGGGCGCCAAATTGTTTTGGTCAAAAATTACCGAAGCAATTAAGTGATCAAATTAGTTAAGTGAGGTAGTGTGCTAGAAATATGTGTTGAAAATATGCTGATTAAGTTGTTTGTAAAAACAGTTTTCAGGATACGGCTCAGGATATAGAGCTGTATCTATAATCAAACAATGAGCAAAAAATGTAAGGGGGTGACACGAGATGTACGAGGAAAGCCCTTGATCAATCTAGATCGCCGGCAAAAAACCTCGAGAGCTGACAATTGCAGCTGCCTTGTTCTTCTATTGCTTCAAATATCAGGATACAGTGCAGGATATGATGTAGATCAACTAGGTGTTACAATATAATTTGAGTACAAGTGTTGGTGTGTAGTGATTGCTAGTAACTAGAGAGTAAAGTGTGCGAATGAAGTGAGTGCCTTAACTTGATCCGATCATACTATTTATAGCTAACCAAAAACAACTAACTTTCCTAATAAACCGAGATGCCCCGAATATTCCCAAGTAACCGTTGTAGTCCTGGTCTTTCGGGATCAACGTCTCTATTCCAACTGATTTGCCCGAGTCTTGGGGGAAGAAGTCTTCTTGAACGTTGGAGACTTGTAACTCTTAATCTGCACGTGATCAATTCAGTTAATACCAGGATGTTACCAATATCCTGATCCGGTATCCTGATCACAATCAAAAGCAGAATATTAGCCAGGATATATACTCGGAAAATGACCCATAACAATCTTTTTACAACATTCCCCTCATGGATGTCCCCTGTGCACATTCAGGAAATTGAGTTCATCCTTCGAATTGTATCAAGGTGTATGTCCCCTGTGTTCAGCATATTAGAATACTTAGGAATTTCTCGATGTAAATACAATCATATTTTGTTTAGAACCTGTCCTTAGACTTTAGTTTTTCTGCGGATAAACCCTTAATATCCTGGGGATAAACCCTCAATATCCTGGGGATAAACCCTTAACATCCTGGGGATAAACCTTTATTTTCATGCGCTACAGGCGGGAGTGTATAAACTCCAAGACTTAGAAAGGTGAAAACCTTTAAACCTTAGAGAGCATGAAAATACCCTTTCGTGAGAGAGGGTGATCAATCCTCATATACCTTAAGGATTTAGGATATAGCCAATAATAACGAAATTGTCAGCCACTTTTACATGAACTGGTCCCGCTATCTTGAACTATCCCTAAATATCTTGCGCTCCAGGCGGGGTGTTCAAACCTAATTCTAGAGAAAGGTGAGTACCTTTAAACCTTTGAAGGGATAAGGATTCCTTAAGCGTGAGAGAGGGGGCCAATCCTCTAATCTTCCGGTTTATCTTGAGCATATATCCTGGAGTAATATCATGGAGCATATCCTACAAAATACCTTCAAACTAAGGTGGGTGTTAGCTTGGCTAACACCCCTTCGATGCTTAAGTTAGTATTGGGTTCAAAAGAGTTAATAAATTCAAACATATTTAAAAGAGATAGAATTCATACCATCCCGAGTTAGAAATTAAATTCTAAACTCACTTGAAATAGAGCTTAAGGTGTATGGCATTCCAGGATCTTGGTAGCATATCCCCCCCCCCCCCCCCTTCCATATTCTTGAGTTGGTACGCTCCTTTCCCAGATTCTGATTCGACTTCATAAGGTCCTTCCCATTTTGGGGCAAGCTTCCCATCAGCAGGATTAGTAGTATTCTGAAAAGCCTTCTTTAACACCCAATCTCCAACTTGGAACCTTCTAGTCCTTAGATTCTTGTTATATGCTCTGGATATCCCCTGTTGATATGTTGCCATTCTTAGCTTTGCCGCATCTCGTGTCTCATCCACAGTATCTAATTCTTGACACAAAGCTTCAGGATTCGCCTCAGGATCCCGAAGGCTTGATCTTACTGTAGGTATCACCATTTCTGTCAGGATCACTGCTTCTGCCCCAAACACCAAGGAAAATGGGGTTTGTCCCGTTGCACTTTTTACTGTTGTTCTATCAGCCCATAAGACAAAGGGTAATTCTTCTGCCCATCTTCCTTTCTTAGCCCCTAGTCTTTTCTTCAAATTGTTGACAATTATCTTGTTTGAGGATTCTGCTTGTCCATTTGCTTGAGGATGTACCGGAGTGGATGTAATTATCTTGATTCCCCAACTTTTGCAAAAATCAGTAGTCCTCTCACTGATAAACTGAGAGCCATTATCACAGATTATCTCAGCTGGTACCCCAAATTTAGTCAGGATATTCCTCTTTATGAAAGACACTACTTCTTGATCTCTGACTTGAACAAATGCCTCAGCTTCAACCCATTTGGAAAAATAGTCTGTCATTGCTAGCATAAAAACTTTTCCTCCTGGAGCCTTTGGCAACTTCCCAACTATGTCCATACCCCATTTCATGAATGGCCAAGGGGAAGCAATAGGATATAATGGATCAGCAGGTTGATGCAATATATTGATGTGCCTTTGACATGCATCACATCTTCGAGCATATTCTGCTGCATCTTTCCTCATAGTCGGCCAATAGTATCATGTTCTTAGCACCTTCGAGAATAATGACATGCCCCCAGTATGGTTGCCACAATCTCCTTCATGGAGATCCTGAAGTACCTCCTTGGTCTCAGGATCCTCCAAGCACCTTAAGTATGGTTCTGCAAGAGACTTTTTATACAAAACACCATTTATAATAATAAAACGAGATACCTTCATCCTGAAAGCCTTAGGATTCTCATCCTTTGGGATGTCTCCTTCTTTAAGGTATTTTATGATCGGAGCTGTCCATGACTCAGGTTTCTTCTCAGGATACTCATCGTCAGGATCCTGGATACTTGATACTTCCTTATCCAGAGGCTTGAAGTGTTCCATAGCAGGATACATGATATGTAGCACTGGTATTTGAGTTCCTTTCGGTATCCTGACTGTAGATCCCAAATTTTCCAAAGCATCTGCTTCAGCATTATCCTCTCTTGGTACCTGTTCAAGTGTAAAAAACATTGAAATATCCTGCTAATTTTTTGACAATTTCAAGATATTCGATTAACCTTTCACCTTTGACTGCATAGGATCCATTGGAATGGTTAGTAATTAACAAGGAATCAACATATACTTGCAAATTTTTAATATTCATATAAGCTTCATACTCTGCTTCATTATTAGTGGCAGGAAATTCACATCTAATAGCCTGGGGTAATATGTCCCCCTGTGGCGATTTTAGTAGTATACCCAATCCTACACCTCTCACATTAGATGCACCATCATTATATAATGTCCAGGATTCTAAACTTTCTCCTAGTTGTTGTACTTCTAAGTCTACTTCATTTTGAATATCACTACTAAAATCAGCCACACAGTCTGCTAGAGCCTGAAACTTTATAGAATTTCTAGGTTCATATACTAGATCATATGAACTTAACTTTATTGACCACTTAGCCATTCTACCCGACATTTCAGGTTTCCTAAGCACATTTTTAATAGGATAATTAGTTTTAACATGAATCCTATGTGTCTCAAAATAATGTCTAAGCTTAGTTGATGCCATAACTAGGGCTAATATCAATTTTTCTAAGTGTGAATATCTAGTTTCAGCATCTAATAAACTTTTACTAACATAATAGACAGGATACTGCTGACCTTCATGATTCTTTACCAAAACAGCACTTACTGCAATCCCTGATACTGCAAGATATAGAGATAATGGTTCACCATACTCGGCTTCATCAATAAAGGTACAGTTGAAAGATATTGCTTTAATTCCTGTAGGGCTGCTTCATGCTTTTCTCCCCATTCGAATTTCTTATTCTTCTTCAGGATATCGTAGAATTCTTTACATCTCTCTGAGGATCTTGATAAACCTGTTCAATGCTGCTACTCGTCCTGTTAATCTTTGTACATCTTTCATATTGGAAGGTGACTTGATATCCGGGATAGCTTTGATCTGTTCCGGGCTTGCTTCTATCCCCCTTTTAGTCACCATATATCCTAAGAACTTTCCTGCCCCCACCCCAAAATGGCACTTGGCAGGATTTAACTTCATGTTATACTGATCTAGGATATCAAATGCTCCTTCAATATCCTGGAGATGATCCTCATCCTTCTTGGATTTTATTACCATATCATCAATATATACCTCCATGGTGTCCCCCAGTTTGTCTTTAAACATCATGATCACCAATCTCTGGTATGTTGCACCTGCATTTTTCAAACCAAAAGGCATAGCAGTATAACAGTAAATACCTGTTGGTGTCATGAAAGCAGTATCCTCCTGGTCCGAAGGTTCCATTTGGATCTGTTGGAATCCTGAGGATGCATCCATAAAGGTTAACATCTCATGACCGGCAGTTGCATCCACCATTAAGTCTATATGAGGCAGAGGGAACAGATCTTTGGGACATGCTCTGTTTAAGTCTGTGTAATCTACACAAACTCTCCATTTCCCATTCTTCTTTTGAACTACGACCACATTTGCTAGCCACTTGGGAAATTTAACTTCCTTAATCATTTTGGACTTCAATAATCTTTCAACCTCTTCTTGAATAATTGCATTTCATTCTGGAGCAAACTTCCTTCTCTTTTGTTGGATAGGCTTGGAAGATCTGTTAATTCCAAGCTTGTGAGTTATAATGTCTTTAGAAATACCTGTCATATCCTCATGCTTCCATACGAATGTGGACATCCTGCATTTCATAAAGTTAGTTAACTGTTTTTCAATATCACGAGGGATATTGGTTCCTACGAGCACCGAGATATCTGGATTATCCTGGTCCAGGATAATTTTCTTAACATTCTGCTCTGAATCCTCCACAATATCCTGGGCTCATATCTTTAATTGCTATCCTGCTCTGGGCTTTGTTGAGGATTTCATCGAGGAAGAATAGCACTCCTTTGCCTCTTATTGATCACTTTCCACCTTGATAACCCCCCAAGGGGTAGGGATCTTGATACACTGATGATAGGTTGATGGTACAGCTTTCATATCATGGATCCATGGCCTGCCCAATATGATATTGTAGCAAGATATGGAGTCCATGAAACAAAAACATTGCATTGAGTTGACTCCCTCAATATATACTGGCAGCTTTATTTCTCCCACAGTATTCTTGGCCTCTCCACTAAACCCTACAAGTACAGTGGATTTTGAAGTGATCTCCATTTGGGAAATATTCATTCTTTTCAGCGTTTCCAGTTGAATAATGTTGACGGAACTGCTATTATCCACCAGTATCCTGCGCAACAAATGATTAGCAATATATAAAGTTATTACCAAACCATCTTAATGGGGATCCTGGACACTATCCCTGTCATAACTGTCAAACGTTATCACTTTATCAGTTGTAAGGGTTGTCATCCCGGTTGGCTTGTCTCCCCGTTCTGCCTTAGCCTCTTTTGCATGTCTTTTTGATACAGAATAAGAGGTTCCACAAATGCCAGATCCTCCTGAGGTAAAGTTTATTATCCTGACCCTTATTCTTCTTTCTGCCCAGAAGATCCTTCAGATATCCTTTGCTTAGAAGGTAGCTTATTTCCTTCCTCAGGGCTATGCAATCTTCCGTGACATGTCCAAAATCCTCACGGAAGGCACACCATTTGGATTTATCCTTCCAATCGGCCTTTTGCTGGTTTTTCCTGGGCCACCTCGCTTTATCTCCCAAACCCTGCATAGCATACATTAGTTCAGGTATATTAACAGAAAAACAATATTCTGACAACTCAGGATATTCCTCAGGATCCTCATCTTCGACATCATTCACTTTCTTTCTGTCATTCCTGCCGTATGGTTTAGAGCGGTATGGTTTGTATGAGGATTCTGACTTCATGTTAGTTGATTCATATGTTGAGGATGAATTCATACTCTCTTGCATTTTCTTGTCATCTTCCAGTCGAATATATCTTAAAGCTCTGTTTCGAGCTTCATCCAGGTTCCTGCAAGGATTCATTACAAGATCCTGATAAAATTGAGAATCCTTTTGCAACCCCGTCTTGAAAGCCTGTACAGTTGTAACAACGTCAAGATGTGGGATATCTAAGGACTCCCTGCTAAACTTGTTCACATAATCCCTTAAGGATTCTTGTGGACCTTGAGTTATCATGTAGAGATCACTGGTTAGTTTCTCAAAACTTCTACTGCAAGAAAATTGACTATTAAACAAATTAACTAAATGAGCAAACGATGTAACTGAATGAGGTGGAACATTTAAGAGCCATTTTAAGGCTGGTCCTGTCAAAGTGGAGCCAAAACCCTTGCAGAGGCATGCTTCCTTGAGGTCTGGGGGAATAGGGTTAATCTCCATCCTCTCCCTATACTGAGTAACATGCTCCTCAGGATCTGTCGTCCCGTCATAGAGCTTCATGTTGGGAGTTTGAAATCTTTTTGGAATTTCAGCATCACAAATAGGATGTGCAAACCGGGATATCCTGTGGCTATCCTGGGATACTTCTGGAATCGGCTGGACTACCCCAGGTACACTGGATATCATATCCTTTAATTTCTAAAGCTCCCTAGAGAGTGCCGAGGTTACACCTATATCCTGCAAGGATCCAAAACTATTAGTAGCAAGAGTGTTAAGAGTATTAGACACGTTACCAGCCTGAGGATCCTAGCCATATCCCGGAGCATATCCTGATCCTCTCACAGTTGAGACCCTGATTGATGAGGGTATCTCAGGAGTATGACTCTAGGAATGACTAGGTACAATATTGCCCCTGTTATCCTCAGTATATACTGCCGAACTGAAGTTCAATGCTCTGGGCTGCAAGGGAGTGACAGTATCCTCAGCAGGCCTACTTGAGCTAGATTGCAAGAGTTGTATTTCTCTTATCAACATTTGGTTGGTCTCCTGCTGCTGCTTCATCTGATCCTGTATACTACCAAACAAAGTTAGAATTTTGTCATTAGAAGCCATAATAAGGGTTCCCCATGAAGCAGCAGATCCTTGAACATTCTGAGTGGGGATAATATCCCGAGTTGTGTGAGTTTTGGTCCTCCTTGCCCCACGGTGGGCGCCAAATTGTTTTGGTCAAAAATTACCTAAGCAATTTAGTGATCAAATTAGTTTTGTGAGGTAGTGTGCTAACAATGTGCATTGAAAATATCCTGGTTTAGTTGTTTGCAAAAACAGTTTTCAGGATATAGCTTAGGATATCGAGCTATATCTATAGTCAGCAAAAAAGTAAAGGGTGACACGAGATGTACGAGGAAAGCCCTTGATCAATCTAGATCGCCGGCACAAAACCTCGGGAGCTGACAATCGCAGCTACCTTGTTCTTCTTATTACTTCAAAAGTCAGGATACAGTGCAGGATATTGACCAGATCGTTGCTAAGTGTTACAATGCTTTTCAGAAAGTGTGTAGATTTCGAGAGAAAGTATGAGTGTTCGTGAGCAGTGAATGTGTTCTCCTATGAGATCTGGTTATCCGTCTATTTATAGTTACAAAAAGAAAACAAAATTCCCTAAAATGAGGGGATGCCACCGAATATTCCATGTGAACGTTGAAGACCAAGTATTGCGGCTTCAATGTTCTTCTTCTAACAACTTGGACCGAGTCTTCAGGGGAAGAGGTCTTCATGAACGTTATGGACTTGTACTCGTACTCCTGCAAACAATCCGTTAGTAATCCTCAGGATACAGCATCAGGATGTTACCAATATCTTGATTCAGCATCCTGATTGTGAACATATATGATGTAATCAAGATATAATTCAAGATACTATCCAGGATATTGGCTCATAATTTCACCCATAACAGGTACCCCTATCACTTATTAATGCTTTTAGAGTTCCAAATCGATAAAATAATCGATTCAGGAATCTTACCACAACTCTTCCATCATTCGTTGGAAGAGCTTCGGCTTCGGCCCATTTTGACAAGTAATCCATTGCCACAAGTATATATTTGTTTCCTTTTGTTGGCGGGAAAGGTCCCATAAAGTCGAGTCCCCACACATCAAAAATTTCACAAACAAGAATGCCATTTTGTGGCATTTCGTTTTTGGAAGAAATATTACCTGATCGTTGGCAAGCGTCACATGTCTTGACAAGACTTTGGGCGTCTTTGTAAATGGTTGGCCAATAAAATCCCGAATCAAATACCTTTCGTGAGGTACTAGCGACACCATGATGTCCTCCGTATGGACCTTCATGACAATGGCGGAAAATTCTTCTTGCTTCACCACCATGTACGCATCGGCGGATAAGTTGGTCGGCATATATTTTGAAAAGATAAGAATCTTCCCAAAAATAATGCTTTACATCGGTAAAGAACTTTTTTCTTTGATGATGTGACCATCCTTTTGCGACTATTCAGCTAGCTAAGTAGTTAGCATAGTCGGCGTACCATGGCTCTTCTCGGTATTCCACCATTTCTAAGGACTCCATTGGGAATTTTTCATTGATTAGCTCATCTCTAGTTGCCTCCAAAGCTGGATCTTCCAAGCGAGATAGATGATCTGCATCGGTGTTTTCTGATCCTCTTTTGTCTTTTATTTCAATGTCAAATTCTTGGAGGAGTAGAATCCATCTGATTAAACGTGGCTTGGCGTCCAGTTTCTTAAAGAGATAACGAATGGCTGCATGGTCTGTATAAACTATCGTTTCAGAAAGAACAAGATAAGAATGAAATTTATCAAAAGCAAATACTACAGCTAGTAATTCCTTTTCAGTTGTTGTGTAATTTTCTTGTGCATCGTTAAGTGTTTTACTAGCGTAATATATTGGGTGAAAATGCTTATATTTTCTTTGTCCCAAGACGGCTCCAACTGCAAAGTCACTTGCATCACACATGATTTCGAAAGGTAATTTCCAATCAGGCGCTATCATGATAGGTGCATTGACTAGCATTTCTTTTAGTGTTAGAAATGCTTGGTTGCAATCTTTGTCAAAGATGAATGGCGCATCTTTTTCAAGTAATTTTGTTAAAGGTCTTGAGATTTTAGAAAAGTCTTTGATAAATCGTCTATAAAATCTGACATGCCCAAGGAAACTTCCGATGGCTCTAACGGAGGATGGGGGTGCTAATTGGGAAATAGTGTCTATTTTAGTCTGATTAACCTCCATTCCTTCGCTTGAGATTTTATGACCGAGTACTATTCCCTCTGTTACCATGAAATTGCATTTTTCCCAATTAAGGGCGAGGTTAGTTTCCTTACATCGGGATAGCATTCGTTCAAGGTTATCGAGGCATTGGTCATATGAATCTCCAAAGATAGAAAAGTCGTCCATGAAGACTTCCATAGTCTTTTCTATCATATCATGGAAGATGGCCACCATGCAACGTTGAAAAGTTGCAGGGGCATTACATAGACCAAAAGGTATGCGTCGATAAGCAAAAGTTCCGTAGGGACATGTGAATGTTGTATTTTCTTGGTCTTCGGGTGCTATCGGTATTTGAAAGTAACCTGAAAAAACCATCTAAGAAACAATAAAATTTATAACCGGATAATCTTTCTAACATTTGATTAATAAAAGGTAAAGGAAAGTGATCCTTCCTTGTTGCCTCATTTAATCGACGATAATCTATGCATACTCTCCATCCTGTGACGGTTCTTGTTGGTATTAATTCATTTTTTTCGTTAGTGACCACTGTCATACCTCCTTTCTTAGGAACTACTTGGACGGGACTTACCTAAGAATTATCGGAAATTGGGTAAATGAGTCCTGCGTCAAGTAATTCGATGACTTCATTTTTAACCACTTCTTGGACGTTTGGATTTACTCTACGTTGTGGTTGTATTACCGATTTATAGTCATCATTCATTAAAATTTTGTGCGTGCACATGGAAGGGCTTATTCCTTTGATATCTACAAGCTTCCATGCGATTGCGTTTTTGTGTTTTCTCAAAAGTGTGATTAATTTTTTTTTCTACACTAGTTAATTTTGATAAAATAATTACAGACAACTTACCATCCTCGTCGAAGAATGCATATTCCAAACCTTTGGGAGTTCTTTGAGCTCAAGTGGTGGGTCTTTAGGAGACTCCTTATTTGGTTGCCCATGTTGGTTAAGAACCAAAAAGGTTTGTTTAATGGTGACCTCTTCTTCAACAAAGTGGTCAATTTCTTCTTTTGTATCGGGTGGCTCATCTTCATCTTCAATTAGGGGGTCATCATTTCTGATTGGATATTTCATTGAACGATCAAGATCGACAGTTCTTTTGAATGCCCCTAATTGAATGGGTAGATAGTTGTGCTTCCGATTTTTCAAAGCTTCGTGGGTTTTTACAAAAGGTCATCCCAACACTAGCGGAGCGTCATCAAGGATGACGAAGTCGGTTGGGATTACCATTTGATTTGTTTGGACTAACACATCTTCAACTACTCCCATAGATTTTATTGTTTTCCGATTAGATAGAAAAATGGGTATTTGAAGTGGAGAAAAATCACCAATACTTAATTTTTCGAAAATGTAGTTTGGCATTATATTAACACAAAGATCTTTATCAATTGTAATATTACTAATAAAGGAATTTTGAAAGAAACATGGAACCGGTGTAATGTTAATTTCAAATGGATCATCTTTTATTAGCGTAGTTTGATCATTTGCTAACTTAATGCTTACCATTTCGTCAATTTTAGTGTTAGTGTTTATCTCTTTTAAAAACTTAGCATGAGTAGGCACTAAACAGTGATTTTTGAAAGAAGGTGACAAGAGATTAATTTCTTGAAAATTAGACTCTTTTTGAATTTTAGCGTTATCGGACTCACCTTTTTCAATGTTTAGTTCATGTGTCGGTTTTTCACTTACTTGTTCTTCCATTTTTACCTCTTCAACTATCACTTTTTTAGTACATGTTACCTCTTCCCTTGCGTGGGATTCCTCTTCCCTTGCGTAGGCTTCTTTAATATAGCGCTCGATAGTTTTAAGGTGTTCTATTATCTTTTCGGCTATGGGTGAGATAGTTGGTGGTTCGTCAAAGTGAGTGGAGTAAGGGTCCTCAAAGCTTGAGTTCGGAAGTTCGATCCTTGGTTCCTCAGAATACTCATATGAGGTAGATGGTTCATACCATTGTTCCTCATTGTAAGTATATGATGGATAAGGGCCGTAACTTGGTTCTTCATAATACTCATATGAGGTGGGTTGTTCACGCCATGGTTCCTCATACTAAGTATACGAAGATGAAGGCTCATAACTTGGTTCCTCAAAGTATGAGTACGAAGGCTCATACCTTGATTCTTCAAGATATGAGTATGAGGGAGAAGGTTCATACCTTGTCTCTTCATAGTATGTGTATGTAGTGGATGGCTCGTACCTGGGCTCCTCATAGTATGTGTATGAAGGGGATGGTTCAAAGAGGTCACAATATTGCACCGAATGAGGATTACCACAAATGGTACAATACTCTTCTTTATAATCATCCTCCTCATAGTGATAGTTGTAATCTCCTGAGTATTGATCCATAAGAATCACTCAGCAGACCACAACAGAGTCTCGGGACCAGAAAACAGAAACAGAGGCTCACCACGGCCCCGTGTTCAGTGAGCACGGCCTGTGGTCAGAATTTGTGACTAGTTATTAAAGTCATTAATACAAAACCAAATAAAAAGTGCAAAAAGATTAAAAATAAAAAATAATACATTAAATGCTTGTCTTCACCAAGTGATGTAAGAGACTTAGCCAAACATGGCCTTTGATTGACAAGAACTCTTACGATCAATCTTGGATCCCGAGACTACTACGCACACTCTAAGGTGGATGATGGATGATGGTGGTGGATGTGGGTGTTGTAGTGCTGGTGGAGTGGTGGTGAAGTGGGAGAGAGGTGGTTTGCCACATGATGCCTTTGAAGTGAGCCAAGCACCCCTATTTATAGCCTGAACAGAAGCCCGGCCACGGCCCCGTGTCCGCTGGACACGCCCCCGTGGCCAATCCTTTTCTCTTTCTTTATTAATTGCAATTGTCTGCATTAGGCTCTCCATGGCCTCGTGTTCGCTGGGCACGACCCCGTGTGCAGAAGCATATCTGTACTATCAAGATTTGCAAGATTCTGGGAATCTTAGCATTGACCACGCCACGTGCTGGGTTGGGCACGCCCCCGTGTTGGGAATAGAAGCTTCCACAGCTTTGTCCATTTCTGAAGACACCTGACCACGCCCCCGTGTCCACTGGGCATGGGCCGTGGTCAGCCTTCTGTTTCTTGTTTTTGCTTGAGGAGATGCTGTCGAGGGGTCGAGCATGCCACGTTTATTCCTTTTCTTTATATTTATGTTAGTTTTTGATGCATATTTGTTCCTTTTGTTCATTTAAGCTCATTTGGTCCTGAAAATACAAAAGGAAGACAAAAGCACACTTTTTCCAACATTAGTACTAAAAAGGGGTTAGTTTTATGCCTTATTTAACGTAATTTATATGTTGCATTTTACACACATCAATAGTCAATTGTCGAAGCAACAAATCAATTTTAGTAAAAGTAGGTGCACATAAGTGTGACTATCAAGAACTATAGGAAGTCGCTTACAATGTAGGTATACACAAAAGTAAAGAGATGACACAATTTCAAGATGGTATCATGGTATTGAGGTTTGGTGGTTGAGTTTCCTTTTCACGAATATGATGGAATAACACATTGCCTAGTAACCAGGTATAATTATTGTCATGGAGGTGACAACAATGTTAAGAATTTTAGTAGGTGAAACCACTATGGCTTGAATAGGCCGTGATGTATCGAAGTGAATTCTTGCATAGGGATTTCGAATGGAGATTAAGTTAGGCTATCAAGGAAAACACTAATACATGTCAATTTGTATTTGGTCTTAAGTAGAAATATAAGTTGAGTTAATGGGAGGTCGATGATAAACAATGTTGTAACAAGTTACGTTAAGCACGTGGGACACTCACAAGAGTTGGAAAACCAATGTGTCATACATCGATATGTCATTGACGGATGAGTTTAACATGCATGGCGTGGGGTGTTGCACAAATACATTTTAGGTGAGCTCTGTATTTTTGAATTTAGTGACTTGAAAAGGCAGTATTTAGTTATCATGGAGTGGCTGAATATTGAATGGTCAACACTTCACGAAGCAAGTGTATCTAATGTATATTTTAAGGTTGCTCGAATGGACACGAATGTCATACGTCATAAACGAAGGGTCGATGAAATAGACCAAACTACATTTGTGTTAAGGTAATTTGAAATAGACCAAACTAGATTTGTGAAAGTAATTAAAGTGAGTGTAAGAGATATATGTTTTTATATGATGTTGCTGCCCGAGATCAGTGATGATGCCATCATACGTAAGGGTTCGAGAAGGAGATAATAATTGCTTAGAACATGTGATTCAGGTAAATTCATCAACAGACAAGTCAGGCATTAAGAATGTTAGCGTCTTGACGTATTCATACGGAAGGAAAGGAGATTTTTGGTGGATATTGATCCTGTCATTTTGGTTGTAGTTGGTTGTAATAGAAGACCAGCTTTCGGTCAAAGAGGAATAAATACAGAACAAAGAGGTCGATGAAGCTATACATAAGTATGGTGCTTTTGCAGAGAAAGGGTGTTGACCTCGGCATACCTCACGGAAGTAGAAATTTTATCTTATGCTCTTGCACTTGTTAAACTTAAATATGGCTCGTTGCTCCTCGAGTAACATTCGTAGAGAGTGATTTAGCCAAGCGAGGATTAGCGTATAACACGATTAGACAAGAACTGTGATATTCATTTTAGCACAACAAGATAGGACGCGAAGAACTTACCAAGACGTGGTTGTCATCAATTTGTTCCACATAATTGTTTTAGAATCACTAGTGAAATAATAAATCCGATGATGAGGATGAAGTTGGTCGCACACAAGCGGTATAAATAGAAATAAAATGACTCTACCGGTCGTTGGAAGGGTTACATTGAAGGTGTTAACGTAGTAAGAATTATGTAGAAAAGTAATGGTTGATCGAATTCGCAGTGCTCCGGTTCAATCAGAGCATTCTCCACAGTCGTCGAGCTTGCTTGTATACGAATAAGGATACATTCACTAAGATCCATGTATGAAACTGAGTGTGTAATTAGTCGAACATGTATACAAACAAGTTTGAGAGATTGAACTAAAACGTGTGCATGAATTAGGAGCATCACATACGTCACCAAGAGGTTTCATTACAAGGACGAGAAAATATGTTCAAAATGGTATGGTTATAATAACAATACATCACTATCTTCAGAGTTCAAAAACTGATCACTAAGGATAAAAAAGGCAAGTTTACCGAGTTCTTTTTAAATTAGGGCACAAATTTGATGGGAGTTTATGCGTAGAGTTTCAAAGATGTAGTGTGACCACGACAATGGAGTGTGAGATTTTTCTACGTCGACAACAGTAACTAGCTACCACATTAAACGGTATGTATTGACCAGTGAAAAAGCTAAGGAATAGGCTCACTTATGAAATACCGACTTTAGAAATATAGGAGGTAAAATTATTATGTAGGTCATCGCGTTTGTCTGGGTGTTGACTAACTTGTATCTCGGTCTTCCAATGTTCTTGAGATGATGGAACCGTTTTGGGGAAATCCACTTGCAAAGTTGAATACGTTGGGATGTAGCTACAGTTAGAATGAGAATTAGCCATATGACAGAGTAATGGGGTCAAAGGAAAAAAATTACAGGTTAGCGTAAGGGATAAAGTGTAAGCGTACGAGGGATTCTTCACGTTTCATTTATATGCTGAGTTTGAAAGGCTTACCCTTCGATTCTGGTTTGGTTTCAATCAAAGCGACATGTTCTGGTGAGAATCTTAGTTTCATTAATACGCTTACATTGGTTAAAACAAATAATGAGGGATTCCATTGATGGAAGCTCAATGTGTTCGAGAACATCTTCAGTCTGGTAGTTGCGCCTGTCAACTACTGAATGGGTTTAGCGGTCTCGTTAGTCGCTGAGTGGTTTACGAGAACTTCTACTAGCAGTGGAAGTTTTAAGCAAGAAAATCATGGGTTAGCACAATTTATCCACACACAAGGTTTCACAAGGGTTCACATGCATTGCAAATTACTATTACGTGTGCACCCGTAATAATAAATTGATTTACATGCTCACCCGAGTTCCACCTATCTTGTGTCAAATGTCCCTCAGATTGAATTGTCGAGTACAGAGTGTTGTCATAAGGATAGGGTCATCAAAAGCTTAGTCATCAACCAAACATTGATCATCTAGAATTTATATCAGAAAGAGTAGTCAGGAATCCTTTGATCCAAGTATTATCTTAAGTTAAAACATGTGAGAGTCAAATCCTACAGATTATAGGTGGAGACATGCACATGAAACATACATGTACCTGATATGTGACTTCGAGAGATGAAACCAGTTCATCGACATATGTTATCAGGAGAGGTAGGTAATCGTTCTGTTATTCGAGTCAGAATAAGGCTTGAGTCTGCGATAGGTAAAGCGTTCCCAACTTCATGGTCAAACTACTTCCCAAAGAATGTTAATCAAATTTGTGAACTCGTGAATTCAGGGTTCGGAAAAAAATGATGACATCTCGGTGCCAATAGATTTCTGTAATAATGTGTGCAATGGTATGCCTCAACGTGGTATGCCTCATGTGAGGCCCACGTGCTCAAGCTTGAAGGAAAGGAAAGCTAGTTAGGTCGGGGTATTTTCCCTGGTAGGTGGAGAAGGGGATCTTTTTCGATGAACCCAACTCCTAAGAGATATGTGTCAACGTTGGATGTCGTCCCAAACATGGACCTGAGAAAGCTTGCCATACTTGATAGTACCGTCGGTAGGCTCAAGCTGGTGTCTTGTTCGGCTCTGTGGTGTTGGAAGAAGTGCAGATGATTGTGATGTGATAAGCTCCTCCAGAGGCTCCGTCTCACGGGCCTCAGATAGGAATGAAAGTTGTTTTTGGCGATCCCATGGATGTCACCACTAGGGATGATGATATAAAGATATTGATGTGTTTCTCGTCAGTAGAGAGTGAAATGGATGATGTCGACATACCCATAATTGCAATGTATGTTTGGATGCCATGTGCGTATGCATATCATGTATGAGTGTCTGTGTATGTCGTGTATGAGTGCCAGTGTTGGTGTATGACTAATGCAGTGTCTAAGGCTATAGATTAAGTCTACTCTTTAATGCAAACCTAGTTCACTATAGCCATTGGCTCTAATACCAATCTGTCACACCCTCAAATTCCACATGCGGAGTTCTATCGCGAGGCGCTTGACAAACCAGGATCACAGTCATTAGTCATATTAAACGACCACTATATGCGTATAAATATTTTCTTCTTTGCTCATTCATGAGAAAATACTGTTTAAACAATTGTGTTGAGCGTAAGTAATTACAAAAATCAAATGGATAATGTAACTAATGCTGAGTCTAAATGTTTGATAAAATCAATGTGACTCCAAAATGCATCCTAGTCCTGATGTGTGATACCTCAGCAACTTGAGAAAAACATGCAAGAAACAAGTGTCAACACATAATGATGAGTGAGTTCACGAGTTATAGTTTATACTCATACAATAAGTTGTTGTTTCCCAAAAGTTTTCCACTGTTTCAAACCCGAAACAGTAAGTTATAGTGTTTAGCAGTTACTTGTTATATGTGTAGGTAGCTAGCTAACCTATGTTACATCACGAAAGAGTACGAAACCGAAGCTGACTGTTGTTGCCTCTGAGTGCCAGGTCTATCACTGTCAATGGCGAGAAGTTAGGCCAATTCTAAACCTTGACCATTACCGGTCTAGCTAGCGCCACTAGCTCGAGTGGGGCTTGTCGGGCCAAGTAGTACTACTCAAAATTCCCCCGTTATCCACCTAATACTAACAGTCCGAGGTTTGTGAGGACTTTATATGATAAATGCTACTTTGTGACCATAACTGATATAACAAAAACCCTAATAGCTGTGCAGTTACCTTACCATAACATTATGACATTACTTTACCGTAATGTAGCGTATGTTTTCTCCCCCTATGCTTTAAAAACATTTAAAAATTAGGGGCTGTGAACTCACCTGGTGTGCAAACCATACTATTCCATGTTATAAATAAAGACAAGAAATCCCCGTTGCTTGGAGTATCTAACCTTCTCGTGTCCTACTAAAAGTAAAGGACTCCTTAAAGTCTAATGGAAATAATCCCTAGTTTCACAACTTGGTTATAAAGATAGTTTATTCAACTACCTAGTCTAGATCGAACACTATTCGATTTAGGCGGTTTAACTTGACGAACCGATATGGACTTAGTTTTGGTTTATTGTGAATATATTTATTTATATAGAATAAAATATAAGTATAACGTAATGTCTAACGTAACATGATTAACATTATTCGCGTAAAAAGGCTTTTCGAGTTTATAAAAGTAAATGCATTTGTTCAAGTTGTAACTCGTCTCGTAAAACGGATAAATATATATAACTTTATATATTTATTTTGAGGGTATATAGTTCAAGAATAATATATATATATATATATATATATATATATTCTACATAATAATTAGTAAGTGAAAATAACGGCTTGTGATGAGATTTCCCTTTCTAAAACATTTTAAAAGATCTTTGATACTTTCGTATAAGGGCGTACACACAACGTACGCTATGGTTTACTTTTATAGAAAATTTGGGAAGAGCTTCCCCTGTTTTTGCGCCAACCAGACAACACAAGTTGTCTACAATTTCCTAACAATCAATCGCTCAATTCACATGTTCTAGGTATTTTGTATAAACAAATAAGTGCGTAAATATATACAACTATTTATATATGCGTGTATACGTATATACAGTCCAGTGAAGTCCCGTAAGTCCTTAACATCACACATTTTGTCGATTCCCAATTATCAAACTAACGTTCACACCCTTCACCCACTTGTCGGTTCGGTTCGTTCACGAGTTAACTCTTTATTACAACAATAAGGTTATATATACAAATTTACACAAATACAACATATATTTACACAAATATAACATATATTTACACAAATACAACTTAGTGAGCGCCATTACCTTAACGTGATATTCACCTAAAAACCGACACATGATTATTCTCAAAGAACGTGTTGACCAAGTCTAACCCACTGACCACGGTTGACCGTTGACTCGATGTTTGACCAAAGTTGACTCGCTTCCAAATGACCCGCAAACTCTCTTCTTGGTTTCCAACACTTCAATATGCATCAAAATAGAATAGCCACCACCATCGTTGTAACGAACCATCAAAATCACACCCAAGTTCACCTAACATGTTGCGTAAACACTTAGATATAACAAATCTACGGAAACTAAGAAGGTTACCAGGGAAGATTCACTCACCGGAGCTCGCGTCGTTACACCACCGTGAATGTAACGCCTCGTTTTTTGTAACTTTCCTTATTTAGAAATTTGTCTTGTATTTCTATTTCTGGAAACTTTTATTCTCTTGTTATTGTATTTCATTTCCAATCATTGTAATCCAAGGCTTTGATCGTAATAAAACTTGATCATTTAATATGAATTATACTTAGATTATACGTACTTGTTCTACATTCAATTTATATACATGTTTGATACACATTCGTCTCTCACACAAACTTGTACTTATTTTACATACAAACTATCATAAATACGTGTTTAATACTCTTTATACGTGCAATATACCTAATCATACATTCACGATACTTGATCTATGCTTTCATACATAATTTATACTTAATATTATGTTAAAAATACAACTTATACCTTAAAATATACTAAAAACCAAACTATAGGGGCTGAACTGTAAAAAAATGAAAGTGTGCCCGGATAGTTAGCGCCGCAACACGCGGAATCCCCCCCCCCCTCCGGTCGCGACCCACGGACGAGCTCGATCCGCAGCCAGACGTGAGTTCTGCACGGATTGGCCTATTTTTTACCTAACTTTCTCACCCAATTGCCTTCTAACCTTCATTAAAGACTAAACCTAACCCACCCACTATAAATACAAGCTCCCTAACCCCATTTGCACTTTCCAAACACATCTAAATCATCTATACACTCTCAAAATCCCTGGAAATTCAAGTTCAAGGCAGAAAACCTTCAAGTGCAAAAGTGAGTTCAAACTAACTTTTCTTCAACTTTTCTTCACCATTTCTTCCTTTACAAAGCTTGGAACACCTCTAGGAATGTTTCCACAGGTTTACCATGGTAAATCAAGGTGGAATAACACCATTTTGAGGTCCAAACTTTCTGTTTTGGAAGAATCTTTGGTTAATTTTCTATAAACTCAACTTTTCTACTTGAATCTCATGCCTAGCAACTTCCTAAACCCATCTATGGTTATGGGACTTGTTAGAGTTTGATTCCTACAAGTTTAGAGGTGCAAACACCCTCTAAACGTTCTGTTTTAATAGGGTTTAAGACAACCCACAAGTGTTGAAGTCATACAAGTCTACCATAGTTCATATGGCAAGACTTGTGTTTGATGCAAGTGTGAACCTTGGAAGGTTTGGCTATCCTAACTTGTTCCACACCTCACTTGATGCTTTCATTTACTAATCCAAGTAGCTTGCTAGTCTTAAAGTAACATAACCCCGTCTAGCCTCTAACACTTAGTTAACTCTTTTCATGTTGGGACGGCTCACCCGGGTTAATCTTACTTGGCTACTTGAAGACATATTAGTTTGTTGTTTATTTCCTTTTCATTCATGACCATCCGAATCATACTTGTGATGATTTGTGTATTGGTGAATCATACAATGAGGTTAATCCTCCATACTTGACTTACATGACAATCTATGTTACTCTTGATGGACTTAGCTCAGGATTACTATATTACTACATATATATATATATATATATAGGGAGGGGCTCATGCGAGAACTCCATTTATTGTGAGAACCGCGAGAACCAATGTGAACACAACCTAAAATAGCTAAAAAAACCTAACCCCCACCCCCCCAAGCTAAAATGCTAAAAACTAAACCCCCAAAAAACCTAAAAAATCTAAAAAAAATAAAAAAAAATCTAAATTTTTTTTTATGCTCAAATCGCTACTTTTAGTGGCTAAAAATTTTTTTTTTTTTTTTGCTTCGAAAAGTAGCGATTTTTATATAAAAAATATTAAAAAAAAATTTGAGTGATTTTTAGCTATTTTTAGGCATTTTTGGTTGTGTTCACATTGGTTCTCGCGGTTCTCGCAATAAGAGGTGGTTCTCGCATGATCTTCTCCCTATATATATATATATATATAGGGTAGGGTTCATTTGAGAACCACCTTTATTGCGAGAACCGCGAGAACCAATGTGAACACAAAAAATACCTAAAAAATCCAAAAAACACACAAAAATATTTTTTAATATTTTTCTAAAAAAATCTCTATATTTCGTTACAAAAAAAGTTTATTTTTTGAGTAATAGTTATGGATGCACATGTGCATATGTATCATTTCTTGGACAAATTCCGTAATATACTACCAGTAGTAGAAAAATACACTTTCATTTACATTACCGTCTGCAAGACACAATTTTTTACATTACCAATATTAAGAATGCATATGTGCATCATTATATATAACCATGATATAACGTGTTTTGATATAAAAAGTTTGTGATTTTAAATGATGAAGTAGGCCCACAAACATGTGTTTTGGTTAGTTATATCTAGTGGTTGATGGTTTGATTATATTTGTCACTTTATGATGTAATATGTTGTTTGGATGGTATAAATGGTGTTGATGTACATGTAATAAAGTGAAATATGTGAAATATTGGTAATGGTATTATATTGTGGATGGTAGGAGGCAATGGTATTGTATTACGGATGGTAGGAGGTAATGGTAGTGTATTATGGATGGTATGATAGATGAAAGGGAAAGTGTTTTCAAAGTGGTGTACCAAAACACATTACAACATGTTCATACATATAGATGCACATGTGCAATTCTAGCGTTGTTAATGTTATAACAAGTTCATACAAATAGATGCACATGTGCATTTCTAATATTGTTAATGTAAAAAGTAGTGTATTATGAATGGTAGTATAAATGAAAGTGCAATTGTCTGATATTAGTAATGTATTACGGAATTTTTCAAAGAAACGATACATATGCACATGTGCATGGATAATTGTTACTCGAAAAAAATTTTTGGTTATTTTTTGGTGACGAAATATACCGATTTAAAAAAATAGTAAAATTTTTTTTTTGCGTTTTCTGATTTTTTAGGTATTTTTAGTTGTGTTCACAATTGGTTCTCGCGGTTCTCGCAATAAAGAGTGGTTCCTACCGGATCCTTCTCCTATATATATATATAGGGGGCCTCTAAAATGAAAATCACCCCCAGTTGTAAGAACCGAGAGAACCACTTTCTAACCATTAGATCTTCAAGATGGATGGATGAGATTAAAAGTAACTAAAACTATTATAAAATTCTTTTTGTTTTATTATGTTTTTAATATTTTAATGTCAAAGGTATTTAAGTAAATTTATTTTTTTGTCTTATTATATTTATTGTTTTTTATTACTTTTTTTGTCTTATTTCATTAATTATTTTTTATTAAAAATCGGATTTTTTTTATTAAACAACATTTTGAAATCATATTTTTTGATAATTTGTTTTTTCAAGATTTGTTAAAAAAACGGTTTTTAAGAGCCGTTTTTTACGACCCGTTTTTATGGCCCGTTTTGCGCCCTGTTTTTTACGCTCCGTTTCTTTCGCGCCGTTTTTGCGACCGGTTTTTTACGCGCCGTTTTTTACGACCCGTTTTGATGGCCCGTTTTGCGCCCTGTTTTTTACGCTCCGTTTCTTTCGCGCCGTTTTTGCGACCGGTTTTTTACGCGCCGTTTTTTACGACCCGTTTTGATGGCCCGTTTTGCGCCCTGTTTTTTACGCTCCGTTTCTTTCGCGCCGTTTTTGCGACCGGTTTTTTACGCGCCTTTTTTTAAGACCGGTTTTACACGCCGTCTTTTACCGCGCCGTTTTTTGCCGCGGAGTTTTTTACGTCCTGTTTTTACGCCCCGTATTCACGCCCCTTGTTTACGTGTCGTTTTATTACAAAGTTTTTTTACGAGCCATTTTTTAATTTACATAAAAAAGTTTTTCGTTTTACATAGAAGTTTACGTTAAAAAGTTTACGTTTTACGTTAAAAGTTTACGTTGTACGTTTTACAATTTACATAAAAAAAGTTTTACGTTAAAAAGTTTTTACATAAAAGTTTACGTTTTTATGTTTTACGTTAAAAAGTTTAGGTTTTACGTTTTACGTTAAAAAGTTTATGTTTTACGTTAAAAAGTTTACGTTTTACATTTTACGTTAAAAAATTTAGGGTTTACGTTTTACGTTAGAAAGTTTACATTTTACGTTTTACGTTAAAAATTTACGGTTTTAACTTTTTTTTTTTACAAAAACTTTTTTTTTGTTCAATTTTGTTTACGAAAACTTTTTTACGGTTTTAGACTTTTTTTACAAAAACTTTTTTACACGAAACGAACGCATCCAGAAATCACAACTCGGTAGGTGTCTCAGATAGATTGAACTTATCATCATCGACTGGGAAAAAAATATAAAAAAAACCCAACAACAAAAAATCAAAACAATGTGTGGAACTTGAAAAAAACGGGGTTTGGCTCAAAGTTTCCAAATAATAAAGGCTGCAAAGTGGGGTTGCAGGTTCAAAAACCTACCCTCCACCATCCTTGCCGCGCTATCGTCATCAATTTGTCAGAAAAATTGTTTCGAGCTATCACTACCAAACGACACAAATTCTCACTCCCTGATTCGCTAAAAAAGTAGCAGACAGCCTCATGCAAATTTGATAACTTTTCGATCGGCACCACGGGGCACCACCGACACCAAACGGGCACCACGGGATCCCCCTGAATCACAGTATCGTCGGGTAATCATGTCCAATCCCAAATTCTATAACCATAAAATTCCCAAAATGGGAACTCAAAAGCATCATAATTTCACGACTGCATAAGATTTTTATAGCAAAAGCATACTGGTAGAATTCCCACCTAAATCAAAGCTACCCCTTTTGTAGGTATATCACTAACAACCCTCTAAAAGAAATTAAATTTCATATGGCTTTGACCAAATATTACAGAACCCTAAAAGTCATAGATGACTAAAGAAACTCAGACAAAGTTGGTTTATCCGCCCAACCACAAATAAAGATAATAAAATAAATTAGAGCAAGTCAACAATGAACCAATGAAGAATAAAGACAGATAACAGAACCTTCAAGATTGCTTCATAACAGTAAAAAAAACTTGCAGAAACAACTAAAATGTGAAAGTGATGAGTGAAGTGATAACAGAACCTTCAAGATTGCTTCATAACAGGCAAAGTTGGTTTATCCGCCTACCACCACAACCGCCCTTCACCCCACCGTCGCCATCAAACCCACCACCACAACCCACCCTTCACCACCGTAGCCGTGAAACCCACCACCACACCCCCCGTCGCCGTCAAAATTGATCTAATGAGAGAAGAAAGAGAGATAACAGATCTGATGCGAGATGAGAGAGAGAGAACATCATCTACGACATCGTCGGAAAACGGACGGGGGGTAAGAACATCAATGAAAACATGGGGGTTTGTGGTGGACTTAAGGTGAAGAAGGAGGGTAGTGGTGTGGTGTGAGTGTCATGTCGGAGCAAAGAACAGCGGTCATAGTTGTCGGAGTCCAAATCCGGCTGCCGGAAAGGAAACGAGAGGGGGAGAGAAAGGTGTATCGGCTGCTTAGGGGGTTATTAGGGTTTAAAAATAAATGAGGAAGAGAGTCCAGGTTTTGATGATATGAGAGGGAGAGAGGTCTGGTTTTAAATGTGTGATAGAAAGAGGGTGAGAGACTTTGAAGACTGACAGAGACAGAGATGGATTTGACAAATAGAGTAAATTACTAGATTGCCCTTTTGATTTTAAAATAATACTTCATATTTGTCATTATCTTATTGGTGGAGAGTGGTTCTCGTGGTTCTCGAAACTAGGGATGGTTTTCATTTTAGCGGCTCCCTATATATATATATATATATTTATGGTGGGAGTAAGCTACAAAGTCTATTTTTCCTACAAAGTGTACAAAGTCTTAAAACACCACAATTTTAACCATAAAACACACTCAAAACTCACAAATAAGAGAATCAAGATCACTAAAACGCCATATTTGTGGGTTTCGTGTTGTGTTTTGGATGATAAGGCTTTGATTATCGAATGACTAACATTAGTGTGTTTTATGTTGATTATCACGTTGTGTTCTATATTCATAGTTTTACGATGGTGTGTTTGAAGTTTTTATGGACTTTTAGGGTTTGGATATTGTGTTTTAGTGGTCTTCACTATCTTATTTGTGGCTTTTGAGTGTGTTTTATGGCTGAAATTGTGGTGTTTTATGACTTTGTACACTTTGTAGGAAAAATAGACTTTGTAGCCGAACTCCACCCTATTTATATATACACACACACACAAACATAGCCGAACTCGTGATGATAATTGGTTTATGATTATTTGTCATGAACTTAGGCTAACTTATCTATGATTCTAAGTCTCTCGTTGTTGATTCTAATGGGCAAACTAGGACCCATGAAATCACATACAACTTAGTGTCAAAACGAGTACTTAGACTAGATATACTTTTATGCATACATACTTTTATACTTTAAATTGCAGTCCGAATCCTCCATTAACATTCCGAATACTCACACACCTTCGTTTACCCCATGTAGGGTGACCTCGGTGTTCCATCCTCCAACTCTCCAACTCTTCACGGGATTCCAAAGGAAAGCTTTGCAAAAACGTGAGTACACTCGAATGCCCTTTTTACGCTTTACACTTTTTGGGTGCAATATGTTTAACCAATTAAAATATAAGAAATTACACTTATACTTTATGTAAACATAAACAATCCATCATACATACTTAAATACGTGATACTCGATTTTGTATTCTTGGATTATTCTATGTGATTCGCATGTCATTAACTTCTTACGGGCCTCCCCTTAACATGTATAGCGTTATAGGAGTAACGCACCGCCCGTTCTTTTGGTCATGTTAAGTTTATAATTTATGCGGTAATCAGAGGATTAACTTGTTGAAATTAATGTGTACTCGCCAATACCTTATGTGTTGAACTATACTTTTAAACATGTTGCAGGTTGATGATGTTGACATTGATGAAATCTAGTAGGGAAGACTTAGAAACGCATTTAGAAATACTAGATTTTGTTATCTTATTGTTGTTGAACTTTGTTGTACTCTGATTTTCTATGCTGTAACTTGATAATTATTATCTATGAATGAAATCGGTTTTGAATTAAATATTGTCATAATAGTGTTATGAAGTCTCGAGCAATCTCGTTCATCTCACTCCGATGTTTCTGCCATCGGTTGGGGTGTGACGGTGAATCACGGTGGTCGTTCCTGCTGTGTTATCCATCGGGACCCTCATACGCCGCCACTACACGCCACACTCCACTTTGCAGCCCTTGCTCGACGACACCACCAACAACTACCCAAACACTACCACGTCTGCCGCCAAGAATTGTCGTGAACAAGATTGCGCTGCCGTGCTCCACTGCCATGTCACCCTTCATCACCGCACTACCTTCACCATTCGTCCCCATCGTGCCGCCTTCCCCCCACCATAAAACACCCCTTCGAACCAAGATCTGCTCATCTGGAAACAGACCCGGTCACCATCTCTATACCAACAACCGACGGCCCTAACTCCCATCGTTTGGGGCCTTCACAACTCCGTCTGTGCGCTACCACACTAGCAGAACCACCACGCCGCCGCTGTTGAACCTCGAGCACCGCCATACACGGCTGTTGATGATGACCGTAGACCACAGGCCCCCATCTCGTCTCTCTCTCTGATTCTCCTCTCTCTCTAAAATGTGCAGAAGTATTGTGTAGAAAAGAAATACTTGGGGGCTAGGGTTTCAAATGAAGGGGAAAAGAAGAATAATTTGTATTTATACCTAGGGTTTGGGTGTAGGTGAGTTGGGTGGGGACTGCGTATACGAACCCGTTTAACGTCATGTGTCTCTCGCGTTAAAATAAATCCGCACGAATAAATCATCGAATAAATATACCATTTAAATTATATATACTAATTTAAATAAAAACGAGTATGTATAAATCATATAAATATATACACATGTAAATAAATGTGTGTTCATAATTTATGGCATGACGTCATCGTGATAGTCAATTACATTAGGGATGAGATCAGTACGATACCGGTACCGTACCTGTACCGATACCGTGAATACCGTTACCAAAATTGAGGAAATGTGGATACCGATTACCGTACCGTATTTATAGATTCGGTACCGGTACGGTACCGGTATTTCGGTACTTTACCACATCGTATCGCTTTGGTGTCATCCATTGTTTTACCTAAAAAATATCATGTGCAACCCATCCATCCATTATTAATTGAACTAGATTAATATATAGAATAATGTAAACAAAAGGTAAAGATATTAAGTAGTCAAAAAATCAAAAGGTAAACATCCATGGGTTCGACTTTTAACATCAAAATTCCAACATGTCTAAAAAAGTATCATAATTGATTAAAAATAACCAAACAAAAGAAAATTGATATTGGTTTAATCTCGCTAATCGTTTATCATTTTCCTTTTACCTCTTTATTTTTGCATATTTATCGCATCTTCGATCTCTATAGAAAACCAAGAAAGAAAGTTAATACATATTACTTGACAACCAAACCATTGAATGAATAAGAACTATTTTACCTATGGGAATTTCGTCATCCTTTAAAATATCATCTATGTCATCTAGGGATGGGATCGGTACCTAATCAACTTTATAAAACAATGTTCAAGAAAATATAACTTCATAGTGGGATCTAAGATAATAGCAAAATACATAAAGTCTTTATTAAACTCGGTAATACCGGTATTTACCGAAAAATACCGGTACCGATACCGTTATTTACCGATACCGAATTTCAAAAAATCTATTACCGATACCGGTACCGTTTATGATCAGTACCGTATGGCATCGGTACGGTATCGGTATTTCGGTAAAAAATCTCATCCCTAAGTTAACGTTGTCATAATTTCTCTAGTTTGTTTACGTTTAATCAAGTAGTTTGTTTAAGTTTTATTATTTAGTATGTGTGCGTTTAATCATGTAGTTTATCCACGTTTAATTATCTACAATGTATGCTTTTTAATTTTTATTATGCATTTTGATATTTTTATTTATATAAGTTTTATATAATGTTTTTTTGTTTTTTATATTTAAAATTCATTTGATGTATGTATTTTTGTAAAAAAAATAATAATAGGGAAAAGGAAGGGGATAGGACGGTCTAAGTGACGACATCACATAAGGTGGGAGAGGGTATTTGTTGATATTAGTGACGTGATACAAGAAGATTGATGGAACTGAGAACAAAGGGGTTAAGTGCCCCCTCCCTAATTAATGGAGGAAATGGATGATGAGTCGTGGAAGTGTGTGGAATATTGTAGTATTTGTAGGATGTAACTAGTTGATGCCCCGCCCATGTTGCGGGGCGATAGCCGAATAATGAGCGAGTGTTAGCTAGCTCATTGACACGAAAAACAATTAAATCGAGTCAACCAATTAAAATAAAACACTTTTATAGTTTTGATTAAAAAAAACTAAAACAATGGCAATATTGTAATTTTTAACTGTGGGAAAGTTGTATTTTTTGACTGGGGTAAAATCGTAATTTGCCAAAAGCTAAAGTGATTGCAGTACTGTAATTTGAACCAGGGGCAAAAATGTAAACTTTCACATGGGCAAATTCGTAATTTTGACCTTGGGGTAACAGCGTAATATAAATTTGAACTAAAGGCACAATCGTAATTTTAAGCTGGAGGTAAAACCACAATTTTATTTTGAACCATTGGCAAAATCGTAATTTTGAGTTGTGGGCAAAAGTATAATTTTATTTTGAACTGGGAAAAAACGTAATTTTGAACTGAGGGCGAAATCATAATTTTTTAAACGGGGAAAAATCACATTTTTTACCAGAGGGCAAAATCGTAATTTTTAGCTGGGGGCAAAAACATAATTTTATTTTGAACTGGGGGCGAAAATGTAATTCTGAGCTGAGGGTAAAACCACAATTTTATTTTGAGCTGGGGGGAAACCGTAATTTTAAAGAGGGGCAAAAACGTAATTTTAAAATGGATATAAAATAATAAACTGTTGTTCCAATGGGGGAGTGCTAGGCAAAATCGTAATTTTGAGTTGAGGGCAAAATCGTAATTTTGAGATGAGGACAAAAGCGTAATTTTATTTTGAGCTGTGGGCAAAGCGATAATTTTAAACATGAGTAAAAACGTAATTTTAAAATGGATATAAAATAATAAACTGTTTGGTCCAATGGGGGAGTGCCAGACAAATTCTTATTTTTGAGTTGAGGGCGAAATCGTAATTTTAAGATGAGGACAAAAGCGAAATTTTATTTTGGGCTGGGGGCAAAGCGGTAATTCTAAACAGGAGTAAAAACGTAATTTTAAAATGGATATAAAATAATAAACAGTTTGGTTCAATGGGAAGTGCCAGGCAGCCTGACACTATTCCCCATTTGGTGATTGTATGTATAGTAAATGTATGAGGTGATTGATGGGACAAAAATGGATTCATTGTCACGTTGATGCCAAAAGAAATGTGTCCTACCTTTTCTTTATAGTCACACAACAATTAGGCTAAAGACGAATTTGATGTAGTTTAAGTTGTTAAAAAAACCGTATTACTTTCAAGTATATTTGATCTAATGAAAAATGTGAGAATGATAAAAAATAAATATAAAACCCAAATGAAACAGATGGAATATTTAAATTTAAAGTTGTGTCTAAATATTATTAATTCTGTCTTGATTTAGATAATTATTTATTATTTGTTTTTTCGACCATAATTAGTCGTGAATAGAACGACTAAAACTTCACTACAAACACCATTTGATATTGTTAGGTTATTCTTGATATTTCACAAGTAAAATGTGAAGTTTGTCAATTAGTGGAAGTTACAGGGTTTAAAGTTAAAAGTATGAGATAATAAATATTTGAATAAGCAAATTGTTATTAGGAGATAATTATTGAGTTGATTTATTCAAAATTTGTTTTCTTATTATTAGAGTAGGGTTAGAAGTCTTGGTTAACAAGTTGTGTACCATTTTAAATTATGATGTTAGGATTATGTAGTCGATGTGGTTTATGGTTTGTTTAATAACGAGTGAAATGAAAGGGTGCGACTGTTTGAGAATGGGCTTGCTGTGATACATGAAAGGGTGTGTTTATTGTATGCAAAAGGATGTGTTGTATAGTGTATGGTGTGTGTTGCTTTTTGTGTATACAGGTAATAAAATGAAAGGGTGTGATTTTAAATAAATGTACATAATTCAAGTTGCTAATTGTATAAGGGTATAATTTATTAAAGGGGTGTGTATATTGGGATATGTTGGTTTGGGTTGGCAGTTGGCATAACATTTATTGGGGAAAGTTACTGTACAAATAAACATAACGTACTAAACGTACGAATTGCATGAAAAGGACAAAGGCACGCGGTGGCATTTTTGTAATTATCTGCTTGTAGGGTAATTATCAAAATTACTTTATAAATGATACTGTAGAGTAATTTTGATCTTTTGTATAGTAATTTTGTAAAATGTTTATGTAGAGTAAGTTTGGTCTAGTAGGGTAATTATCAAATTACTCTACAAGAACATTTTACCCTACAAGAATAAAATTACTCTACAAGAACAATTTTGTAAAGTGTTCATGTTCAGTAAGTTTGGTCTAGTAGGGTAATTATCAAAATTACTCTACAAGAACATTTTACCCTACAAGAACAAAATTACTTTACAAGAACAATTTTGTAAAATGTTCATGTAGAGTAATTTTTGTAATTATCTGCTTCTAGGGTAATTATCAAAATTACTCTACAAATGATACTGTAGAGTAATTTTGATCTTTTGTAGAGTAATTTTGTAAAATGTTCATGCAGAGTAATTTTGGTCTTGTAGGGTAAGTATCAAATGATACTGTAGAGTAATTTTGATCTTTTATAGAGTAATTTTGTAAAATGTTCATGTAGAGTAATTTTGATACACTTGTAGAGTAATTTTGATAATTACCCTACAAGAACAAAATTACACTACAAGAACATTTTACAAAATTACTATACAAAAGATCAAAATTACCCTACACGATCATTTGTAGAGTAATTTTGATTCACTTGTAAAAGTAATTTTGATACACTTGTAGAGTAATTTTGATAATTACCCTCGAAGAACAAAATTACTCTACAAGAACATTTTACAAAATTACTCTACAAAAGATCAAAATTACTCTACCGGATCATTTGTATAGTAATTTTGATAGTTACTGATAATTACAAAAATGCCACCGTGCTTCTTTGTCTTTTCCTTCAGTTCGTACGTTTTGTACGTTAACTTTATTTGTATTTGATCTTTTACCAACATGTATTTAATATATGGTATGTGTTTATTAATGTAAGGGTGTGATGTGAATAGACACAACTATTAAGTTAGCCTAAGGTACCCTCTTTCGCAACCCCTGACCCCTACCCCGGGAGCGGGCGCCGCGAGATCCGATTTGTGGTATCGGCGTTTATTAATTTAGCAGCGGAATACATAAGGACCGTAGTTAGGAATTATTTTTAATCAGAGTAAAACCCCAAACTTTTTATAATAAATCATTGGGATAAAAACCAAGTTCATTTTACAATACATTTGTAGGGATAGACCCTAATTATTGAAAACAAAACTTCTTTTTATTTAGGTAACTTTTATAGCCACTTTTCCAAGCCTTCAGTGTTCTCCAGCTGGCTTCTATTGGCTTTCACATTGTGTTACATGAAACGCGTTTTAAAAACATTTTATCAGCAAGAAATACTGGTAAGTACATTCCATTTTGTAAAGCATTAGTTGTTTACACATTACAGTATTAAGGGCGATTACAATGTTTATATCTACACAATTACTCGGTCAGTACGTGTAACTCGACGGATCTGTGACTATGGTCATATCACACATTGGATACCCGTGCCCAATTGTGAAGGTTATCAAGTATTGTATACATACCCCATAATACTGGCAGCAATTGAAGAATTACAAAGACTTAATCACTGTAATTGTATTTGAAAACATTTGAGGTTTTGGTAAAATATTTTGACTCATAAAAAGTGTTGAGAAAAGTGAATATACTTACATTGTTGACTTAGGTGATACTACTATAGCTTCCTGGTGATTCTCCTGGTTATCTAGTAGAATTAAACAATGCACACGTGTTAGTAAAATAACCCAAATCACATTAACCGTACAACTCGAGACAGAATTCCAATGACTGAGTCAGGCAGAGCCTTGACATGCATTACGAAATCCTAGATCAATCAAGTGTAACACAAGACAAAACTCCAACGACTGAGTCAGGCAAAGCCTTGACATGCGTTACGGAGCCCTAAATCGATCGTGTAGGGTAATAGCATGGTTATAGTACTTACAACGAGGCAGAGCTTCGCTTTATAGTGGGTATTATGCCCGGGTATAATTTCTACTATTAGAAATTTGAGAGAGAAAATAGATTTTGAACGACTGAACCAATGAGCCGATCACCTCAATTTATAGGCCTGATCTATGGCGGCTCGCGACCCACGAGAGAGAAGGCTAAGGCCTTCGCGGCCCGCGACGACAGTATGTTAGGCCATAGGCTTGGCCAGTCAACGAGTCTAGCTTTGACACGTGTCGACACATGTCGGCATGGGTGTCCGGCAAGCAATCGAGCCTCGTGCCCCGCGAGAGACCAAGGAGGTCTGGGTCGCTGCCCGCGACAACCTTATATATTTTGTTTTTCTAGATTTTTATAAGTATAAGGGTATTTCGGGCTCGTTTCTCGCATACAGGGTATATTTAGGAACGTTTAGGGTTACGTTAAAGGTTCAAGGAGGGTTGTTACATCCTCCCCACCTTGTTTTAGATCTCGTCCTCGAGGTCTACTGGAATAGGTGTGGGTATTTCCTTTGCTTTTCTGATTCGAGTTCCCAAGTGTATTCTGGTCCTTTCTTGGAATCCCATTTTACTTTGACAAGAACTAGTCTCTTGTGTTTGAGATTCTTGATCTTTCTATCTTCAATCTGAATGGGTTTCTCGATAAACTTATGTTTCTCATTTACCTCTATGTCCTTAAGAGGTATTACTAATGATTCGTCTGCTAAGCACTTTTTGAGAATACATACATGAAACATCATGTATTCCTGCCGTTTCCTCTGGCAGTTGTAGCTGATAGGCTACGGGTCCTATTCTTTTAATAATCTCAAAAGGTCCAACATACCTGGGGCTTAACTTTCCTCTCTTAACGAATCTGACTACTCCTTTCCATGGAGAAACTTTTAATAACACCTTATCTCCTACTTGAAATTCTAAAGGTTTTCGTCTGTTATCTGCATAACTCTTTTGACGATCTCGTGCTGTTTTTAGTCTTTCCTTGACTTGAATTATCTTATCCGTTGTTTCTTGCACTATCTCTGATCCAGATAATTGCTTTTCTCCAATCTCTGCCCAACAGACTGGAGTTCTGCACTTTCGTCCATAAAGTGCTTCAAATGGTGCAACATTAATGCTTGTATGATAACTGTTATTGTAGGAAAATTCTATTAATGGTAAATGGTCGTCCCAATTTCCTCCGAAATCAATTACACAGGCTGTAAACATATCTTCCATTGTTTGTATTGTCCTTTCGCTTTGTCTGTCCATTTGTAGATGATAAGCTGTGCTTAGATTTAACCTGATTCCCATTGCTTTTTGAAAACTTGTCCAAAAATGAGAAGTAAAACGGCTATCTCTATCAGATACAATAGATAAAGGAATTCCATGTAATGAAACTATTTCATTTACATGTAGCTTGGCTAACTGTTCCATACTGAAAGTTTCCTTCATCGGTACGAAATGAGCAGATTTGGTCAATCTGTCTACAATCACCCAGATTGTATCATTTCCTTTTCTTGTCTTGGGTAATTTGGTAACAAAATCCATTGTTATCAATTCCCATTTCCATATTGGCATTTCTAACTGTTGCAATAATCCCGAGGGTTTCTGATGTTCAGCTTTAACTTGTGAACAAGTTAGACATTTAGCAACGTAGTTAGCTATATCCTTTTTCATTCCTATCCACCAGAAATTCTCTCTTAGATCTTGATACACTTATCACTTCTGGGATGTATCGTATATTTAGACTTATGAGCTTCTTCTAGAATTTTATAGCGTAGGTTTCCTTGTTTAGGTATCCACATCCTTTTCTTATGGAGCTTCCAAATTCCATATATTCCTTGTTCTAATTCTTTAATCATTCCTTTTAAACTTTCAGCATCGTCCTTGATTGTTGTTTCCTGTATCTTTCTAATTTGATCATTTAAATTTACTTGTAGATTTAATCTGAGAGAACGTACTCGTTTTGCCTTTTCATGATACTTTCGACTTAAAGCATCAGCTACTACATTAGCCTTCCCAGCATGATACTGGATATCACAATCATAATCACTAAGAACTTCCATCCAGCGTCTCTGTCTCATATTTAATTCCTTTTGCCCAAAACATACCTTAAACTCTTATGATCTGTGAAGACAACGAATTTATTTCCATATAAATAGTGTCTCCAAATCTATAACCTTTTGACGTTCCATCAACACACATCCATATCCTAACTTAGATGCATCACAATAGACTATAAAGTCTTCAGTTCCTTCTGGTAATGCGAGTATGGGTGCGTTGGTTAACCCGCTTCTTCTTGTTTTGGTCTCCATTCAAACTTAACTGATTTGCAGGTCAGTTTGGTTAATGGAATGGCTATTCTAGAGAAATCTCGGATAAACTGTCTATAATATCTTGCCAGTCCAAGAAAACTTCTTACTTCTGTTTGCGATTCAGGGACTTTCCACTTAGTAATCGTATCGATCTTTGTGGGATCCACATGAATTCCTTCATGATTAACCAGATGTCCAAGGAATTATACTTCTTGTAACCAAAATTCACATTTTGAGAATTTAGCATAAAGCTTCTCTTTTCTCAACAATGTTAGAAGTGTATGCAGATGCGCTGCATGTTCCTCTTTACTCTTAGAGAAAATTAGAATATCATCTATAAAAAAAATTATGAATTTATCCAGGTATGGTTTACATATCCTGTTCATCATGTCCATAAATGCGGCTGGGGCATTGGTTAAACTAAATGGCATGACGGTAAATTCATAATGACCTTATCTTGTTCTGAAAGCAGTTTTAGGAATGTACTCTTCCTGTACTTTCAGTTGATGATATCCTGAGCGTAAGTCGATCTTAGAAAAGAATCGAGCTCCTTGAAGTTGATCTAACAGATCATCGATTCTCGATTAGTGGGTACCGATTCTTAATCGTAACCTTGTTCAATTCTCGGTAATCAATGCACATATGCATCGATCCATCTTTCTTCTTAACGAATAACACCGGTGCTCACCACGGTGATGAACTTGGTTGTATAAAACCTTTGTCAAGAAGTTCGTCCAATTTTTTCTTCAGTTCCTGCATCTACGTTGGTGCTAATCGATGTGGTGCTTTGGCAATCGGTGCCGTTCTTGGGATTAGGTGAATTCTAAATTCAACCTCTCTATCAAGCGGTAATCCAGGTAACTCTTCTGGAAAGACGTCTGAGAATTTAGATATAACAGGAATATCTTTTAATTCTTTTCCTTTAGTATTAATGATTGCAGAAATCATATATACTACTCCCCCTTTCCTTTCATAACTCGTGGCTTTCATCACAGAGACGAATTTTGTCGATCTGGTTGGCTTATCTCCTTTGATTGTGTTCTTTTTACCACTTAGTGTACTTAATTGTACTGACTTTTGATCACATAATATACTGGCATGATTGGCTACCAACCAATCCATTCCTAATACAACATCGAATCCAGCCAGATTCATTGGGTAAAGGTTAGGAAAGAAATGATGGTTCAGGATTTCTATTCTTGCTCCCTGCAAGATTTCACTTATCTTAATGGATTCTCCGTTGGCTATCTCTACCAGACAATCTTGTTGAAGTTCGGCTAAGGTTTGGTCAAGAAGTTTGTAGAAAGAAGTATTGATAAAACTTTGGTTTGCACCGGAGTCAAACAATACTTTGGCAAATACATTATTAACTAAGAACGTACCGACAATCACATCCGGAATCATCTTGGCTTCCTCAGCTGTTAGAACAAAGGCTCTGGCATTTTTCTTAGGAGCTTCAGTTGTCTTAGTCTTGTTGGTTGCTGCTAGAGCTAGTTTTGGACAGTTCGGTTTGATGTGACCAGTCTCTCCACAATTGTAGCATATTTTGGCACTAGCCTTTCTCCTACAATCTTCTTCCTTATGTCCTAGGTACTTGCAATAGTTGTAGGACATAGCACACTTTCCTGAGTGCTTCTTCTTACAAAACTTGTAGTAGGGTGCAGAAGAACCTGTTCCTTTTCCACGGTAGGAATTACCAAAACGAAATTGCTGGGTAAGCTTTTGAGCTAAGTTCTTCCTCTGGTTTTCCTCTAGTGTACGCACCAATTCATCAGTTAGGGTATTGGCTAATCTACTGCTTCTTTTATGGTTTGCATCTAGCTGCCTTGACTACGTGTCTAATCTCACTAATTAATCCCCAAATATAACAGGAGATTAACACTGGTTCAGGTGAGGCAAAGGTTGGCACTATCCTAGCATATTCGAAGAATATGGTAGTGTAACCTTTGCAGTCTATTCCAGTCATTCTAAGATTTAGGAATTTATTGGCGATTTGTTCCTTTTCATTAGGAGGACAAAATTTTCTTTCAACCATTTCCTTTAAGTTGATCCCTTCCATAATATAAACTCTGTCACTTCCCCTAGACTAGAGAATAGTATTCCACCATTCTAAGGCTGCATTTTTGAAAAGATTAGAAGCAAACATAATCTTATCTTCATCTGCACATTTACTTATTTTTATGACTGCTTCTGTCTTTTCTATCCAACGTAAGGCTGCAATGGCTCCTTCATTGCCTGAGAATTTTATTGGTTTGCAGGCCAAGAATTCTTTATAAGAACAACCATAAGAAGCGGTTCTTCTTCTTTTAGGAATTGGAGCTTGTATTATTGGTCCATTATCGTTCACACTGTGACTTGGCTCAGTGTGTTGGTGTTTACTTCCATTTGCAGATTTATTATTTTCTGCTTCTTTAACAGTCTTGATAATATAAGGCATAGTATCTATAATTCCTTGTGCAACTATATGTTGGATGGTACTGTTATCTATTTGGTTTCCATTATTCTCATTATTCTGGTTTTCCTGATTTACTTCGTTGTCCATCTGAATTGTGAATAATTATTAACTATTAATTACCACAGAATAGATTTAGTACAAATATTTATACACAGTCACACAACAATTTGATCAAAAACGTCGATCATTGCGACTTTTACTCTTTTCTATATATATGCAGCGGTTACATACTACAACTGGAAATCAAATATACTAGTAGATATGCATCCATGTCTATTTTATTCTATCTATAGATATTATATATATATATATATATATATATATATATATTCAATCAAAATACAAAATTACATATATATCTAGGCATTTTCTAAGAATTTTCTAGGTACCGTTCCTCCAGTACTGCATTTCATTCTCATCATACTTCCAAACTAATTTCTCCCCTATCTGTCGGATTCTATTCCCTTCATTCACTAAACTTTCTCCAAACTGACGGAGTTCCTGCACACATTCTCGACTCATTGGTGGGTTTAATGGGTCAGGTTTGTAAGGTACGGGTTCTTCATAAGGGTCAGCACTATTCATTTCGAAGAATGTTCTATCATCATCCCACCACGGATCACGTTCTAAAGGCATTGGTTCTTTGGGAGTATATAGGGCTGAGTATGACCTATTGTCGTCAAACCACGGATCATATTCTAAAGGGTGTGGGGTTGGGATTCTAGGTAACTCGTTGGGGTCAAATGCAGGTATCGGGAATTGGTTTTCTTGGTTGGGTTCTAACATTTGTTGATCTGGGAATAAAGGTAACAGTGGCGGTTCAGCTATTTGGTTTTGGTTAGCGTCTACTGCTGTAGTGGCTAACATATGGAAATCGGCCAACTGTCTATCTAATTCCTCTTCCCAAGGCGGCCTATTGACTGTTTCCTGAGTCTGTGCATTTACTTCCCTAGTAGCTTTGACTATCGCTCTCTGTTGTTGTAACTTCTTCATTCTTTTTCTTCTCTCATGTGCTCCTCTATTAAACCAACCTCTCTTTTTAGTAGTGAAGGGTTCCTCAGACTGTGTCTTAAAAATAAATATCCCCTCCTCAGTATCGGTTGAGTATCCTGAGGGATTAGGTTGAGATGATGTTCCCACATCTTTTGGTGAACTAGCTATAAGACGATTAGCATCCGATGTTCCTTGCTCACTCATACTGTATACTAACAAATAGTCAAATAACACAAAACAATATGTAATCACAAAAATTATTTCCTAACACAGAATTTAAGTGTCAGCAGAACACTTCTTTGGCTGAAAACAGTGGCTGTAGCTCTGATACCACCCTCTGTCGCAACCCCCGACCCCGGGAGCGGATGCCGCGATATCAGATTTGTGGTATCGGTGTTTATTAATTTAGCAGCGGAATATATCAGGACCGTAGTTAGGAAATATTTTTAATCAGAGTAAAACACCAAACTTTTTATAATAAATCATTGGGATAAAAGCCAAGTTCATTTGACAATACATTTGTAGGGATAGACCCTAATTATTGAAAACAAAACTCCTTTTTATTTAGGTAACTTATATAGCCACTTTTCCAAGCCTTCAGTGCTCTCCAGCTGGCTTTTATTGGCTTTCACATTGTGTTACCTGAAACGCGTTTTAAAAACATTTTATCAGCAAGAAATACTAGTAAGTACATTCCATTTTGTAAAGCATCAGTTTTTTACACATTACAGTATTAAGGGCGATTACAATGTTTATATCTACACAGTTACTCGGTTAGTACGTGTCACTCGACGGATCTGTGACTATGGTCATATCACACATTGGATACCCGTGCCCAATTGTGAAGGTTATCAAGTACTGTATATATACCCCATAATACTGGCAACAATTGAAGAATTACAAAGACTTAATCACTGTAATTGTATTTGAAAACATTTGAGGGTTTGGTAAAACATTTTGACTCATAAAAAGTGTTGAGAAAAGTGAATATACTTACATTGTTGACTTAGGTGATACTACTATAGCTTCCTGGTGATTCTCCTGGTTATCTAGTAGAATTAAACAATGCACACGTGTTAGTAAAATAACCCAAATCACATTAACCGTACAACTCGAGACAGAATTCCAATGACTGAGTTAGGCAGAGCCTTGACATGGATTATGGAATCCTATATCAATCGAGTGTAACACGACACAAAACTCCAATAACTGAGTCAGACAGAGCCTTGACATGCGTTCGGAGCCCTAAATCAATCGTGTAGGGTAATAGCAGGGTTATAGTACTTACAACGGGGCAGAGCTTCGCTTTATAGTTTGTATTATACCTGGGTATAATTTCTACTATTAGAAATTTGAGAGAGAAAACAGATTTTGAACGACTGAACAAATGAGCCGATCACCTTAATTTATAAGCCTGATCTATGGCGGCTCGCGGCCCGCGAGAGAGAAGGACAAGGCCTTCGCAACCCGCGACGACAGTAGGTTAGGCCGTAGGCTTGGCCATTCAGCGAGTCTAGCTTTGACACATGTTGACATGTGTCGGCATGGGTGTCCGACAAGCAATCGAACCTCGCGCCCCGCGAGAGACCAAGGAGGTCTGGGTCCCGGCCCGCGACAACCTTATATATTTTGTTTTTCTTGATTTTTATAAGTATAATGGTATTTCGGGCTCGTTTCTCACATACGGGGTATATTTAGGAACGTTTAGGGTTACGTTAAGGGTTCTAGGAGGGTTGTTAAATACCCGAAGTTACTTTTTGTAGGGTTATATAATATAATATTGAAAGAGTCGTGGATGTTCCACTAAATTATCGAGGTGTTTGTTTTCGTCTTTGGTGTGTTTATGATATCAAAGGGGTCTTGCGAACCACTGTTTACACAACTACCTCCGTTCGACCAAAACAACACACCACCATTCCACAGTTAACTACTGGCCACCACCATTTAATACCCTACCCTATAACCCAAAACCTGCAAACTACCACATCCCCTCTTCACCGCCATCAGATTAACCACCATCAACAATACCCAACTTCTTCAACATGTATTGCGTTTTTTGGATGTATTGTGTTTTGGGATAGAGGCTGCCAATTTCTGCATCTCTCTTGTAACCTCAACAGTCAACTCCTAGTGGCAATGGCAATTCACAAAGCTACTATTATTCGATCAAACTAATATTTTTGGATGTATTGAGTTTTATGTGTATTGGATTTAAATAATCCGCCGTTACAAATAGCTTAACGGTGTTAAGCATTTTTCCGAATTACAAACTGATGTTTTATGGATTCTGATTAGAACGAGGATACTAGTCGATTTATGTAAAACTTACCTCAAAACGATGCTTCAAACGACTTGATTTTTGTTAATTGGAAGTTTAAACACCCGAATTGAAGCATCGTTTTTGTCGTTTGAGGCAATATTTTGAGGTAAATTTTACATCAATCAACTCGTATCCTCGTTCTAATCAAAAGCCCTAAAACATCAGTTTGTAATTTTGAAAAAAATCTTAACTCCGTTAAGCTATATTTAACGCAGATTATTATTGGTCAAAAGTGGACCAGTTCGGATTATTATCGGCCAATAACTGAGTTAGGATTATTATCGACCAAATTAAGAAAGCTGAGATTATTTAAATCCAATTTGCCTTTATATTATTATTTGTATTTTGTTTTTGGGTTTTTTTTTTATTTTAATGAATTGGTTGATGATAATGTGTAACAAAGAAACAGATGGCAACTGAGAAAAGTTATTTGAAAGGTTAAAAAGCAATGAAATCACATAAGACTATGGGGTATAGGGCTTGGGTTGGGGCGTGGGTTGGGGGAAAACGCCCAAGCCACCACCCCGGGTGGGCTTGGGTTGGGGCGTGGCCCAAGGGGTGGGGGTTTGAAGCCGGGCATGGGGCGGGTCTAGCAAGGTGACATGGCGGGCTGTCAATGGCCAATTCAAACTAGCCGTTGGGGCATGTTTAAAAAAAAATTCCTTTATAAATACCTTACCATATTTAACATTTTTCTCACACAATATCAAACACATAAAACACAATCTTGCCATGAGTTCTTCAAGTTCAAGTGTATCGTCATCATCATCTGACGATGGTGCGGAAATATTTCTACAAACGATCGCGGTGATGGTGAAAGCTATCGTGGAAGACGAAGACGATGAGGAGGAGACTCCGCAACCTAAACGGAGGAGAAGGTACATCGCTCGTGAACGGCACACCGCTAACAATTTGTTGGTAAGCGATTACTTCTCAGCGGAACCTAAGTACGATGAAAAAATATTTAGGCGTCGTTTTCGTACGAGTAGAAACTTATTTTTAAGGATATCTAGAGATCTTGAGGAGAAGTATGTTTATTTCCAACAAAAACCGGATGTAACCGGACAATTAGGATTTAGTACGTGGCAAAAGGTCACGGCCGCACTTAGGCAGTTAGCGTACGGAAATAGTTCGGACATTATGGATGACTATTTAAAAATGTCTGCATGTGTAGCTAGAGAAAGTCTTCACAACTTTTGTTCGTGTATTCTAGAACTTTATAGGAAAAGATATTTGAGAAAACCCTCGTTTAGTGACATGCAACAAATAATGGAACATCACGCATATTATCATGGGCTACCCGGGATGCTAGGTAGTTTAGATTGTATGAAATGGCCTTGGGAACTTTGTCCTACCGCATGGCAAGGCGTTCACACGAGTGGATTTCACGGGATGCCAGCCATCATGCTTGAAGCGGTTGCGTCCCAAGATCTTTGGATATGGCATGCGTTCTTCGGTATGCCAGGTTCACATAATGATATTACCATCATAAACCACTCGCCCCTTTTCAATGATCGGGTAAATGGTATAGGACCCAAATGAACTTTCTTTGTAAACGGGGTTGAGTACGTGTATCGGTACTACCTAGTTGATGGGATTTACCCAGAGTGGGGGGTTTTCGTAAAATCGTTCACAAGACACGGTACCACAGATCCAACGAGATTAAAGTTTAACAGGGTCCAGATGGCTGCACGTAAAGACGTCGAGCGAGCATTCGGTGTTTTGAAGAAAAGGTGGCGAATATTGGCAATGCCTTGTCGACTATGGGACAAGGATCAGATTGGAAACCTGATGTACGCATGTATTATTCTTCACAACATGATTTTGGAGGATGAAGGTAGAGCGGTCGTTACCTACTATGATGACGATGACCCCCAACCAGGTAACGTAACAGACGGAGATAAAGCGGCAAATGAATTTTTGATCAAGTCAAGGGATATACATCACAACCTTCGATCTGTTTTGGTGGATCATGTTACAACGATTCCTGGGTTCAAAACCGACGAAGACGACGAAGATGACGAAGAATGATAGTTTTTTATTTTGATAATTATTTTGTATGTTTATGTAGTTTTTAATGATTATAAATATATATATATATATATATATATATATATATATATACGTATTAAAAAAAACCTGATGTGGCTTGGCCACGCCAGCCAAGCCACGCCCACCATACCCCATACAAAATGGGTTTTGAATTGTGTTATCAAACTTCCACGTGTCAACCCATGCCCCAAACCCCCGTCCCACCATACCCCACGGTCTAAAGCATAGTTAGTATGTAGGATTTGGTTAGTGAAAGAAATGTATTTTAGGAATAGTTGCAGTTGCATTTTATACAATTTGTGGTGATTCTATTTTTAATCTTTATTGCGTTATATATAATTTAGTGTGTTTTCGTGTTGAGTTTGTTAGAATTGAAATGAAATTATATGTTAGTGATTATACTTTTATTGCGTTTTTGTTTTGTGTTTATTAGACATACAAATTTATTGTGTTTTAGTCCATTGCGTTTTATAGCACAATGAAAAAAATACATTTTTTGTGTTTTTAACCCATTGCGTTTTAGAAAAAAAACACACACATTTTTTGTGTTTTTAATCTATTGCGTTTAAAAAAAAACACATTTTTTTTGTTTTAGATAAAACACATTTTTTTTGTTTTTATTTTATTGTGTTTTAGATAAAACACATTTTTTTTTAATTTTTAGTCAATTGTGTTTTATGCGTTTATGTTATCAAATTTTTTTAAAGTCTAGCAATAGTATACTTATTTTAAAGATAAAAAACGCTCATTTTTTGTGGTGCAATTTTTATAAAAAAAGATAATGTCGTATGAAAGAAACTATTGCTTTAGATGGACTAGAATACTCCTAAACTAACCAACGCGCTTCCTTTTTTGTCCAATCTCACCCATTTAATCTTAGTTGTTTATTTTAAGTCTAATGGATATGACTGCTTCCTAACTTTCCTACCAAAACAATCTTTCCTACCAAAACAATCTTCCCAGTAGATCCGACCCTAGAAGTTAAAACAGGAGGCTAAAATTATGAATATTAATATTTGTGTAGTGGAATTGGAATTGAGCATTCATTATGGACCTTTGGTGAATTTAACTTGGAATTTAAGTTGGCTCAATATTAATTAATATAGCCTAATTACACTTTTGGGCCAAACAAATGGGTTGAACAAACAAAAAAGTTGGATGCAAGTTTGTAAAAAATAGGAATGGAGTAGGTCAAGAGAAGACTTGGCCACAAGTTCGCAGGAGGATGTGAAGGCTAAAACGAGAAAAAGACAAAAAAAAAAAAAGAAGTTAAAAGGATGCGTTTTAGTAGTTTTAACCACTTAAGTTCATTTTATAACCTTTTAAGTCCAAATTACTAACTTTGTTAGAATTTCTCAGTTACTTTTTATGAAATGACCAAAGTACCCTTACAATGAAAAATAAAAGTTAAATATATATTTTTGTCATAATAAAATAATATATTAATAAATAACAATAAACACATCATATATAATCTATGCAGAGTAGGCCCTCTATTCAACAATACAGGATGGTCATCCAGAATTTCTTGAAGTATTTCCCATACAATAAGTTTTTTTTTTTTTTTTTTTCGAATTTGACTCTTAGCAACTCCTATGTTCGACGTCACGAATTACAAATGCCTGGAAAAGTTCTATTGCAATTTCGTGAGGCAATCCACATCGATGTAATGAAAGTGAAGGACCCATGACAATCGCTAACCGCCCTGAATAATCGACTCGTTTACCAAGTAGAGTCTCGCGAACTCTTCCTTCTTTGCCTTCAATTACATCTGAAAACGACTTGTAAATTCTATTATGATCATCCCTCATTGGTTTTCCGCAGATTCCATTATCAAGAAGTGCATCCACGGCTTCTTGTAGCAATTCCTGAGATATTATTAATTCTTCTGGTGTAGCTATACTTGTTGTTAATAGATCTGTAAGAGTATTATTCCGATAGATAATTCTTCTATAGATTTCATTAATATCCGAGGTCACTAGTTTATCCTCATCTATATGATAGATTGGTCTCAACTCAGGAGGAAGAACTGGTAATAGACACAAAACCATCCATTTTGGTTCTATATTTGTTCAAATAAAATGCTTAGCCAATTCCATGCGTCTAAGCAAAAAATCTTTTCTTATTCCAACTTTTCGATCTTCCCATTCATTCTCTGTGGATTCCTCTTCCTCAAATTCTTTCCATTCTACCAATGAATAATCTATAATCATTTGTAAATCTAGATTGGCTAATTGTTGTCTGATAGAACCTCCTCTGGTAGACATCTCTCGATTTCAAAATGTATCGAAGCTCTGGGTAGTAAAAAAAATTGGGATCCTGTATTTCCAGGGTTGAATTTCATATTCCAATAAACCCCGTAATCGTAAAAAAGTGGGTTTTTTTTATCTATGGGCCTAGCAAAATAAAAATTAGGATAGGATCTCCCCCCCCCCCCCCCAAATCAGCCGTGAAAGTTTCCTTTCATCCGGCTAAAGTAGGTCAAATAAAGAAAAAAAGAAAAAGAAAGGAGTTCTCGCTTTCAGATTCTAGAAAACTCCAAAAGCATCTACTCATTACTCAAGTTTTCAGTGAAAATCAAGCAAAACTTCATTGATTCTGTCTTCCTTATTATTTTTATCTACATTTATTAATTCTTTATTCAATTATGACATAAATGAAATGTGAAATTCTTAAGTAGTCTACTTCCTCTCGAATGATGAATCCCGTAATTCTTAATTAAAAAGAGTACCTTGGAATTCATAAGGAATTTACTTGTCTATGTACTGTTCCATTCGATCTTTTAGGTCCCGACTTCACCTCGACGGTTAGGCCACGATTAAAGTCTATATGTGATAGATAGACTCTTGTAACCATGACATCTTTTCTATTTGCTTACTTGAACATCATTTTTTTCTAAAAAAAGGAACTGTTTAATTCTACAAAAGAAAAAGTCTTTTTTTTACGAGGTATAACTATAAATTCTTATGAAATCGACCATAGATCAATTCCCTTTTGGGGAGCGTCTTGAATACATCCCTAATTCTGAGCCTCATTTTACTCTTACCAAGAAACATGTTAGGTAATGGCATCCCGATTGGATTAAATGGGATGACCGTTTCTCATTTCGAATCTGTAAAATCAGAATTTCGATCAAATCACACACAGCAGTATACTAGGTCTTTTAATTCGTTAAGAGGTTTATCTAAAAGATTCACAATATAACTAGGAAGACGTTTCAAATACCACATATGCATTACGGGGTATGCGAGTTTGATGTAGCCCATTTGATATCTTCGTATCCGAGAATCAACAAACTCGACTCCGCATTGTTCACAAAATTGCGGGTCATCCTTTTCATCTCCGATTACTCGATAATTTCCACAAGTACAAATTCCACTTTTGCTAGGCCCAAAAATTATTTATCAAAATAATCTATCTTTTTCTGGTTTATTGGTTTTGTAATGAAATGTATAAGGTTTTGTCACCTCTCCAACAATCTCGCCATTAGGCAGGATTTTTTTGGACCAAGTACTTATTTGTTAAGGAGAAACTAATCCAATTCGGAGTTGTTGATGTGTATATCGATTGATCATAGAAGAAAACTTCTGCTTCATTTCGATTAAGCTTCCTTCCTATCGATTAAGCTTCCTTCCTATTAAGTTGGAAAGTCTTCTCAGATACAAGAAAATGATTCAGTTCCAGAGCTAAAGATCGTAGTTCTCGAATGAACAACCGAAAAGATTCTGGAGCATCCTCAGGAGTCGGTATTCTTCCTCCAAAGATTATAGTACCAAGTACTTCCTGGCAAGCACTAATATGATCAGATTTAAAAGTAAGCATTTATTTTAAAATACTAGTCTAAGTCCCCGTGTAATACACGGGTGGCTAAACAACAAAAAATGTATACTTTAATACGTAAATACTTTATTACAGGTTTGTTCTAATATTAAGATAAATAAGATCTTATAAAAATTAATTAACGATTACATTTCATATTAATTATCATGCATACGTCTATAAATAATTTTTTGAAATGAAAGAAATGTTGTATTAAATCTATAAAAAAAATTGGATTTAAATCACAAACCCGCTTTTCCCACTTTTACATAAAATAGTTAACTCTTACCTAATAAAAAATGTCCACATTAAATCACAACCCCGCTTTTCCCGCTTTTATATAAAAGCATCAAATTGCATATTTAGGTATAATTAATAGTAATTATGTTACATCAAATGGTTTTATAAAAAAGAAAAAAAATTGCAGCCAAAGAATCCCCTAAGAGCAGATGTGTAGCCTTGAAAATATGGAACTTCTTTTCATCCATTAACTTGTAAACTGTTTCCACAATATATATTTATAACATTAATCGATATTAGCTTCATAATAAAAACGGGGCAACTAATAAAATTTATAATATGATAATTTCACCCTTCTCATTTTCCTTAAGCTTTATATGTATGCAAATGAGTATATATGACATAATTCTTTTTTTGGGTGGTTATAATAATATTATCCCAGTTGAAGATAATGTCAATACTATCATTAAATTAGATAATCAGCACATGGAGTCAACTACAAGAAAGTCAACTTAGAATGCATTTTATAAAAAGACATAACACGAGTCGATTATTAATAAAGCACTCATATCTCCTAAAATGCTTGAATATGTACAAAAATATTACCGGAACACAACGGCTTTTAGTCTCAACATGATTACCAGACGACGCGTCTCTCCATTTTGAAGCTAAAGATTCAACAATACCAATCCATCAAAAGCATTATCAGGCTACTTTCAATCCGTTTGACCCATTCCCATTTAGGTAACTTAATTTTCACTTAACCCATTGACCCACTTGAAATAACAATAACCAAATGACCCATTCATAGGTAAATGGATAACAAATTGCGGCCTTCGCCATTCTTAAACATTAATCAACGGGTCAACTTCGTAAGAAAAAAAATCTTCAAAACACTGACCTTGTCGCAATTTGTTTTTTCCCATGTGAGATAAAAAAACTAACAGTTTGGAAATGTTACTCGACCCACCCATCAATGCACATATATAGAAGACTACACAATTCCTATGTGAAGTCCGAATGATGTATAAAGGATGCACCGGAGGAAAATTAACATAAAAAAGAAGAATAACTACATACCTATGGCTATGGTGGCCCATTGCATACTCTTCATGAACCATCTTGTGTATCTCATTCCTCCCATTATCTGATGTAAGAATAGATAACTCTTTTAGTTTTGTTGTAGACTTGCAGCATGTAAGAAAATGATTCCTTAACCTCTGAATAACCAAATAATCTGAAGCATAATATGTTATCCAAACACTAAATGCTGGTTATTACAACTTCAAGTTGCAATTATCTATTAGTAGTCCATATCATCCAACCATTAATTTTAGATCATGAAAAAATCTAAACCCATCGAATCTCGACAACCCAATTAATATTAGCTCATGGATAAATCAAAACCCATATAATTCTTTAGAAATTATATGATGAACCCGACAATAAAAAAAGATGACTAACGAACAAAATCAACTTCCATATGAGTTTAAATTACATGAACATGAAGATAAAATCTAGAAAATCAGTACTGAATCCATTACTCCAAAACGACTCCATTAAGCTCGAAATCAACAGTGAGTTTTAAAGAATTACAAAATTATGGTTTTAAAAGACCAATATGATAACAAATGACCTATTGAGTGTCAAGAGTTCCATTGCTTTCAACTATTAAAACCAACTATCAATTGTGATTTAGGGGGTATTTAGTGTTGTGTTTAAAGCAATTATGTGATTTGAAAGTTTGTTTTGAGCCTCTGGGTGTTTGAAAATTCAGATTATACAATGTTTAGATGTGAATTGAGGTAAAAATAAATCAGAGTCTGTTTTGTTGCAGCAACTCCTAAATTTATTTTACCCTTACATAATCAATAAGTCATACCCAGATACACTTTACCCAAAGTCTGATGAAAGTAATAATACGAAAATATAGAACTCACAAAAATCCATGATGTGGTTCCTACATATTGAACAATTATTGACGACAGTATCTGCATCAACCAACAAACTAACTGAGAAAAAAATCACAAATACTTAAAAATGTAGAAAGACAGAAATTGTACCCCAAGCCCAAAGAGCAAGAGCGTTCCACTTTTTGATTTCCAAACGCTTAATGTAAATGTAATTTTAATGAAAAACACTTTAACATGCCAAACAACGTTCCACATCGATGTCCACAAAACCCAACAAACCTAACCAAAAACTCAAAGAAACAGGAGAAGAGCATGGCGCATACCGGACAACCTCTGAGCATCACCATCATCGGCCAGTTAATGATTTTAGTATTCCACCTCTGTATCGTTTCACAATACGTTTTCGATAAAGATGGTGTTAAGATGGTGACCGATGACCATTTATCTGAGTATGACCGACTGCCATCTCAAAGTAATTTTATCTGAGTTAGCTTTTTTAATTGTTAAATCGACCCATTAAAGATAAAACAGAATCGACCCATTATTAACTGGTCGAAGTTGCGAAATCTATATTGATGCCAATTTCCTTTGAATGCACATAACAAAAAAAACAGTAAAACATGTGAGTTGCCAGTTTACTTACACCTGTATTTACAAAAAAATAGTAAACACTTACCTTGGAATGAAACTGGCAATCATCCTCCTTTACTACAAATGGCTCACCGGTTGTTGAAAACCATCCCTCTTTTCCTTAATCACCACAATGGTATGGCTAACAATCACCACCGCCCACAACCACTAACAACTGATCTGCCACCAGATTTTCGCACTCAAACCACCTGCTACACTCATGCCTCTCTATAAAACAACAATTAAAAAACACATAACTCCAATAGTTTTCCAAATATATGTATTAGTTCATTTACCATAAAAGTTTAACTTTGTCTCAATCTTAGCATACCAGTAATAACAAAAACTCTATGTCCAATTAGTTATTTGCTCTCCTTGTCTTCAGTATCCATGGCCTGCACCCAAAATTCGACACCAATTTAATTATGAAAGCAAAGTAAAGATAAGTAGCAAAACAAAAAAAAATATATTAGGTAGGTATGGTGGTCATTTCCCTGATAACGCTAAAAAACTATTACACTCCTTGTGAGAATTAGGAAATCCAAAACGCAAATCGTTACAGTCTTAAATGGAACTCGTTTAGATAGGTTTGGTTCTCCTCGATTTGATATTTTAATCTTCCGGTGTTGGTACTGTCTGATTCTGTCCCGATGAGCACCTGCAACAATCAGTAGAAGTCAATCTGGTGAGCCAAAATGCCACCTACACATAACAGTTTACAAAATTAAACAATTATTCAAATAACATTAATACATAAATGTCAGCTGGAAAAATTAGAAACAATGCAGTCAAGTGGAACAAAAAAAATGAAGAATTAACTATGTTATTTGGTGTTGCTCTTTTGTCACCGCTACCGAAAAGCTCAGTCACCAAAAAAATAAGTTTTTTTTTGTCTAATTACCTTATATTAA